>CAHIKZ030004876.1:210000-230000 GCA_903632075.3 Acanthosepion pharaonis
TGATGTTGTTGATGTCCCCAATCTATGTAGACTTGATTGTTTTTGTTATTAGACTTGTTGTCTCTTTGTAATTACGTGACACAATTAGGACATCCCCCCCACTCCTCACTGGCATGGCTAGTTTCGCGAAATATTGTTATTTATTAAGCGTATTTTAGTTTTGACATAAGGTCACAAGTTTGGAGCCAGTAATAATTGTTTACAAGTTCAGCTTTCTGATCAATCGACCACGATGAGGCGTCATTCACCAAATATCATTAGTGACACTTTTATTTGAATTTTTGGATGGGGTGCCTTAACATTGTGTGTGCTTGGTTCGAAATCATTTCCAAAAAGCAGGAGTTGACAACATTCTAGAAAAGTAATGGGCACTCCCAAGAAAGCCGGGAAGTATGACTGTCGAAACATTGTAAAAAAGCAAAAAACAATATATATGGAAATTAGAACCAGATAAAATGATATTTCAATGCTGCTCTTTTCTAAACTTGAATAATTTGCATCGGCTGTTGTTATTATTATTATTATTATTATTATTATTATTATTAGTAGTAGTAGTAGTAATTTATTAGTGATATTACTAGTTGTAGTAATAATTTTACTATAATAATAATAATAATAATAATAATTATTATTATTATTATTCTCAATCAAAGCCAACCGCCCATATATTGTTATTAGAGATTGCGCACAAAAAGTGCCTCCTTATTGACATGGCAGTCCCTGCAGATTGCAATGTATCTTTGAAGATCTTCAAAAAGCTATAAAAATACAAGGACCTTGAAATCGAAACCTCAAAAATGTGGCACGTGGAAACATCAACAATCCCCAATCCCAATCTTGGATTAGTTGGAAAAGATTCCAATAGACTAATTGAAGGGATCCCTGGAAGTCAATGCCTCAAAAAAATACAAAAAATTGTTCTCACCAGTACAGCCCACACCTTACGAAGAGCTTTGTCTATGTAAAATATTTTTTCTGTAGTGGAAAACGTCATGATGCCATTTCTAACCTTAGGTCTCTGGTTGGGACCCGGAAAGAAATAAGTACACACCAGAAATCAAAGGAAATAATAATAATAATAATCTTACCTGTAATAGTAATTTTATTATTAGACTTATGACGATGAAAACGGATTCAGTTTTTTCTATTAGTAATTACTAATAAACTTCAATGGAGGTCAAGTGGCAGCAAATATCCTTAACGTTCGAACTCTCTAAACTGTACTTTGTATGATTTTCAATATCGTCGGGATTGTTTAAATTTAATCGATTAGAATTCTTGTAACTTCTTCACGTGACTTTCTTTTAATTTTACAAACTCTCTACTCTTCTGGAACAGCGAATATCCATTCTTTGACAATTTTTCTTTTTGTCAACCATATTTAGATCAGGTCGCCTTGGGTACCTCAAGGCGGTATAATGGTTAACAAGCCTGTCTCGCTAAAGCAATTACGACTGAGTAGTGAGTTCGATCCTCACTGAGTGCCCCATACTTTCGGCCTTGTGCCGCATGTAAGCTACACTTGGAAAATCATTAGATCAGGTCGACTGGAATGGGGGCATTCGTTTGAATTTCAAAGTTTTAATCATTTTAATACTAATATCAGGGCCGGTGGAAGGTTCTTGTGCCCCTCTCCATCCCGAATCTATCATACGCCCCCACCCCAATCTAATGCATCCCAATTTTCATGTTTTTTTGAAATTCCGCCATAACATTGTACGTGCTATTTTCACCAAGTGGGTAGGTGGAGCTTGCCTTGTCAAGGTCCCTAGTTGTATTTTTTTGAGACCAAGTTCGTATCATCGCTAGCCGCTTAGTGTCAAATTAGTTTCAGAGCAAAGAGCGAGGCAGATGGCTAACGGGGCACAGAAGACTAATGTTGCGTTTAACCAGTTCCATCTATCTAACTAAAAAAAAAAAAAAAAAAAATCACTGATTTGGACGAAAAAAAAAAAACCCAGAATGACGTCAAAATCCGCGAAAATTTTTCATCCTTTAATAGTCAGTTGTGCTTAGTTTAATTTGTAACGTATATAAAATAGGTAGAAAAAAAGCAAATAGCGATGGCCATAACACACTACCCGAGGCCTCCAAAACGACTTACCTACTCCGCTGGTGGTAGTTCGGGGTTAGTATACGCCGGCCCTGATTACTACTACTACTACTTTTACAGACACGCGAGAATTTTCTGGTTGTCACTCATGGAGCTCTGAAGTAGAAACAGATCTTTCGATTTTCTGTCATTTGCTTCATCTTCATATATATTGAAAGAATGATTATTACAAATACAGACTGGAAATTCCAACAATTCATACCATTTACAGTTTGAAATAACAACTTAGTCATTTAATATATTTGCTAATTGAAACCAAAAAGGTTCTTTAATTTTTAAGGGCTTTATGAAAGACAATGTCCTTTATGAAATATCTTTATTCCTTTCTCTCTTGCTAAATTAAAAAAAAAAAACTTCAGCGTTAATATTTACTCTTTGCCATATTATGCAGTGTGTCGATTATAACAAAATGGCTAGCAAGCTAGATTTTCTGGTGATTAGCATTTTCACTCAAGGTCATCGAAATATCAATTTCTGCGAGATTAATACCAATATTTGGATATAGACACGGTTGCTCATGGGATGCAAAATCTATGGATTATAAGATCTGTTCTTGGTCTAGTACAGTGTTTCTCAACTCTTTAAAGCAACGGCACACCTAGGAGCAAATGAAAATACAACGGTACACTTAGCAGAATTTTTAAAGGGTATACATTTAAATGTTATGAAAAAAAACCATAGATATTTTTTAAAAAAATACACAAATATGAAGTTTATTTTAATGTTTCTATTCAACTATTTGTGCAGATTATTTAGTGTTTAACTTATGCCTGGTGATTTTTTATTTCACGATTTCTTCAACGTTTGGTCGAATGTGCGATAAAAAGACCCTCATTTCTTCTTCAGTTCAACGTAATCTTCCTCGCTTCTTATTTTTGATGTTATTTACGGTTGCGAAGCCTAATTCATATAAATAAGAAGTAAAAGATTGCAATAAAACGGATAAAGCCTTTTCAGCTAATGTGGGATAAAAAGTTCAATATTTATTCATTTCTTCAAATACTAACGCTGTACCATTATTAATTCCACACATATATATATATATATATATATATATATATATATATATATATATATATATATATGTATGTATATATATATATGTATATATATATATATATTATAAATTAACTGATTTAAAATAGGGTTTCTTCGCTGCACAGTAATAACCATGTTTCAAAAACTTAAGCTAAAAACTTCAAATGTAATTAAATTTGAAGATTTTAACTTCAGTTTTTGAAACATGGTTATTACTGTGTAACGAAGAAACCATATCTTAAATCAGTTAATTTATAATATTTATGCTCTGTAAATTTACATTGAGCACTGTTTTGTAAAAATAAATATATCAAGAACACTGGATTACATATCTTACTGTTCTTTCTTTTTATTTATATATACATATATGTATGTGTATGTGTGTGTATATATGTACATGTACATATATATATCTATCTATCTATCTATCTATATATATATATATATATATATATATATATATATATGGATACCTTGACAATAATTCGCGACAAACTTAAGAGGATCGCGCGGCGCACTAATGTGCCACGTGGCACGGCAGTTGAGAATCCCAGGTCTGGACAAAACTACAGATGTGTCCAGAAGATGTCCAGCCATCTGATATCATGAATTCAATCTTCACTTTGAGACTTTTGTTACATTGAAGCATAACTTGTTAATGCAGATCAGATTTTTTTTTAATACGATCCCATCACATTCGAAGGGAATCTTTTTTTAAATAATTAATAATTCTCAGTGTCTTTTGTCGAAGAAGGTGTGGGTAGAGTAACGGTTATCAACAAGGAAAGTGAAACCGGCGGTCCTAGTTCAAATTCCGACCCAGTTAGATGAGTTCACTTTCGCGCCATTGTTCTCATGGAAGTTATGAATCTAGTTATCTCTTTATCTATGGGTTAAATAGCCGGGTAGACTAGGCTCTTTAGCCTTGGATTGTAGCCAGTCTAGGAGAAGGACATCTCAGAATTGAAAGTTGAAGAGAAGGCGGCGGAAAATGAGGGTACTTTGATGTGGTGTAATGGTTAAAAATCTTGTCTTGTAATTTACGACTAAGTAGTAAGTTCGAACTCCGCTGGATATCCCATATTTTCGGCCTTCTAAGCTTTTATTTTTGATTATTGGGTTAATCGCCCCCTCCTGACGTCATGTGGAAATTTTTATGTACTTTTGTAAAAAAAAAAATATTTGTACATATTCAGAAATGCTTATCAACGGGATGGTGACATTGTGGTATTCGAGTACATGATAAGACTGGATAAGAAGGATGGGTTTTTGTGGTGTTTGCATCGAATGTTAGAGTGGATGGGTCGTGAGTCGGATTAGCTCGGAATAGTATAAACAGTGTCGACAAGCCTTTCTCCATTTCCCTTTCGGCCTTGTGCCACAAATACATGTATTTATGTGTTAAAGAAAGGTCGGCAGTAAACCATGCCGTTATCATCCAAAGGAAAAAGAAAGACACAACAATTCACAGATAATAAAGAAAAGGAATATTTGAAACACATGACCGCCTACGCCATGAACGACATGGCATTTAAAAAAAAAATCTTTTGTCAGAGAATTGTTGCTTTAATGTTAATATGATCAACCGAGCAGTTTATTTTGTCGTCCATTTTCTTTAAAGATTTCCGTCCCCTGACTATTACTCCAGAAATCCAATATCGGTTGGTCTGATTTAATGTTGTCTTTAAAAAAAGACATCGAGAAAGGAATTGTTTGATATTATTAAAAGGTGTGTTTGGTTGATTCTCGAGTTGGGCTTGAAAATCTCAAGATCATTCAACGGTATCAGATTTTCAATATTTAAATAAATGTCACGTGATATTTGCTGGTATAGCTCTGTAATTGCGTATAGGTTTACTGACTACAAATGTTTGAGAGCCGACTCGACTGCCAGGCGGGAGACGTTTGTTATGACAAGTCGAACACACACACACACACACACACACACACACACACACACACACACACACACACACACACACACACACACACACACACAAAAAAATTAAAATAAGTTAAATAAAATGAATATAGGAATCCGGTTTCGTGCTATATACTTGTAAAATAGATTACACCTAAAAGATTGCCTGAGGCTCCATTTGCCACAATTGAGTTGTTTTTTACGGCTTATCACCCCTCTGCAGGCTATTTAAAACGTAAACATATTTTTGATTGTAATTCTTATTTTGAGAATGAATATAGCATTAACAATTTTTTTTTAGAATAACAATGATTTTTTCCAGATACAACACCTACTATTGAACCCATAGCTGTGGGAAGATGAGATGGATTCATACATTCGTCAAGAGTATCGGTGCGTAAGTGAATGCAAAGAACTCGACGCTTCAATTTCTCGTTTCTCCATCACAACACTAACACATACGATTGGTTACGGATATTACCGTATTAAGTATTTATAAAGAGTAAAGATTTATAATATATTACCCTAAAAGCCCCTTTTATCCGACAAGAGAACATTTGGGTTGGGTTCATGCCTTTCCAAAGGGAAGTCGTAGGAAATTGATATCAACAGTCGCAGTTAGAATTTGAACTCGGTTCGCTGGTTCTATTTTCCGAGTCGTTAGGAACGGCGTTAATTCAGGTTTCCTTGGGAAATGAATGTTCAAGAGGGGGTGTTGTCAAACGAAACAAACAGGAGATGGGAGCCGGATGGTGAGTGGAGGGGAGACGCCGTCGACGGCCGGCAACAAAATATGGCCGCCATCTGTTAGCAATTCACTTATAAATATGCAAGCTCCTTGCGCATTCAAGCATTCCCTCCCTCAAATTTACACGTATAAACATACACATGACTAATGTCAAACTCACACACACACACGCTCTCTCTCTCTCTCTACACACACACACACACACACACACACACACACACACACACAAACACACACACACACGTACGTACGTATTCAAAAGTAGACAAGTTTTAAACACCAAGGTTTATTCGATGTCCTACAAAAGCAAAAAGTGACATGGTCTTCTTTAGTTGCGGGGGGGAGATTTGTATACGAACCATATAGTGGACGGGTCCAAGCTCGTATTTTATGGGAGGGGGATGATCACTTAGAAATTGTTAGATTCTCTTGGCCATTGCTGCAGGCATTAGGACATTTTTAAAACTTATTGCAGCAGAGAAGAACAGATCCTCGGTTACCGGCGTTAGTTAATTATTTTTTGTTAATCTTGTTCAACCAATACAAGCCCGAAGTGACACTCAAGGTAGAGGGTTTATAAATGAGGATGTTGGCGTATATATGGAGAGAGCAAGGGTTGAGGATATGTAGGATAGATAACAGTTGACCCTTGACTTGAAGAGGTTAAGATTATAGCAATGGAGGGTCATACATGTGAAGGCCGGAAGTGGTGGGATTAAGAAACAGTTCACTTGAATATCTGACATGAAAACAGCGGCAGAGTAGCAAGAAGCAAGCAACGTTTCGCCTGTGGGGAAAGGGGCTGTAGGGTAGGAAACAATTTATCACCCAGAAGGCCGCGGAAGCGCTTTTGTACTCGGTCGACGTTGGAAAGTGGGGATGGGGCTGATCCCGTCGATATATGGCAGCAGTACTCCAATTTTGGTTTGATCTGGCTCTTGTAGAATTTCCTTATTTCCCGACATGCACCAGTTGTTTCACTTCATCCCACACATATAATTCAACACATACATAACAAACATACATAAATATATACAACATAGATATATATATATATATATGCCATATCTTGGCATATAAACCACGTGAAATATTTATAGATGAATGCTTTAAAAGGGTTCTTAGTTGACCTTGAGCACAATGTAACTCAGAGTTGTCCAAACAACGGCCCACGCCCTTTATAATATTTTATTTATTTCGATTTCCCCCCCATTTATTTCAGAACCATTGAAAACGTTGAAAAGATCCGAAGTAAACTAATTTCATTTTTTTGAAGCTTATTCGTTTATAAAAACAGATTTTTTTTTTTTACTTTGATTTAAACTATACGACAGGGTCTCTGTATTAAAATGTTTGGAAAACTGCTACATTAGAGAAAGATGAAACCTCTGCGAATTGTGTGGATAGCATATTGCAGCCTTTCACTCTGCCACGTATACCCAGGGATCTGATGATTCAGAACGATGGATATTTAAGAGAAAGAAATGAAGATAATAATAATAAAAAACAAAACAAAAAAAAAACCCTACTATAATTGCATTGGAAAAACCAGGTTATTGTAGAACAACCCACATATATTAATATATTATGATTCCTGTCAAGTTTTGAAAACATTTTACAGTTATTTTGAAAACATTTTATAATGTCAAGTGGTGATTATTATGGGAAAACGGTTTGTCTAAATATTTAATCACTTTCTTTTATGGTCAAACATTGTGGCGTACCAGTGACAAGAATGTTTTTGACAAAACCGAACAGGGACGTTGATTCATGCTTTCCCCAAGGGCTAGGCTAATCCCTTGTTTCCTGTTTAGAATTTCTAACGTCGGCCGAATGCTGTGAGAACAACGAAGATGAAGTCAATAGTCCGAGTGTAAATACTGTTGACTCCCTAAGGGTAGGGGATTAGGAGACATTAGTTCATCTCCGAGCAGGTCTTTGTAATCCCGCTTCTAACGGCACCCCCCTCTTCAACCCTCTCAAATGAGTGGAGCTTGTCTCGGCGTCTTCCTTGCTCAGGCATGGTGCTTCTGAATCAAGGAGAAATTCTGTAACTTTGATTCTTGGACAATAATTATATTTAATAACACTCTACCTTGAGTGACTCTTGGGCTTTATATTCTATGAAAAATATCCCAGAAATTTAAGCATCTAGTTTTGCAAACAAGTGCTCGTTAACTATTTCATTGTTTGCCGTTTCTTTTTTATGTTCGAAATCAATGAGTATCTAATTTTTATTTTAATATAAGATTTTTTATTGCATTGCCACCTCACGTTCAAACGCCGGTTCCTGTACGATCACCGAAGTTAAGCAACGTCGAACCTGGTCAGTACCTAGATGGGCAACCGCTTGGAAATACCAGGTGCTATAAGCTTGGATGTGCGGGTGGTGTGGTTTACGGCCACCTCAAGTTCAAACGCCGGTTCCTGTACGATCACCGAAGTTATGCAACGTCGAGCCTCGTCAGTACCTAGATAGTGCTATAAGTTTGGATGTGCGGGTGGTGTAATGTGAAACGCCTCGGAATTGTTAATCAGGGAACCGAGTTCCAATTCCAGTCGGGTTCGTTATAGTCACTTACTCGCAAAAGCCTTTGGGAAAGTTATCAAGCTATCTCTTCTCCCCTCAGCTATGGGTTAATTAGTAAGACTTGTGTCACTAAAATACTATTATTTCCAAAAATAAAATAAAATTGTGTACAAAATATTTAGATTTCGGCATTAAATAACCTGCCAATGGTTGATATGCCGCAAAAAGAACAATCAACCAAAGAATCATGCATCCAATTGACAGAATCCAATGTTCAAGGTCAGACGTCAAAACTATGATTTTTGAAGGAACAAGGCAAGTATTCAATTGGAAGAGTGACATATTAAAATTTTTCTACCCCCATTTCATCTCTTCTATTTATTTGGCCTTGTGTCGTGTTGAACTAAGATTAAGAAATATATTTACATAAGTATATGTTGAAAAAAGCTGTAAGTTTGCCTTTTCTTCTTTATAAATAAGACCGACCTTCTGTCTCAATTTTTCGTTCTTCCTTTTCCTCATTAGCCTTTCATGACTGCCAGTAAAGTACACTAAACTCTGGCTGTTTTTATTAAGTCCCTTAGCCTATTAAATAAAGAAATTTGCTTGTGTCTGCATTTAGCGTCTGTGTCAAGCCAGACAATTATTCCACAAAACAAAACTGGGGCCGTGGCTCATCTGGTAAGAAATAAACTCTTTTTAAAAAAAAACAAAAAAACTCAGCTACTAGAAACAGTCGGATTCTGAGTGTTGACTTCAATGTTCACTTTTATATTTACATATGCTGTATCCCTGATATTCAGCACTTTATCCCATAAATATAGTACACCTTAAAACATTATTTCTTCATATATGCTTATATATATATATATATAAAAGAAATATGTTGTAGTGGTTCCAACGAGAGAAAAGTATGTATATTAAAAAGAAGAGGGGTGCCGCAAACGTTTTTGGTTGTAATGTGGATTTATTGAGAAAAAATATTATACTTTGTTTTACATAATTTCACGACACGTGTTTCTGGTCTGGTCTCGCGACCGTCTTCAGGTGAAAGTGGAGATTTTTACATATTATTAAAAATAATTAATTTTTCTTCATGTTCAATGTGGAATATTCTCGATATGAGACATTCTGTTTGTGTGTTGGCAATCCGAATTTTCTTTCTAGAATAGAATTTTCTTTAATATATATATATATATATATATATATATATATATAAAACATATGTTAACAGTTAATACATTTCAACCTTGAAAACAGCTAAATGTATAGCCGAAAGCGCTCGGATAAAAAGAACAATTGTTGGACAGTTTTTATCTAATTTATTATCCGAAAAGAAAAAAATTTATTAGGTCGCATGGGAAATTGTATAAAAAACTAAATAAAAGCACCTTGCCTGTAGTATTCAAGGAAATGTGCATGGAAGAAGATTGCTGCCTAAATACACAAATTATATATATATATATATATATATACTCATTACTATCGATTAGTGAGTTCGATTCTTACGTAAATACTAATTATTAAGTAACTGAACACTGCAATTAGATTCAGATATACATTCTATCTATGTCTTTGTCTCTTTCTCTCTCTGTATGTTTGTATACATATATATATATATATATATATATATATAATGATTACTATGAACGTTATAAATAGTAATAAGATATAATGCTTATAAACAAAAATCCCTTAATTCATTAGAAATCACGCTGGACTAAATGATGGTTTCTTCTGCATAAGGGGAACGCAAGTTTGAACCCGGCCGAAATCCACATTCTCTTAACTAAAGACTCTCCAAAACCCAGACCGATAGACTGTTTCTTTAAAAAAAAAGAAAAAAAACGAGAGATGTCTACTGAAACACGTGTATCCAATAAATCTAATACATATAGTAGTAAGTTATCAATTTTTCATTTTGTGTTTAAGAAGAAAATCCCAATGCAGCTAAGCTAAAATCAAGTTAATGACTCAACCCGTCACCGTAATTCTAATCTAAACAACGCCGCTAACTTGGCTAACCGTTTTTAAAGACAGTTGTCACCAAATGACATGGATTTATGCAATGTTTTGAAACCTAGTTAGTCTCTTGTTGGCCATCTGTCACCAAAAGACATCATTTGAACAGATTTTAGCTTCGTATTATTTTCTAGTGCCTTATGTTGTAAAGGACGGAATTGGCGAAGGAAGATAAATTGTAGATGATACGCATTGAGCTTTCGGATAAATAAAATCCCACTCGCAGTGGTAAAACATGAAAGATCGAATATCGTCGCCATGCCAAGAAGTTTTTCATATTATGGTTGCAATGCATGCAATTACTCTACAATCCTAAAGGCTTACGAGACGATTCTTCATTACAAAAGCGATCATGGCTCGCTACAGATTACTTTTCATTTTAATTGTCCTGACTTCTTGGGAAATATAGTGGAGTGGTTTCCCATTAACTTTCTCCACGATTTTTTAATTCAGTGTTGTCTTTCTTCTGCCACACAATAATATTAACTTATAGTGGAGGTGGGGAGAAGAAATGGATTCATGCCTTTTCCAAGGAACGAAAGTGAACGCAACTGACGAAGTCAGAATTTGAAATCGGCTGGCAGACGTCCTTTTTTTTTTTTTTTTTTTCGCACCGATAACTTTAACGCTACCCACACATCCCTAGCTATTTATTAAGCTTTGTAGGATGCAAAAGACACAAGGTGGTAAGTTTGAGGCAGCCAGTGGGGATTAGATTCACTATGATTAATAATGGATCTGAGAGCGATGTTTATTAATCATTACTCCACGGCGAGGCATGTCTTTTTAGGGGACGGAGATTCCACGTGTTTTCTTTTTCCCTGCCTTTTTTTTCTTCTTTCAATTAAGTCAGCCACTTGTAGCGTTTAGTTGGTTATATCAGAAAACGATAGCAGTTTACTGATACTCTTCTTCCGTTGTGAAGCCTGATGATAAGCAGTGTCCCTTGAAATTAGTCTCATATGTCGAACAATAGAGAAAGTACTTTAGTAAAAAACAACAGGCAGTTTATTTCGCGCTTAGATAACATAAATCAGAGGAAGATATGAGTCGAGAATTAAATAACAAAAAAAAAAAAAAAAAATTATGAGGACTGTGTTACTGGGGGTCGTCTTTCTAGCTACCGTGTTTTGTTCAGTCGTATACAACGTTTTAGTCACTTTTAACTAAACAATTACGTATCTGAACTGATAAGTTCTACGATTGGAATAAATGTTTTTTTTTATCTCCGTTACTAGAAAAGGATAAATATTTTTTTTTTTTTTTTTGCAACGAAAAGTCAACCATAAAAATCTCTATTTTATGGTTGAGGTTGGGAAGTCGGAAGCAATGTTTTCGAATATCATATGATGGATTTAAGGAAGACTGTTATGATTCATGAGTTACGGAAGACTCATTGACATGATTTAGAGCCTACGGAAATGGCGTCAGTAATCTTGTTGGTGCATTGGCCGACGTGCTGATCTTGAAAGCTGTTGAAAGCGTTGAGAAAGTTTAGAGAAATTGGAGAAACATTCGTCAGATGCAGTAAAAGATCAGCCAACGAGGAACGATTTATGAGCAACAGCTTAAAAAAGTTCAACACAATAATCATTGCAGTGCAACAATAAATAGCTGATCATTTTTTATACCCACAAGGAGCCTAGACGGAAGAATATTTTTACAAGCCTGATGTTGTTATCGGCGCGCAAAATTAAATCGGCGTGTCGTTCAAATTCTGTTTCGTTCACTTCGCCCTAGAAAAGGCATCTTCCTTCTGTTCTCTATTAAACAGAAAGAAAGATTTGTCTTTCTTGCCTTGGTTGGCAACTAGTCTACGAGAAAGAACACCTTGAATTTAAAACGCTCGAAAAAAATAGAGCAAAGCTTTTTAGACTTGAGAGAATAACCAGTTTAGAAAAACGACACACTGAATTCAAAACCAGCCTAAATAGAGATGGGCCCCGTCAAGTTGTCTTGTCATAGACACTCCAAGTATTTCTATAGATGCAGTACATATGGTACCCCAACGGTCCTCTCGGATTATACAACTCATGATTCTTACACATGCTGCATGAAATTAAGCGAATTGTGTTCAGTACTAATAAAGATGAATGACCTTTTAATTTTTCAATTAAAATACCCCCACCAAAAAAACACATTAATTATTCCATGACTGTTAAATATACACAGTGTATGCATTTTTATTAAGATGGTTTCTTAAATGTAGCTTAACTGTGGCCTTAGGCTAAACGTATGGAGCACCCAGTGAGGAACAAACTCACTACTTTATCGTAATTGATGTAGCGAGACAAGCTTGCTAACATTTGCACCACGTCGAAATATCGCGTTTTTAATTAAGACTATATTTTTATGCTTTCGGGCATTCGCAGAATTGGATGGGCCTTTTATTATTTTCAAAAGTATACATAGCTGGCCAATCCCTATTGCAAACGCTTGCTCAGGCGCATCTGTGTTTATTCAACGCCCACAGAGCCCGCCTGTGGTTTATACCGCTGAGCAGGCATTAGTTACAATTTCTGGGAAAGAGCGTGTTATCTAGCGTGATCAGCAATTTGAACAAGGCCAGCACATTCAATCCCTCGGTTACGATGACTTGTGATTTCGTGCTAGGACAACTGTCGACGGCCCCGTCTACCAAATTTCACTCACAAGGCTTGGGTCAGCTTGGGGTATGGTTTTCAGGCACTTTTCAAAAGTGCCGCACGCTTGGATCGAACTCTCTTGTCCGATAACATCCGGATAACATGCTTCCTGACAAATCGACCATGGTAAGATTCGAACCTGGGTATCATGGACAGAACGCGAACGGGGCCATATCATTTTCAAAAGTAATTATTGTTCAATTAGCTAAGTTAATTAAAGCGTTGGATTGTGAATTTGGTGACAAAGTAATTGTGTAATCCTTGGGCCGGGTATTATTTGTTATTGATTCCTTTCTCATGTCTTATCAACCCTTTAAATTTACTGATACAAATCTTCGTAATTAATCCATAACTCCGAGGGGGGGGTAAGAGGTGTATTCATACCTCTTCCAAGGGCATTTACGCGTATGTGAATAAAACGAACCCAACTGGAATTGGAACACAGCTCTCCGATTAACAATTCTGTGCCATTATCCATTACACCAACCGCACATCCAATTCCAGCACCTGGTATTCCCAGATGGTCACCTATCTCAGTGATGACAAGGCACGGCGGTCCTTAACTTCGTTGATCGTACGGGAACCGGTATTTCAACGTGATATGGTCGTAAGCCCCCGAGCGGTGTGTCATGTGATTCAGGGGAAACGGAGGGAATAAAAACTAAGCAGTAGTAAAAACAAACCATAATATTCCTGGACATCGGCAGCGGAAGGGAGAACAATCTACCTTAAATAATGGATTTAGTTCAAAGTTCCCTGAATGTTACCCGGATCGACAATCATCTGATGAAGGGCAGAGGGCACAACGACCGAAACGTTATGATAACAACAAAAAGACGAAGACAATAGTTGCGTGTTACTCCTCATCCCAGTAATTCAGACAAAGCTATATCTATAAGTTTACTGGGTAAAGAAAATAAGCGAGGATATCAATTTTCTTAGTTATAAGATCAATCAAAGGATTCACACAAAACAAAATGTAATAACCTTTTTGGCAATATTGAAGTAGAATAAAATTGTCAATACTTGAGGAATTTAATATAAATGTATATAAATTCAGTTCAGTTTGAGAAGTTAAAGAATGTTTTGAATAGAGGCGTGGATTTCTTGGTTCTGGATTATCATAATAAAGGATTCACTTTGTATCCCACTAAACACTGAGAATAGTCATTCTATCCATGAGATTTAGTTCAGCTTGTGATGATAAGGCTGTTCATGATAGAGACACCTTTTTATTTGTATTTCGTAAAACTGCATTCTCGTAAGAAACATTGACAAGGACTAACTTCCCCCGGTAGATTCATTTTAGTTTGAGATGCTGAAGTTTGTTCTGTATAGAGACATGTTTTGTTTCGTTTTGGATTCTCGTAATGAATCCCTTTTTCATCGCTAGCAACTATTTTATCTAAAAGATATATTTTGTATCATGCAAGGAGAAAATGACAAGTGTTTAAGCGCTGACAGAAATTCATTACTACAAATTCATTTGGAACTCAAAAGTTTTAAACAATTTACTATCGTTTGCTAATTGCAGAAGCAATGAAGGACTAAGTATGATTTCGAAGACATTTCTAGGATTTCTATAAAAGATGCATTAGTTTAATAGTTCAATATTATGATCGCAAATTCGATGTTTTATAAAAGATTAACAATTCCTGAACAATTTTAACCCTTCTGCCTGAGCTCCTGAGTCAAAATTCGCAAATAATTAGTATGTAATGTTTCACGGTAAATATAAAAATAGTACACAAGTATTATACTTAGTAGGGAGAGAGTATAATTGCTTTTACTTTATCGCCAGAATTCTTTCTTTGTGTGCTAGTCTACCCAGCAGGTAATGCCTCTCATGATGCACAAGAAACACTGGCATGTTGTGCAGTGGACTGAAGACTTCACAGCGGGACAAATTTTCTCTCCAGAATCCATCTTTCACGTTTATAAATCTACCATTCATTCGTGCATCGAATAATGCTGCCATGTCTTGTCTGGTGCTTCTTGCATATGTCTCAAGATTCTTGACAAAATCCAAAGAAGGATCTGTAATGGTATCTCCCCTGACCTGGTATCTAGACTACAGTCACTTTCGCACAGTCGTGACGGGGCTTCCTTATGCCTTTTCTATAAATACATTCACGGGAGTTGTTCTAATGAGCTTTCCTCCTTGATACTTCGACCGCATGAATTTAAGCGTACTACTAGATTGGTAATTAGGTCTCATTGTTTTACTGCTAAAATAGCTACATGTAACGGTAAGTTCTATTCTAATAGCTTTATTTTTAACCTCTTGCTTGTGGAACTCTCTTCCGGTTTCTTGTTTCCCCGCCACTTACGATCTTCAAAACGTCAGTTGCCATTTTCTGTCTTCATAAAATCTGTTCTTTTATTGTCCTATCTGCTCACTAACGTCTTCTTATTTTCTTTCACTGTCTGTAATCCCTTGCGTTTTAGTGGCTTTATCGCCTTGTTCGGCACCAAATGAAAAAAAAAAAAAAAAAAAAAAATTGAAATTACCGTTTCCAAGAAAACGTATCCATGAACTTCGTGCCGTATACTTAGTGAAATCTGCATTAATAAATATCGAAATGATAAAACTATTATGTTTTTTTTTAATGTAATGTCAAAACCCTATTTGTATATAATTTTATAACTTGCATAGATCAGCTGTGACTTGCATAGATTCAGTCTGATTCACCCGGTTTTAACAGAACCACACCCATGTTTCCATTGTGACAAAGCTCCCAAAATACTATCCTTCAAGATATTCAACAGTATTAAACGAAACGAGAGAAAGCAGATTGTGACCTAAGTAGTGTTCAAGGTGCGGCAAAATGCTCCTCGACACATTTTTTTTTATTCCTCTTATTTCTTCTAGCACCCCCCAGTGTATATTTAATAATAATGAAATAAAGAATCATGAAAAACTGTATGATTATTTTCATTTTATGAGACACGATTTTTTATGATATTAATTGATTGATTCATTTTTACGGCTTATCAACCCTTTGCAGGTTATTTAAAGCAGAATTTTTTTTTAGATTGTTAGAATTGTTTTAGAGATAATAATGATTTAGTGATACAAGTCTTACTAATTAACCCATGGCTGGGAGCAAAATTGAATTCATGCCTTTCTTAAGGGTATTTGTGTGCATATGAATATAACGAACCCAACTGGAATTGGAACTTGACTCTCCGCTTTTATGATATTAAATATAGAACTTAATGGTTTGCTTATACATCTGTAAATTCCGATTTCCCTTGTTCCTTAGCACATCTATAATGCCTTCTAATAGCTTGCCTGTCCCCTGCCTTCAAAATTAGATTGCCTGTCCCCTGCCTTCAAATTTAGATGGCCTGTTCCCTGCCTTCAAATTTAGATGGCCTGTCCCCTGCCTTCAAATTTAGATGGCCTGTCCCCTGCCTTCAAATTTAGATGGCCTGTCCCCTACTATCAAATACTTAGTATAACAGCAGCAGAGTAAAGCTTTAACCCTTTTTTTTTAAACTTCCGGCAAGCCTCATTCTAGGGCTGCGTTGAAGCTTTTATATATATATATATATATATATATATATATATATATATATATATATATTACTAGAAAAAGAAAGAAAAGAGGCGCGATAATGCCCTCGTCGTTTAACTTCTGTTTCAGTGAAATGGCATAGTAATATCAAATATATCAGCCGAAAATGATTAGTTTCAGCAATAAAACATAGTAAAAACCGTGGAATTTGTCGCTCTACATGATTGAAGGAAGTAGATGTCATAAAATAACTTATTTGAAAAATGCTGAGTTATTAAAACCCCGTTTTTTTAAACTTTCTCTACCGTTTTTTATTATATAAATGACTTGATTCAAATACAAATTGTTTGAAGTTTACATTAGTACTAAAAACATCAATTTTCCCATGCACTTTAAGACCACAATGTGAAAAATAAAAATACTGAGGAATACCCGCTAGTTAGTAATCATTCTGGGTATGGAGAATGTGTCTACTTATATATATATATATATATATATATATATATATATATATATATATATATATATATATATATATATATACACACACACACATATATATATATAAAAGGCTGTAGAGGCTTTTTTTAAAATTTTCTCTTCCGAATTCTTAATGTCTTTGAAAATGGTTAGCGAAAGGTACAAGGTCAACAATACCCCCACCCACTGATCAATGTTCCCTCGCAAGGACGCAAGCAAAACAGAACGAATTTTAAAAAGGTAAACATTAACTTTTCCCGAGAGAAACAAATTGTTTTAATTAGAAACCTTCCCCAGGGTCCAATAGCAAATATGAGGGCTCTACATAAAGGGTGTGGCCGTATATAGGGAAAAGGCCAACAAAACCTTCCTAATTGTGTGTGAGTATTTTTTTTTGTTGTGTGTGTGGGTTCCTTACCCAATTTTGGTTATTCTTTATATTTTTGGGAAAATCTTTGGAAGTAATGAATCCAGCAACCAACACATTTTGCTTGATTCTAGCCGATTTAAGGTTTACAAGTTCCCCTTCTATCAAGAAAGCAATCACTTTAACGGAAATCTATCTTGTCGACCGAAAAAAGAAAAAAAAAACAAAGAAAATACTCACTATTAAAACACCACAAGCAAAATATAAGCATTATATATGCATATATGTGCGTCTGTTTAGTTTATGCAATCATGTTTGAGACTGGTTGACAACTCTATTTCATAAACAATAATTTTTTGAATTTAGTAGGACTCCTCAATCTAGACCGGCTGTTAGTAATTACACTGTTTAAGAAAATAAAAACAAAAACAGGAATAGCAACTTGAATAGGTGAACCCACTAAAAATGTTTACAGTGATAAGAAATAGAAACAGACTATGAATAATAATAATAATCTTAATGTATGTTATTTATGGTCACACATATATATATATATATATATATATATATATATATATATATATATACACGCAAATTGTAGCCTTGTGCTAGATAGGAACACAATTATGCGAGGATCGAAGTCGCCATTACAGATCTGGGCGGCAAACTTGTTGAATATTGCACTACAGTAACCACTAAGTTTCTTTTTTATTGAATTTTAATAGAAAAAAATCTAAATAAAAGATAGAAATGTGAACCATTCTTACTTTATATCCTGCCACAAAAAACCTCTTTGCATATTTTTTTCTAGAATTTTTATTCAAATACTGCACGCCTGAAGATGGCTTTAGAACGGGTAATTTGAAACGTTTTAGTAACGGCAAAAGAATAATGACTTTTTAAAATTACAGGCGATAAGGCCATATTGGGTCAGCGGTTTTCTTGTAATCGCTACAGATTTTCATGCGACCACTTTTTAGATTGTGATTCTTAGTTTATCTTTTAAGTTTGTTTTAGAATTGTCTTTGAATTCTTTCTTTTCGCGATAAGCATAATACCGAAAGAACATTTATTTTATATTAGATTAAGTAACTAAAATCAAATAATTAAAAATATCCTGCTATTTTAATTAAAACCATTATGCAATGTACCTATAAATCCTTTTGACAAAATGTCATTTTCTCTAGCGTTGTAGCATTATGTATAATTTACCTATAGACACAAGTATATATTGAACTATAGACTCAAATATGAAATCAATAAGTT
Organism: Acanthosepion pharaonis; assembly: GCA_903632075.3. Lineage (NCBI taxonomy): Eukaryota > Metazoa > Mollusca > Cephalopoda > Sepiida > Sepiidae > Acanthosepion > Acanthosepion pharaonis. The sequence continues at coordinate 228,652 of CAHIKZ030004876.1, forward strand.
TTTATCCGTAGACTCAGTTATAAACCAAACCAATTAGCTTCGTTAGAAATTTTGGAAAATTAATTGTGAAAGAGAAAGTACCCGAACTTCCATAACTCATTTCAAAAAAAATTCTGATGAAGCTTAAACAAAAGCGAAATATGTTAAATTTATAAACGTTTCTTATTTGATCTTTATTTTATCATAATAAGTATTGTAAAATAATCGCCAAATATAAAAGCATTTAATCCTTTAATTATTGTTGCTGTTAAAACAGTTTAAATGTTAAGCAAAAAGAAAAAAAAGAAAGAAAAAAATAGAAAAAATTGACAAAGCAAATTCTCATTGGGTGCTTCACATTTTCAGTCTTATACCACATCTAAGCTACTCTTATAAAATAATTTTAGGGGACTTTGACGTGGTGTAATATTTAGCAAGCTTGTCTCGCTATATCACTTACGATTGAGTAGTGAGTCCGATCCTCACTGGGTGCTCCACACTTTCGGCCTTATGCCACATCTAAGCTACTCTTATAAAATAATTTTAGGGGACTTCGACGTGGTGTGATTGTTAGCAAGCTTGTCTCGCTTAGAAAATTATTTTTCCCCGACCTCGGCTTGGATAATTTGAAATTATTATTAAATTAAGCCCCGAAAGCCTTGAGCAATTTTTCTACAGTATTGCCGTTAATTTCCCCTTAAACCTCGACCTTATGTCATATTTGGTAGCGATCTGAGAGCATTGACAAATCCTACATATATGTGCAATAAGTTGTTCATTTGAGCAACTTTGTACTAGCCATTTACTGATCTTTAGTTCTTATCCTTTTACACAGAATATCCAAGTATAAGCAGGTGGTTAGGTTCTATTATTCTTTGTACGGTTACGTGAATTAGAACCTGAAAACAGAATACGACTCCTTGATGACTTTTGCAATCATTGCAATTGTAACCGTATGGAATCCATGCTTTGTATTTCATTTTTGAGCAGTTTTTTGTATACTTTTATTATTTCCAACTATTGCTCTCATCTTAGTTGTTATAGATGTTGTTATAGACACAACGTTTCGGCCAAGAACTCTCTGGCCATCATCAGGTGTCTATAGTTTGGCAGATATGTGATATTTTTTATTATTCTGTTCCTGTGATTGCTGAACCAGTGCTTTCCTATCTAACCCAGGGATTGAACTCATGACCATTCTTTGTCTACCGAAGGCGATACACTCATTGGCGAGTGGTCCAAAATTAGAGAGATTCACGGCGCCGTGCTGTCTCCCAGCCGTGTGTTTGTTCAGATCAATGTACTAAGCCCGAGGAATCCATTATTTTCTGTCGCAGTTCGATTAAGTGGGGAGGGGGAGAGTTCCTGTC
>CAHIKZ030004876.1:232500-267500 GCA_903632075.3 Acanthosepion pharaonis
AAGTAACCACAAGGCAAATGAAAGGGACAAACAATAATCATGCCAAATGCTAGTCTTCATCCAAAGAAATTGATGCTTTATATAATATGGAACAAGATATAAAGTCTACTATGATAGGCCCCTTGCAGAAAAGCAAAGGATGGATTCAATGAAGTTCAGTCAAGTACCGCTCAGGTATTTAAATCAGGTGAAGTCAACAATCAATGAAAATTGTGCGTCCGGAGTTAGTGAAAAGAATTCGCGTAACATTTTATTAAGATAACTCTACACTATGTTTATTTCTTTGATAACTGGGCAACAGTCTAGCTGTGAGGTTTTTCTCTCATACACCGTATTTAGCAGCTTTCGATTTCTATTTAAAAGGTATCGGTCTTTGCAGAGGTTTCTTAATGAAAAAAATCCTGTGGAAGACTAAAAAGTTACCTTTGCAAAGAAAGATAAAATGTTCTGGGAGATTGGAATTACGAAGTTCTTTAAAAGATGACAGAATATAGTGAATGAAAATATTAATTATCTTGTTCAATAACAAAAATCCACGCCACAATTCCATTAGGGTTTTAGAGGCACCACATATATGGTAGACATAACAACAGTGGCGGTGTATCTTGGGAAAGACAGCCTGACGGGGGCCCATATTCTCGATAAAAAAAACTTTTAAAGCAAGAAAGCCCAGTCTGCTAGGAGAAAATCGATTCCAAGTTCATTAGCGTGAAGTGAACGAAATAGAATTTAGCAGAGACTGAATTCAGCGTTCCGAATTCTTGTCCTGCGTCGAAAAGAAAAAAATTAATAAAATGAAAGAACCATTTAGTCCATCCTATATTTATAAAAATATATTTCAAATCATTGGATTGGAGGTTGAGCAGTGTGAGGTTCAACTATTTCTATCAAGCAACAAGAAGTTTATTTCCAAAAAAAAAAAAAAAAAATGCATTGTCTTTTTCTCATAAATTATTTATTTGAGCAATTACGAAAATTACAGTCATGTTGAAGCATTTTGTAAAATAAAAGCTATAACAGTAAATAAAGCCTTACTTTCGACAATGCCGAAACAGATCTAGTTAAAAGGTCGGAGAATTTGAACAGAGCTATCTAACCGAATACGGACATCTGCTGTTAGTAATTGCAAGCTGTGACCTAAAAGCTAGTTTCATCTGTCTCAAAGTGAAACTTCAAAGAAGAAACTAGTAGTTAAAATGTCTTTTTTTAAATTATCAACAAGGCATTGTTCAAGCTGGTGCTAGTACAGGATGTTTTCACGAGTAATGGGCTCGGTGTGCTGCTTCACCTTAATACGCCATTAACGGGTGACTTTTATGTAGCATTGCTTCGTGTCTATTTGCGTCCATTCATACACTTCATTTGCCTAAACAATTATGGGCAATCCCAGCACGTCATCTGAAGGAAAGTTGCCTAAAATTGATTTGATGTGCATGCTGGAGGCGTTCAACGAGTGTAGCTACCACGTTTACAGAACACGAACCGAATAGACCATCTATGGGACGTGGTGAAAAGGTCTATTCGTCCACAAGACCATGCATTTGAAATATCATGTGGGCACCTATTGAGACATCATGGCTGAATATACCTCTTGAGGTTTTCTGATCACTTGTAAAATCGATACTAATTCAATTGCTGCAGTTTGCCGATCTAGATGAATTCCTACACGATCTTAGACACCTACCCCATCACTTTTGTCACGTCATTGTATGCTACCATACTATTGACCATTTATTGTTTTTATTTTATGTAATATTGGTGCATGATAGAAGCGATATAGGTTTCTTTAGTAAGTGACGTAAGAGAAGATAATTTGGTGCAGCCAGTAAATTAAAAAACTGATTATTTGTTAGAATGAGACGTGAAAATAATTAATGGTTGATTCAAAAGGACACATCCTGATCTTCAATGTTATATTGAAGTTTGTTTTCAAGGCTTTTCGAGATTTGTTTTGCTATGATCGATGTCCGTGCTTCTGGGATTCAATGTAGAAGGTGCTAACGAAAACTCCGGGAATATGAACAACGTGCGCTGAAGGTTGAGCCAAGAGGATTACTTTGAAGGAAATGGTAGAAACTAAGATTAATTTCTTTTTTTTTCGACTTCTTATAAACAGTGTTTTACTACGAACAATCTCATATTGCTTTTCCTGCAATTAAAATATTTAAAATTGTGAAAAAAAAATAATCCCAAAAATGTAAAAAATATAAAATAATCTTAAAAAAAATAACGACAAGAAAAAATAGGGAGAAATATTTATTCATTTTCGTGAAATTTTTAAAAGTAAGAAAAATGAATTTTTTTCACAATAAAAATAAATAACGCACTGTCATTTTTTTCCACCTACAAGCGGACACTATCTATCTCAAAAAACTAATGTCGGTATAGTTTCCACCGTCCCTCTGTTTATTTCTTGCATCCGCTGATAAAGAACACAGGCGTGTTCGAAAATTCTGAACTTGGAACCTCATCTGGTTAATCTTAATAAATGTTTTTCATACCGATTTCATTAGTACCCTTTCGTTTGACTTTGTTTTATTGACCAAGATCAACTTATCTACTGTACTTACACAGCAAAAACTCCAAAATTACCTCATGTGGGAATAGTCTGAGCAACCTTGCGCCAGTCTTCTTCAACTCTGGACTGGACTCGTCTCGGAATATATATATATATATATACTGGACTCTTCCGTCGTATTCAACGTATGAGGTTCAAGCAACTAACTTCCTAGGAACCAACAGCCAACCACCTGAACATATGCTTTGATTATAGTGGTGAAGGCTTTGTGCAGAACCAACGACACTTTTTGAAGGGCCGAATACAGAGACCCGGTACACTACGTGCCACAAAGTTCCCAACCGAGTTTTGAATTCAGAGTCGTTCTTCTCTTAGACCGGTTGCCATCCAAAGCTATAGAACGCAGTCTGTCCTGCTATTTAAGCATAGCTGGGAGGGGGAAGAAGAAGAGGATTCCTAATTTTCCTAAGGGTATTAGTAATTGAATGTAATGGTTTCAACTGGAATTCGAACTCGGATCTCCGATTCCTCTATCCATTACTCCAATCCACATCACTCCATCCACCCCCTCTCTCTCTCTCTCTCTCTCTCTATATATATATATATATATATATATATATATATATATAGAGAGAGAGAGAGAGATCCGTGCATGTTTCATTAAATGACTGACAAATTTCTCTATATCTACCACTGATGTGTTAACGGCCATCATTTAATTTGTCTATCAAACTTTAGATATGAATGGCGAAGCTCAGGCTGTGACTCTAGCTATCTCGAAGGCGTTCGACAGGGTTTGACATGTTCTTCTTCTCTGCAATATCGAGGGTTACGGTGTCAAGAGTCGAATATTTGGCCCTATCCAATCGTTCCTGAAAATTGTGTAATCAAGATCGTGTTGAACTGGCAAATTTTTAAAATTAAAAAAAAAATTTTTTAAGCGATTCACCCCAAGCAAACTAATGCGTGTAACCCTGCCACCCGGGCTCTCACCTTGAAACTACATTTTTTCTGATTTTCATCAACGACACAAATATTTACTGCTCTCTTAATAGCAAGTCCGGCAGATTCAACAAAGTAAACCAAGCTATTGCTTTCGAAAAGGACATCCAATCAGTGATTAACTGGGGCAAGGAATGGCTTGTATATTTGAACGCTTCCAAAACAAAACTACTTTGATTTAATCACCACACACAGAGAACCTTTTGATCTTGGCATCAGCAGGCTGGAGTGCAACGATATTGAATCAATTGTTAGGATTGCTTCTAGGAAGGTTGGTTCACTGTGTCGTACCACAATCCACCTTTCATGTTTATGAATCTACCATTCGTCCGTGCATTGAATATTGCTACAAGATCTAGTTTTGGTACTCCAGCTGTATATCTCGAGAGATTCTTGACAACATTCAAAGAATGGTTTGTAATGTTATCGATCGTGACCCGGCATCAGCCACTTTATCAACGATATGACGTGGCTTCCCTCTGTCTTTTCTACAAATATTTTCTTGGCCACTATTCTGATAAGCTTTTCCCCTTCTAGTGCATCGATAACATGAATTTAAGCTTTACTACTAGATTGCCAAAGAGGTTTTACCATTTTACTGTTGAACTAACTAAATGCAACTACCATTTCTATTCAAACAGTTTCTTTTCTCGCACTTCTCACTTGTGGAACTCCTTTCTATTTTCTTGTTTCCCTGCCAACTTAAATCTTCAAAGTTTTAATGCAAGGTCAATCGTTATCTTCTATCTCCTTGAATCTGTTCTTTTATTGTCCTTTCTTCATTTCTCCTCCTTAAAGTCTTTTCCTTCTCTTTCACTCCCTGTAACCCACTGAGTCTTAGTGGTATTGGTTGAGGTTAAAGGATAAAAATGGTATGGTTGTGGTTAAGTGATAAAAAATACCTTTCGGCAATTTATACACCGTTTACAATATCACTAATTCCTTGGTGATGACTAATACAGGAGCCGAAAGCGCTCGGGACCGAGAAACATCTGGACAATTTCTACGGAAAACTCAATCTTCCCACCAAAACAAAAAAAAAAAAAAAAAAAAGAAAGAAAAAGAAATCTCTTGTTCGCATACAAGAAAAGCAATAAAAAAAGATTAACAGACTTATATTGTTTGTCCTTTTTAATGAAACGAAATAGAAAGGGATTTTTGCCCGAATGAACACAGACACACGGGCGCGCGCACACACACACACACACACACACACACAGGCACACACACACACATATATATATATATATAAGGTAAATCCATTGTTAGTTTTTTTCTTATAGAAGAGCATTGCAAATGATTCCACTATGGATGTGTCCTGAAACTTAGGAACAAAATGACTTTTTGCGATGAGTAATTAAAGCTTGTGTTACTCGTGGAAGAGGGTCATTCTGTTTACAAATATGTGCTGAAAACATTTCTATTCAAACCACTTCTTAAATGAACAAACCTCATAAAGTTTTTCATCTCTTCTTGGTTGGGCCTAAAACCTCTCAGCACCACCTTGTATGAAATTATTACTGATGATTCTTATGATATATGTATGGAAAGTCCAGGAGAAAATGCAATCATATGTTGTGGCAAATTATATCTAATGTAAATACATTGTCATTTATAAGTGTAAGCAATTTTACAATCTTACTACAGAAATATAATGGAAATCAGGAAGAAAGCGATTCTCAGTAATCAACAGTAAAGACAAGCGTTCCTGACAGAATAGAGTTATGATATGTGATTTATAGGTATTTTATATGTATTTTTATGTGTATTTTATATGTATTTTTATGTGTATTTTATATGTATTTTATGTATTTATATTTATCTTTATATGTATTTTATATGTATATATATATATATATATATATGTATTTTATACATATTTTTATGTGTATTTTATATGTATCTATATGTATTTTATATGTATTTTATGTATTTATATGTATCTTTATATTTTATATGTATATGTATGTATTTTATACGTATTTTTTATGTGTATTTTATATGTATTTTATATGTATGTTTATATTTTATATGTATTTATATGTATTTTATACGTATTTTTATATATATTTTATATGTATTTTATATGCATTTTTATATTTATTTTATAGGTATTCATATGTATTTTATATGTATTTATATGTACTTATATATAGTTCATATATATTTTAGATATATTTATATGTATTTTATATGTATTATATGTATAATGTAGAAGGGTGTTGAAAAGTAATAACTCCTAATTTATATTTGGTCCACGAAATCAGATGCGGTTGTTGGTGGTATGTCCTGAAACGTAGGACCAAAAGTATAGGTTAAGCTTTCTTGGAAATAACCCATAATTTCTTTTGCCTTGTGGTAATTACGTAGTTAAAAAGTATTTTGTGGGTGAAGACTTGCTCTATCCCGCAGTCTTATTGTGCACCCTGTATCTGTTGTAGCATCTGTAGAAATAAGTAAGAGGCGTTACATTCGGAGCATCGCTTGTAAATGAATTGCTAGTGATTTACTATTGAAATACATATAAATTACTATAGAAATGCACTGGAAATATATATTAAAAAAAGATTGTCAGTAGCTATGAAAACTTTACTAACAGGATATAGTAATTGTATGGATTTTACTGTGAAATGATGTAAAATCAGGTCAGTCACCTATTTTTGCGTGGGTCGATAAATGCTAATTAGGGTGATGATCATAGTCTGAATTCCATTTTCGCACTGTTGTCTTCGTTCACAATGTCCTTACTGTAGCATTCGCTATTTAAACATTTATTGTTGAATTTATTTCAATTGACTGGCTTATATTATTTGTTTCCTCAAGTTCTTAGAATTTAAGATTTACAGTCGAATTGGACATCGCCCGGTCACAAAAAAAGCCAATAATCAACTGATGTTTTCTGGTGCCACAATCGTCGGCAAATCAGTGAGGATCAATTTTATGTCAATAGACTATGAGACATACTTTCTCATTTTTATAGCAGTCGCTCCTAGTTGTATGAATTTGATCACCTTTGAATTCTAAGGATAGCAATTCGGAAAAGATGAATTTCACATTTCGGACCAAAGACAAGAAATCTTCTGATTTTAAATTCTTTAAAACCAATGTTGAAAAATTCAGTATTATTTCCATAAACCTTTAAGATTCTGGACTTTTTACAAACTGATATTTCATAGATAAAATAAAATAAATATATATATATATATATATATATATATATATATATATATATATATACATATATTAAAGCAATGATATCTGTGTAACTTTCGTGTTTCATTTAAACTTTCAAAATGGCTGAACAGAGTACAATAACATGCATGCCTGTGTGCGTGAGGGTGAGAGATAGTACTTATTTATATGAGAGAGAGAGAGAGAGAGAGAGCGTGTGTGCATAAGATAATGTGTTTGTGAGAGAGAGAGAGAGAGATCGTGTGTGTATGAGATAGTGAGTGTGTATATGACAGAAAGAGCTCGTCTGCGGAAAGAGAGAGAGAGAGAGCATTTGCGTATATAACAGATTGAAATAGAGAGAGAGAGAGAGAGAGAGAGAGAGAGAGAATGCATAAGAGAAAGAGTGTGTATATGAAAGAAAGAGTGCGTATATGAGAGAGTCTGTTGCGGGAGAGAGAGAGAGTACGCGAGAGTGCGTTTAAGAGTGCGTTATAAGTGATTGAGAAAGAGAGATAGATAGATAAATAAAGAGAGAGAGAGAGAGAGAGATAGAGATAGGAAGTGTGTATTTGTTAGTGTGTGTGTATATCTACGTGTTGCTGCTACGAGGGGTGCTGAAAAGTTTCCGATCTGGCCACTTCCCCAAATCTGATCAAGTGATCAAACATTATAATTTTAAAAAATCTTTTCTTGGTCAGGCTGAGAACCTTTCGGCACCACTATCCTATTATATCAGAATTACCCGTTATTCGTTCGTCTTAAAATAAAACAAATGAATCATTTACTGTAATTATAGCTCAGTAGTTATAGCGTATATGTGAAACACGAGAGGTCTTCTGTTTTATTTTATGACAGGAACAAGGTTTATTGCAAGAAAAGTAAAAAAAAAGAAAAAGAGAAAATAATTTCTCATGACTCAGAGATATTCGAAGATTGATTTGTTAAGATCAGATTTTATTTTCTTGTTACAATGAGATTCTCTACTTCGGAGTAAGACCTTACCCTCTACTGGTCTATTTTGTTGGTTGCGAATCTTTGTAAATTTTCGAGCACAGGAAAATGTTATTGGTTTAGAGAAAAACATTTTTCCGGTTTCATTGCCACTCGTCAAGTTTCTTGTAAAAAAGAAACAGTTCTACCCGCTAGAGAACAATAACGATTACACAAATGAAAAACCGTCCTGGGTATGACGATAAACTACATCCGTGTCCTGGGTAAGACGATAAACTACGTCTAACAGCAAAGCCTCTGATCAGGAGGTTTTGAGAAGCGTGAAACCACCTCTTAATTGCTGGTGTTCCCAGGTCCATCCTGAGCTTGAGTAGTAGCACCTGTTAGGGTCCCAGCTATGGGTAAATAGTTAACACCCAAACTGGGGTCAAAACACTACGAAAGTGTAAAAATAGGTTTTAATATCAGAAATACTTTGTAAAAAATTATTACTAGCAATAAATTTTTGAAGAAAAATTATTACCAGCAATACATTTTTGAAAAAAAAAATATTACCAACAATAAAATTATTGTCAGCATTGAGGTTGATATGCCGTAAAACAAACCAAACCAAACTAAAGAAATGAAAAAAAAACCCCAAAAAACTAAACATAGAGATAATTTTCTTTTGCCTTTTGCACAAAGTTTATTTTTAAGTAGTTTTCTTCTAATCCTTCATTATTTTATATTTACTAAAAATTACATTTAATGGTAGCACGTGTTTGAGTAGACGTCCTTTTTAACAGTGAAACTGTCCACTAACCTAGAGATCGAGAAGTCCTTCTAAAGAAAATGTATCTTTTGACAGGAATTGAACCAGGATCCCTTTTTTTCAGTCAGGGAAGCCACTTTTAAGCAAAGTTTTCCTTACCATTAGATATAAGTGAAAAAATAAAAATTACTTTGTTTACGTTTCGTTTTATTTTTTATAGTGATCCTTTCGAGTTCTCTAATCAGTTTCTTGATGTTATGATGATATTCATCAAGGAAGGCAGTGTAGTTTCTTTTCTACTCAAGTACTTTCGATCGCCTCCAAGATCATCTTCAGGGGGGAATTACAAAGATAACCTTAATGTAACTGTGATAAAATCTGCATATAAGTTCGTCTTTGTAATTTACCGCTGAGGATGATCTTGGAGGAGATCGAAAGTACTTGAGTAGGAAAAAACTACGGCACCTTCCTCGATAAATTTCATCTTAACATCTAGAAAATGATTAGAAAACTGTAAAGGATCATTAGAAAAATAGACATATTATGTCTATATTATTCAATGAAACACACACACACACACACACACACACACACACACACACATGCACACGCACACACACATATGCACTACATTACGCGATAACCACTTTTTATTTATCTTAATTTTTTAAAAATTAATGAAGGCTTCACAGAAATATTTCTATTATTTATTTTGCTGAGTGTTTTATATAATATGCATAAAAAACAAACTATATAAATTATTGTAGACTACATGTCGCTCTTATGATGTGACAACAGTTTTATGATTTTTTTCAGGATTTTCCAAGTTTGATCTTATGACCAAGGCTATTGAAACTCTAAGAAAATATTATGTTGTAAAGAAACATTACAATGACAAAACATACAACGTTTACAAATAAAAATGATTTGAACAAAACAGCGTCGTTGTAATAAAAACAAGTTTCAAAGACAGTATGCAAGTGAAATATATGCTCGTGGTTTGAAATTAGTTTTTTCTTTAAATGAAACAGACTAAACATTCTAAAGTTTGCTGTTAAATTGCTGTCCACTCATGAAAACTTTCCTCTTCAGAAGGCTCAACAAATTTTCAACCCAGTTTATCAAACAAGCCGGTCACTTCGTCAAACAAGTGCGTTTCAATCCAATTTTATTCAGATATTAATTAGATTTCTTTTTCCACATATAATGGAATATTGCTGTACGTAAAAATCATTTTCTTTCTAAAAGCATCTTCTTGAACCATGGCTCCACGTGAGTCTTCAAAAAGTGTAGGTTTTGAGCTCTCACATAACATCAACTGGAACTCGCTATGGAACTAGTACTTCAACACTTATAATTCTATCTAAAATATCACACTACATTCGTCTTGACGTCTTAGCCGATGAGTGCGGTTTTCATCAGTAGTCTCACATGCTGTGTCTGGCGTATTGACTGTTGCATCACATTCGTCAATGAAATAAACAGTTGAAAAATCGATCTTAATGTATACTGTAGATCAGGCATGTCAAATTTAGGCCATATGGAGAGCCGCATTGGCCATATCTGCAGCCTCGAGGGCTGCACCTGCTTACAGTCTTACATTAATCACAGCTACTGGTAACTAAACTTTAAATATAAAATACTTACAATACAAGATAGTACAATTTAATCATTTTTATGTTGTCCTGATGATTGACATCACTTTAGACAAACTATTCTCAATATATCAGGTTGGAATGTCTGTGTAGATTCCACTTTGATCAAAGATGACAATTTTTTTTCATCAGTTAATCTGGTTCTTTGAGACGTTTTTGTGACCTTCATGTGGAACCAAACATCACCATAATATTTGTGGCAAAGTTTCTGATGTTCTTAGATGTTTGAGGAAGGTATGAAAAAATCCGTGTACCCCAACTTCTAGGTACTTTCCCTTGAGTGTTGAGTCAGTCTGCATTTCCAGTAGTTCCATCTGTAGACTTTCCTCTGCTTGAGCATCATCAAAAGTGAATGGTGCTGAGAATAATGCAAACTGATCTTCAAAAGATGAAAAATTAAAAAAGTCTTCGCTGAAATTCCTTTGACAGCAATTCCAGGTAATTGTCGTACTTAGCAATGTTAAATACAGACTCAGTATTGGCAGTTTTTTCAACTCCTTGCACATATGAAAATGAATCAAGTTTTCATGCGAAAACGGACTTCAATAAACGTTGTTTTGCAATGAAACACTTGATATCATCATATAACTAAGTGATGAGCTTATTTTTACCTTAAGATCACTTAATTGGGTAGTAATATCCACTGAGAAAGGTAGATCTTGGAACCAGCTTTCATCTTTTAATGCATCTGAGCTTTGACTCTTCATATTCTAAAGCAACAATTTCGTGCCGCAATAAAAAAAAATCTTTTCAGTACCTTGTGACATGAAAGCCACCAAACTTCTGCAGAGAATGGCACATTTGTGAACTGATTATTCACATCTTCCAATAACTGGCTAAACTGATGGTGATGCAGAGCATGATCTCTGATATAGTTCACTGTTTTTATGACAAAACTCAACACAGGATTTAATTTTAAAATTTTAGAACATAAGTTCTGTTGATTTATACAGTGAAAATCCTTGAATGTTGAATCTGGATATATGTTTTCTATTTTTGTACCTAACTTGGCACAACACCATTTTTCTTCCAACAATACTGGCAACACCATCAGTAGATAAGCACACAAGTTTGCTCAAATCAAATCCATACTTATGGAGAAGCTGTTCAACTTTCTCAAAAATGTCCTGGCTTGTTGTATCATGCATTGGGACCAGTTCAATTAGTTTTTCATAAATTTGAAATTCATTGTCACAAGCGCTGTTGAAAACGGCGAGCTGTGCTATTCCAGATATGTCAACTGTCTCATCCAGTGCAACTGTCAACTCAAATCACATACCATTTCATCAATCCATTCATCAACATTGTTCCTGTTTAATGAAGTGTCATGGAATGAGTGTGACATCTCTGGACATACAATTTCAGCTGTTTCTACATGACATTGCTTTATGAAATCTCCTTCACTGTAAGATTTTCCACTGATGGCGATCATTTTGCAGAGTTCAAAGGTTGCGTTGCCTTTCTGAATATTTGTAAAGCAACTCTGTTGTATTAACTTAACCTTGAATTCCTTCACTTTTGAAACACGCATATCTCCTTCATATTTATCATAAGATCGATGGTTTGTTTCATAATGTCTTTTCACAATGCAGTGGTCGCAATGCAGTGGTTGTAAATCAAACAGTTTATCTTTCCATTAACAGTGGTAAAAAAGTACTGTAATTCCCACTTTTATATATTTATTCTCAAAATATTTTCTTCTTAAAGGTTTATGTTTTTTTTTTTTTAATTAGGCTGGCATTAGTGAATTAAAAGTTATTTCCCACGTCATTTCGATGCATGACAAGAGAGTTATATATATGAATGTAGAAATAAAAACAAAAGGACAACTTATCTTAGCCGACACGTTTCGTCCTCTGACAGACTTTAATAAGTCAAATGAGAACGAAAGCGTCGGTTTTCTATTTGTCTTTATTTGTATTGTCCTTTTACAAATATATTTTAGTTATAAATCAGATTTTTACACGCACACACAAACACATACACACACAAATATATATATAGAGAGAGTTTGCTGTAGATTTTGTTCTTGCGTTATACAATTCTTTTTCTGATGACGCAGATCCTCCTACGAAACATGTCAAAGTAATTTTTCCAAATTCACACACGCATATATATATATATATATATATATATATATATATATATATATATATATATATATATATATATATGGAGAGAGAGAGAGAGAGAGAGAGTGAGGATACAGACAGAAAATCTTCATAGTGACTGCCAGTTTCTCGTTTCAGTGCGATTAAATTTTAATTAGCATAATTTATAAAATTTTACATTTTTTAAAATTCCGTATTAATATGTAGCGGTCAAGTGATACTGTTATTAAATTAAATGGGTTTGTGTTTTGGTTTGACTATTTATATATGCTGGCCAGTGGTGCATTATGGGTAGCATGGTCTATTGTATTATCCTGACGGTTATTGAGTGGGTGGTAACGGTTATGTTTCACATTATTCTAGAGGTTATTGAGTAGAAATAATATACATATATATATATTGTCCTGAAACACCGAGAATGATTTGTGAAAAATCATTGTCGACACACTGATGGTGTTTTCTGGGATGAGAAGTCATTATTTAGATGATTTGCATACGGATTATTGTCTTCGTCTTTGTTGCTGTTATTACAATGTTTCGACCGTAGTACATTTCGACCTTCATCAGGCTTATTTCGATCCAGGTAACCTACAGAAAATTTGGAACTGAAATTATATCTACGTTCCCCTGTCGATATCTATGGATATCTTGTCACGTTTTTAATTGATACTGCTCAGTTATTGTTCGCCTCATTTCCACTGAGCCCAAACACACACTTCCCGGCCCTGGGATTGAACTCACAATTACTGTCAGCTATTTCCCGAACCAATACTTTAATTCAATAGACTAGAGATAAAGAGATAGATAGATAGATAAATGGATAGAGAGAGAGAGAGAGAGAGAGAGAGAGAGAAGGGGAGAGTGCTGACTTGCCAGTTACCAGCCTCTGACGTCATCTAAGTTTGAAAATTTATTTGTATATGTGTAAGACGACACGTCTACATAAAACCAGACATTGGAAATAATCAGAAGTATTGTTGAAAGCTCTTGATCAAACATTCAAACAATATGTCCACGCACTAAACAAAGTCAAACGCTCTCATGTTTGTAAACCTGTTTAAAAACAAACAATAATTGTCTGTTGTGTTTAATGAAGTATATATATCAATAAAAATCAATTAGTGGCCTAAAAGTCAGGCTAAATTAATTCCACTTCTTCCTGGTATGCTTACGATTAAAGAAAAGTCGGAAATATATTCTTGGTGAAAAAGTGTTTTATGAAATTTCTTCAAAGCAGCAACATTTTTCTTTTCCAGCATTAATAATAAAAAGCCATTGTGGAGCAGTTGCATATGGTAATTGTTAGTTTAGAAGACACCCCCACTTAACTATTTAAATTTGTTATAACGTTATACGAAAATATTATTGTGTGAAAGATTCAAGTTATTTTAGAGAAATACTTGTTAATTGTTACGCGGCGGGGGAAGAACACACTAGTCAGACATTATCATTTCCATCTTAACAAAGAAGCAGTTTTTTAACGGATATATTTAAAATATACAGGGTGTCCATAAAGGTCGCATGCTTGAAATTAAAAATATAAAATGGCGACTATTTATACAGGGTGCGATGACACCCTGTATATAAAAGTGGCGATTGAAGTCAACACCCAGAAGCGAAAGTTTGTCACATGCTAAACGTTTATGTTTAGCATGAAACAGATTGTCGCCACATACATTTTATTCATGATATCGAACACGTTAACCCATATATATATATATATATATATATATATATATATATATATATATATATATATATATATACATAAAATTTGTCACTTAGCTGATTGATATTATATTCAGATGACTAAAAATAAAAGGTAAACTTTTCCTTACCGACGCTTTCGTCCCTGTGGTAAATGTGATAAAGCCCTTCAGGGACGAAACGTATCGGCAAAAAAAAAAAAAGTTTTTCTTTCGTCTTCATTGATACTGTTATTTTACAGATAGATTTTATTTATGTCTAAATTTTTACACAAACACACACACACACACACACACACACACACACACACACACACACACACACACACACACACACACACACACACACATATGTATACACTTGCGTAAATTAATTGAAAGAACCGCTTTAGTTTCCTTTCTTTCACCATAAGGTCAGTTTTAGACCCACTGGAGTGTCACGATGCAATCGATTTCTATTTTTTCCTCAGATTAGGTCATTTGCGTCATCCTTGATTGTATCAGATTTTTTTCACGCTCAGTCACTATTGTCTCGACTGTCGATTAGTTGTCCTATGACCATTGTCTGCGATGGACATTACTCCAAAGAAGTGTATGAAAATTTTAATGCTGCATGAACACACTGGCAAGCCTTATCAAGGAGCGAATCAATGTACTATAGACTGGCCAGTAAACTCTCCTGATTTAAATCCAATCGAGAATCTGTGGTCAATCTGCAAGGAACGACTTCGTGCAATGGATATACAAAGTAATAACATTTGCACTGGGTCATATTTCATTGGAAAAATACGAAAAAATGTAAACAATAACGGAATTATTCGTTTTGTTTCAATTTGCACAAGGGTGTAGCTTAAAATTTGCTATATTTATAGGGCAATAGTATTCAGACACTGTGGACATAGGACTCTACACTGTATAGACATTGTAAAATTTACGCTTTAGCGGGTTGTGTATATAGGTCATTAAATTAAAGAAAGTGGGAGAAGAGGGAATGGGGTCTCCCCAGCTTCTTTTATTTAGGGATGATATCAAATCTGCTTTACGATTCTAAAGATGACATTAACAAAATCTGTTGGATAGCATAAATTTTTATGCGAATATTTTTAATTCAGATTATTGTCCTAATATTTGTTTTTATAATTAAACATTGTACTCTCTGGCCATTGTCAAGTGTTTTTGATCCGGGTAACCTCCACAACGGCTGAAACGTTGTCATAATAATGACAACATCATAATAATGACAACATCATAATAATGACAACGATAAAGACAATAGTCAAAATGTAAATAATGGTGACTCATAAGAAATCGAGATAAAAAATATTTTAGTGGCGTAAATAAAGTTAACGTCACATATGCAAGACTTATCGAAAGCGTAGAAGTTACTCATTATTTTAACCTCAAGCCAACCATGCTTATACCAATATTATTAGTGAAACAGTTGTTTCTGTCAGACAGGAACAAACTCCCGACTTCTTAAATTGTAAACCAAGGCTATTACTAAAAGTTGCCGAGTGTGAAATGAAAGTCACGTAAAGCATTAAAAAAAAAAAGAACAACTTCGAAATAGGTTTTTGAAACACGAGGTTTAATTATACAAAATTAGCATTTTTTGTGCTGAAGAATTCTTCGAACCGTAAGGAAAACGGTCTGGTTTTAATCTGCTAAACTTTAAACGGATATTCAACTGAGAATTCACTTTTATTTTTTTGTGTTTGCTTGCGTCATCTGTTACAGAATGCGTAGGCTAGACAGAAATGGCAAAATGATAAGTGTGGCGAATGTAATTCCAGACTCTACCATACCGGTCAGAACTTTGACGACTCGAACTGAGTTGGGGAGATTTGAACTCCGTGGGCGTAAAATACTGGCAGTGATGGATTGTCTTAGTTTTTTTTTAAATATAAGACGGAAAAACGCACGTAAACGGGCAGAACGGTTGCGGCAGTTGAGAAATCAAGAACTCTAATATTGTCCGAGCCTTTCTCTCCAAAATATCTTTACGTGTCGTGATTTCAGCAGAGAGATAAGCCAAGAAGAAGCCGATCTATTGACATCCTTTCCCCTCTGTCTACATCTCCCTTTCGCTTCCTTCAAGAACCGATATCTAGGATATGGGCAATCGAAAATAAAGCGAGTAAAGAAACATAAAGAAAAAGTTTGGCGTCAATTGTATTTGTTGCTTCAGCGTTGCAACTTGGGAACCTCTCTATTGCAAAATTGCTGACAGATCATCACAATCCAGAGATGACATGCAACGCATTACCTCACTGCTGAACACGGGTTTGTACAGGAGTCATATTCAAAACAACTTTATTATTTTAAGTTTTATTAAATGTTCGCTACTTATAAGCGAAGTTTTCTTGATACATGATATCTTTCTGCTCGTTTAAAGAGCATGGCCATCACTAACTTTTTAACGCAATTTGTTATTCACGGTCATTAGACCTGTAGTAACATTTAACCTAACAATTGAGTTACACAATTTTCAACAGGCATAGCAAACAAGTTATGTTTCTTTGTGGCTTTCATCAGATCCAGGGACCAGGTGCACCTTCAAGTGCCTAGTTAGGCCAGATCAACTTTTGTAAACGTTTCATATTTTTTCACATATCACATAATAGTTGTCAAGGAATGCCTACTAGTCGATTAATGGTCTGTCGGCATAGCTGCTACGATAACTGGTTGGACTTGTGTTTGACAGACAGACTCGCCTAAACTCTTAGCAGACAAACTGTGACACATCGGTGTCGAGATTATCACTTTTTCCTACTGCTCTCTTTTTTTTGGCCCAGGTATTCGCATTGATACATGCTATGTAGCTTACAAAGTGTTATCGAAAAATTTCCAAACTTTATGCGCTCTGATTGTACTCTTTAACGGAAATGCGCTCTGCTAATGCTCAATAGAACCCAGAGTTTTAAGCCACTCTGTCAATAAGCCTTGACTATATCTATTCGAATTTAGTAATTACGTGAGTTTTGTAACTTGATGGCCTTCCCATCTTTATAGCGGCAGAGATATTCGAACGATACACCGACATTAACTTTTGTTACTGAAACCTTCAAAATGCTTCGTCAGGCTCATCATTTTAGGTAGAGCACAGGCTTTTAAGAGGTGGGCCAGTTTCAAAGTCAGTCAAGTTTCAGTTCAAAGCAAGGATCGTTCAAGGCGATCGGTCACCTTCAAACGAGCAGGAAATGTGGAAAATTTGCGATCTCATCCATTAACTCTCTCACATGACTGGAATTAGTCTGTCAGCAGAATAGAGTTTATGAACTTGACACTAGCATCTAGAAAATTAATAAAATATCAAAAATTGGACTAAGAAACATCTATTGTATCGCAATTTTATGAATTGAAAATGTACAGTAAAACCTCGATTTAAGGAATAAGGCATTTAAAGAAAAACTCATCGGCTATAACGAAGTGACTTATTTTTACTGAACGAATTTAGATAAATGCTAGGACACAGTATTCATCGAGTCCGTGTAAGGTTACTGGGTACATGTCAAACTCGTTAGCCATAATATTAGCTTGAAATGAAATATATAATTGATAAAACTCTAAGGTAGGTTGGACAAGTCAGATTTCATTAAATCTTAGTAAAATTAAACAATCAAAACAGCAACTTGGTATCGAAAAACACAAATAGGTTTTAAAAGCCAATGATGACAAGCATATTTGCATACTACCCGTCAAAACTGTTAGGATTATTTACGCATGAAGCTTAAGAAACTTTCTATCCTTCAGTTATATTTGCAAAGTACATTACAGTGCAGATTACATTAACTGTATCTCTTCTAAAAATCCTCTCAATATAGACAAGGAAAGTTATGAACCATTGTTTTATTTGATATTTTATAGTGTATTTTGTTTAATATTGGTCATTTGTATGTAATCAACACACAAATGACCATTATTACTCAAAACTGTATAAAATATCAAATACTTTTGGATTTAACAAAATGATGTTCACTTGGTGAGCTTTTTCTTTACGAAATGAAGAATGTATGGCATTTAAGGTACATACCTTTACCCATAATTAGTTCTGTAAATCGAGATTTACGATAGAAATCAGGGTATTTTCTTTTAAACAATATTTAACTCTCAACTTGTATCCGTCAGTTACGTGCCATGCGTGATACACACTTGGGATGCGAGACAGTTTTTTCCCCCGCAGTAGGTAGACCAGTTGCTGGTCTATTTACCCATAGCTGGGGGAGAAGAAGAGGATTTCCCAAGGGCGTAAGTGAATGTAATAGATTCGACTGGAATTCGAACTCGGTTCTCCGATTCCTCAATCCGAGCCGCTAACCATTACTTCACCATGACTTGTATAGCATTTTAATATGCTCAACTTGTATAGCATATTAAAATATCAATTAGAATACCATATTAAGATATCAATTGAAATATCAATTAAATATCATATTAAAATATCAGCTAAAAGGTCATATTAAAATATCAATTAAAATATTATATTTAAATATCAATTAAAATATCAAAGTACTTAAGTCAAGCATTTACAGTTTGCCAAATTTCCTCCGTAAAAGCTAGAATTTTGTTACATAAATAACATGCATATATCTAATAAAATATGTCTTTATATATTTTATTTATGTATCAAATATGATTGATTCGTTTGCTACGGCTTATCAATCTTTTGCAGGCTATTTAAAGCAAGAAAATATTTTAGGTTGTAAGAATTTTTGAGATATTAATGATTTAGTAATGAAAGTCTTACTAATTAACCCATAGGTGGGGGTAAGAGGTATTGAAACTCGGTCCTCCGATTAACAAGTTAGAGTCATTATCCATTGCACCACCCGCACATCCAAGCTGGTATTTCCAGGCGGTCACCCATCTTCGTACTGACCAGGCTCGACGTTGCTTAACTTCGGTGACCGAAATTTAGTTTTCTTGAGAGCTTTGGTAATTTTTTTTTTTTACTTTTGAAATCTATTGCTGTAAATTTTACTATAAAAATGTATTTTTATACTTTTGACCCCAGTTTGGTAGTTCATTATTTTCCCATAGCTGGGTTCCTAACAGGTGAACCTACGAACAACAGCAATTAAGAGTTGGTTCCATGCTCCTCTAGACTTCTCGATCAGAGGCCTTGCTGCCGGATGTAGTTTATTGTCATATCCAGTAATGGATATTTTATTTATGTACAAAATATACATTTACATATATAAAAAAGTACTCGATACCAAGTGTAACGCTTTTATATTTGATAACAACTTTATTTATCTAAAAAACTTGATTTATCTAAAAAAAAAAAAATGAAAAAAAAAAATGCTAAAATTGCAATTTTGGTAGTTTTCACTAATCTCATAGAATCGGTGCTGCCAGGCGAAAGATATTCAGGATAAAACTGTTTCAACTAAAATATATCAGGAAGTTTAAATATTTTTTATTTTAGTCCCCAAATCAAATATTATTTTATGTTTTGAACAGAATGTAATATAAAAACGCTATTAATAGGCGTTTATGTATTTTAAGGCAATAATAGATTTATTTCTAAAAAAGATAATACTTAATTATTTCAAATATAATCTTCTAACATTTCTAAATGATCCTTTATGAAATCAGTGATATATTTAAGAAACAAATACATCATAATTGTGATTGATTACATGGTGGCAAAACAAATATTAGCAATAAAAGAAAATAACATGAAAATTAAATCAAAGTCGTAAATTACGGCAACTGGTTTTTGTTAGATTTTGAAAATCAGGCAAAAGTATTATCAGTGATGAAGAATTAATTGAATTATTACAGATAATGGTTTTACTGTAGAAAAAACATTGCAAATAACTGGAGAAAATGCTTATAGTTTTCAAGGAAATGGCCAGAAGACAAGATAAACGTTATTAAATGAATGGAGGCTTTTATGTGTATGATAATTAGAGTCAGCAAGCAATTTCCTCAAACCATGCATTTTGCCTTGTAGCTTCCTGTTCGACTATAATTTTTTTTTGACAAATTTTATGCAACATTTTTCGCCTATAAGTAAATTTTTGCTAATGTAAATTTTTAACAGAGGAAAAGTAATTTTTACAGATTAAAAGTAAACTTTTATAGATGAAAATAAATTTTTACAGATGAGAAGTAATTTTTTATAGATAAAAAGTAAAATTTTACAGATAAAACGAAAATTTTTACAAATGAAAAATAAATGAAAAATAAATGAAAAATAAAGAAAAGCAAATTTTTAGAGATGAAAAGTAGATTTACACAGTTGAAAATTTATTTTTACAGATTAAAATCAACTTTTTATTGATGAAAAGTATTTTTTTACAGATAAAACGTAAACTTTCACAGATTAAAGTAATTTTTATAAACAATATTTTCACCAACATATATATATATATTTTATAAATCAAATATAAAATATAATAAATGAAAATATATGAAAAGGAGTCCTTAGAAAAAATTTTTTCAGACCAAAAAGATTTTAAACAATAAATACACACACACACACACACACACACACACACACACACACACATTTTTATATTTTTTTATATATAATGAAAGAGGAGTCCTTAGGGAAAAAGAGACATTGTTAAAAATTTTTATCACGGGGTCAGATCTCATCTCTTCAGACCAAAAGATTTTACGACAATAAATGGATTTTAAATTCATCCAGACACAAGCAAAGAAAAAAAAAGCCAATAAGGGTTAGATGATAGAGAAAAATGAGATTTTAACATAAGTTTTTTTTTATATAGAGGGGAAAGACAGGAAAGAAAAAGGGAAAGAGAGACAGATATAGAGACATTGGGGAGAGGTAAGGGAAAAATAGGGATAAGGGACGTGGGGAGGGGTAAAGGGAAGATAGAGACAGATATAGGGAAAAGACGAGGATAGAGACAGGAGGTACGTGGGGGAAAATAAGGAGATAAGAGAAGATAGAGACAGACGTGGGAAAAGGAAAGTAAAAAAGATGGATGGGGAGGGGTAAGGGAAAATAGAGTAAGAGAAGGAGAGAAAAGGAAAGAAAAGATGGATTTCTAAGGCTTTCATTATTATTATTATTTGCTGTATTCATACATTGAGGCCTCTTTCGCTTTATATCCTCCTTGGAATTATTCCTACTAATTATCAAATAATATATATATATATATATATATATATATATATATATATATATATAATATATTTTTAAAATTTCTAAAATAACTTTGTAAAAAAATAATTATTTCTTAAATAAATTTCCATTTGCAAAATTCTACTTTTGAGTTACAAAAATTTATTTTTAATTTTACAAAATTATTTTCATTTGTAAAAACTTGCTTTTCCTTGGCAACAGTTTACTTTTGTGCGAGAAATGGTATCTCGTATGTCAAGATGTGTCGTCTGTCAAGTAATTCCAATCAAATTATGATAGCATGTTTCAATGAAAAAATCCTTTCTACATTGATCAACATGTTTGCAAAATATCAGTAATACGAAAGAGGCAAAGTCATTTGCATCTCGTAAAAAGGAAAGAAAAGATTCGTGCAGAGTTTTGTATAGAAAGAGACTTGAGAGTGTTACATAACATAAGTAAAAAAACAATACAGAATTGGGTCGCAGGGGATTTTCCCGCGCAATCAAAATGTACAGCGTTTCTATGAACGTAAGCCAAAATGGCGAAAAAATGTTACCATTAATAAATATTGGAAACAAAAAATATTTTGAGCGTTCTCAGATTCCCAAAATAACCTTCACAACAGCGCTATAATGGTCGCTGAAAAATATGTTCTCATTTTTAATGGAAGCACTGTGACGCCTTTGTCAAGATGTTTCACTGCCTTCAAAGAACTGGTAGATAGAAAAATGAGTAAGCCTCAGCGGTCAAGCATAGCGTCGTAAAGGCTTCTCCTTATCCGAATAGAAATATTGATCATTGCTATTGGGGCAAACAAACATAGATTATTTTGGGGGTGTAGGAACACTCAAAAATCCAACCCAATATAAAACGGTAATTGATTCTTCGTTTTACGTCATTTCGGATATCAGGGGCAAGGTGTACTTATGCAGATCTTTCGTAAAAGCGAAATGAGGTAAAACGAAATTTCAGAAAGTTAGGCATATCTTTAGAATAGTTTGTCGAGTTGTACAATAGGCAGAAAGAATCATTTCCTTCGTAATTCTTTTACATATTACTATAGATTAAGAGCTGTAGACCACAAATATCCAAAATATTTTTATATTAAATATTATAAAAGTTAATTGGGGGCTCTAGTTTGCTATGAAAATTTATTGTAAACTGATCCTCCTACGTAAGCCAAAACAAAACATGCTCGTACCTCTGGATCTCTTAAAATTTAAAAAAATGATTTTTTAAAAAATTTGTAATCTAAATTGCTTTTTTTCATGTATCACTACGGATTAGTCTTAGTTTTAGGCTAAGCGCGACCAACCCCCCAAAGACCCCGACGGTGGAGCAAGCGGATGATGATTAAAACAGATCTCAACGGTTGAACTAGCAAATGAAGAGGGCTACGCATGACGGACATGCTACAGATGGCGTCAATCAAAATTATAGCAGAGTCAGCGGTAATCTTTTGCAATTTCTGCATGTCTTATTCCATATGTGCCGCAGAGGAAGGTCATGAAATCAAGTCTGTGGGTCACTTCCTGGCAAGTTGAAGTTCACCTTAAACAAGTTCACGCCATCGGCACTTTCTTCTACTCTTATTTTCTTTCACCTTCAACCAACTCTTGCAAAGCCAAACGACGATAGGGAATGGATGACGGGAGTAGGTTTTGGTGAAACTGGAAGCTTCTATTCCTGAAACTGAACGTTGGCGGCGAATTTAGTCATCAACGCCATCCCTATAAAGGAAGCGGTCAACGAAGCAGAAATTAAATTCTTGGATACGAGATAAAGCTGCTGCCACCGACAAGTCTTTTTAAGTGGTGTTGTGCTTTCTATAGGGTCTATTGGAATAACAACATCCACTATTTGTCAAGTTTTCTTTTTATCTACAATGATTAAATCTGGACCTTTTAGAGAAGATTAAACGAATAAAATTTTATATTTTCATTAGGACAGCTTCTGGTTTGTCTAAATACCATTGATTTGAATCGGCAGATCCCAAACATTCGCAAAATTCCCTTGTATCATCATTACCACCCATTAATGTTTACTCTTTTATTCATTCTCAGATACCTATTCACTTATTATATGACTGACGGTCTCATCTCAATCTTCGCAATGTCTATATTTATTGTTTGACTGCGTCCGGTCAATTTAGTCTTAATATAAATTACTCTTATAGTTTTATGACTGGATTCTGCATGTCTCATTCCATATGTGCTGCAGAGAAAGGT
This sequence comes from Acanthosepion pharaonis, assembly GCA_903632075.3. Lineage (NCBI taxonomy): Eukaryota > Metazoa > Mollusca > Cephalopoda > Sepiida > Sepiidae > Acanthosepion > Acanthosepion pharaonis. The sequence continues at coordinate 255,699 of CAHIKZ030004876.1, forward strand.
CATCAAATCAAGTGTGTGGGTCACTTCCTGGCAAGTCGGTGTCCATCTTGAACAAGTTTACGCCATCGGCACTTTCTTCTGCTCTGATTCTTCTGCTCTTTCACCTTCAACCAACTCTTGTAAAGCCAAACGACGATAGGGAATAGATGACGGGAGCAGGTTTTGGTGAAACTGGAAGCTTCTAGTCCTGAACCTGCATGTTGGCGGTGAATTTAGTCATCAACGCCATCCCCCAAAATGAAGTGATCAGCAAAGCAGAAATTAAATTGTTGGATACGAGATAAAGCTGCTGCCATCGAAGAATAATTCCATATCAATAAAATCAACTTGTATCCATGCAAACTGAGAAAATGTAAACTTTGAGTTATGATTGCATTCACGGCAACCTTTATCCTTTGCTAAACTTTCAATAATGAATAAAAGACTTAATTAAAACAAATGTTGAAAGTTGAATGTACTATTATATACATTATCATACTGTTATTTGTGGTATTTTGTGATTGTTGATAAAGTATAAGTAAATGGCCATTAGTATACCAGGTTGTTTGTAACTGTTTAGACATAGGAAAAGAAGAAGAAAAAACCAGTAAGAGATCATGTGATGAAATGTAAACAAAACAATGGTTTCCCTTTTAGGGAGATGTGTGTAGGAAAACCATGATATAGAATTGGTTTTGTTATTTCATTTATTTTGAATTTTTAAGGATACAGAAAATAACATTTCCTCTAGCATCGTCTTTATATAATCAATAAACAGTTGTCTTATACTATAGGTATAGGATAAATTCATGAAAATTTGCTATATTTTTTATCTCATCTTAACTAAAGATCGCCTTATACACGGAAATATACGTTAATAAGAAAAATATTTTTGGATATTTGTAGTCTGGAGTGTTTAATCTCTAGTAAAAAGAGAAAATTGATAATTTCAGGTTTCAGTACCCATTGTAGAACTCAGCTGAATAGTTTATTATGTCATGCAAATACGTGTAATACAGAGTGTTTGGGTGAATAGAAAGTGAACAGTGAAGTATGCATAACAAGACAATAGAAATTAATACTTAATAAAAGATAATTTTATATAATTTAATTCGGTATTATTTTTTTTAGACCGGTAGATATTTACTAATCTCTCCTTAGCCTGATACAAGACGGCAATAATTGTTAATCTACTTAGGATAAAATTCACTACACGAGTGAACAGCTCTCCAATCACGTATGTCAACCATCTCTCTGAAGTAGGAATACAAAGCTGTTGTTATTGTAAGATAATATTTTAAAGATAATTATATGTTTCAATTTTTATAGATTAAGAGTGTGTAATATAGGATATCGAGTGTAAGGGTAGTGTAAAGGACATGTTTCTGTTTTTAATATAAGACGAAAAAAAAAAAACCGCGTGAAAACAGGCAGTACGGTTGCGGCAATAGAGAAATGAAGACCCCTCTGATGTTGTCGGAGGTTTTGTTCTCCAAGATGACTTTACGAGGTTTCAGCAGGGCGATAAGTCACCCCGTGAAGGAAATGGGTAACTGACCCACCTGTTGACATTCGTTCTCTCTATCTCTATCCTCTTCTCTCCTCGAAGAACCGATGCCAACTATGCCCTCTCGAAAAATAAATCAAGTCAAAACTTGAAGAAAAACTGGAATCGGCGAACTGAGCTCAACTTCCAGGTTAGTCTGTTGCGTCCACTTTCGTATAAATTCCTTTAGGAAAGACATGAGTCTCGGCGAGGGGTTAAATAACAGGGTAGACTGGGCTTTCTAGCCTTGAGTGAGAATCAGTCTAAAGAAGGAAAATCTTAATTAAGAAATCAAGGCAATACACAGATAATATAGAAAAGGAAAATGGACAGTGTCATTATCGCTAACATCCTGAAAGGAGATGACATTAAAAAAATCAGAATCAGAAAATTGTTTCTTTTATTCAATATTTTGCTTTAAACATATAAAGTCGAAAATATCAAAATATACAGGACAGACATTCATACAGCCTCATCCCAGAAATTCCCTAAGAGAAAATCCTACCCCTGATATCAGAACTTGTTTCTCTCCAAATCTGTAAATACATTGCAGAAGCAGCAGACCACATGTGACAGCAATAGTGAATGGGTGGACGAATGGTAGACTTATTGTTATACAGGAATAAAGTGTCGTTGCCGACACTGGAGTTTGAACACAGCTCACCAGATAGCAAACAGAGGTGATCCCATTTTGAATAAGTAGATCACGTGATGGCAAAGGAAATGTATGTATGGGAATCAGCGTAGCGTCTAACTGATCACCATTTCTATTCTATCCTCTATTACTATACTGATCACTATTTCTACACTATCCTCTATTACTATACGGATCGCTATTCTCTATACTATTCACTATTTCTCTATACTGATCACTACATGGATTACTATTCAGTGGTTACTATTCAAGCGAGTGTTATCGAGCAAGTACTATTAGTGCGAGTGTTATTCGAAGGCGTCTGACACTAGTATTGTTCAACGGCGTTACTGTAGTTGTATCTGCGATTACAAAGTCTCTACTACAACGAGCATTACGAAAGTGACAACGAATATTCGTTGACATTAGAAAATTGGAAACGAGTGTTTCGTTGATAAAACAAAACTTATAAATGTGTAAAATAGATTCTGTCGCGAAAAATGATCTAGCACAACACTGAACTAACTTTCCTAGCAGCAAACTTAGCAATTGATACAATCTAATCTTTCCACTTCATGTCAGCGGAAAACGATACCCCTAGAAGGCACAACGAGTCATTCTCCTGGAGGTTAGCATCAGCCATAATAATAGAACGCAAAAAAGACAAATGGCCGACAATTCTAAAATACTGAAATTAAAAGCGTATGTAAAATACACACACTCATATAAGAAGGTTTTCCGAAAGTAATGCCTCCTATTTATTTTCCCGGAAAATAAAACAGAGCTTGAACAATATCACCTTTGCGTAGAGCAAGTTTTCAGCTAAAAATACTATTCTTATGCGTAATTATACGTATATATGTAATATTCGTCAGTTATGAAAAAGGACCTGCATACCGCGTTCGTAAAAATCGGAATCAGTCTTTCAACTCTACCGCCATCCTATCAGCATCCGCTTCTGACGTTGTGGGCCAACATAAGAAAAATAAAATATAAGGTACTACTTTTGAAGCGGCCTGTATCATGGTTGGTAAATGAGTCCGTATTGAGCTCTGGTCAGAGAGACATAGAGTCAAACGTTTTGACAGACAGCTGGTGGTGTGTCCAACATAATTATTTAATGGTTCGTTTTCGTCGGAAAAAACGGCTAGTACTGGTGTATTTGGAAATTAAAAATATATCTACTTTCAGCAATTTTTATATAGCCTACGATAGCAATTAGGCACCATTTATTATCATAGTATAAGAAAGATCCTTGAAAATGGTTCAAAATGGTTTAGTCGACAGTGCTCGAAATCAACAAACGTTTCAACAATTTTAAGTTTAGCAAAGAAATTTCTTGTTTGCATTCAATAATAAATACTATAAAAAACATAAGAGAATTATATTGCGAGTCATTTTTAATTAAACATGTATTAAGAGGGAGTGCTACCTAGGTGTGAAACAATATATATATATATATATAAATAAAAGTGTGAAGCTTAATATTACTAGACATATTAAAAGCGAAGCAACCGGTTTTGCTCTCGCTCTTCAGGCCTCCACGAGAGATTCAACTTAAATTAAAACACTAGAAAATGTGCAATGAGAAGGAAAAGGGGAAGAAAAAAAAATTATGAGCTCAAGGAGCTAGAGACAAATAACAGCGAGCTCCAACAAACATTCACGCGGTTTACACAGGGAAGTCTTGCAGGACCCGATATAAAGTGCCTTCAGCACCTTGTGGTGAAATAAAGAGTGTGACCGGGACAGAACACTGAACCAGTCACAACTAAAATTAGCACTACACCCTCTGTTATTTAAGAAGTGTCTACATATGGCGGAACCATAGGTATTTGGGACAAGTCCATTCAAAGACAAGGGGTGATTCCTGATCTTAGTGGGAATATGTTGTTGTCCTCTCTATTTAGTCAGCACCACAACTACAATTATATTTGTAAACAATAGAATTAATTTGATGGGGACGGAGAACATCCTTACAAAACCAGAACGAAACATAGGCCGGGTTTGAAAAACTATACGAACCTCAGCCGAGAAAAACAACGACGCACATTAGATGAAATCTGTCTAACTATACTTTCACACTTGGATACAATCCAGGGCAATCTAAGATAAACAGGGTATTTTTTAACAGTACAAAGTTTGACCTTTCTGAACTCCTCAATCTTGTTGCGGATGACCGAATGAACAGTATCAGGAGGGGATACCCTAAACTACATAGGGTTTCCTTAACAGAATTGATTTCATCATCCAAGAAAAGACTCTGAACAAATCATTAATGCCCAATGAACTAGGGTTCTAATGATTATCTTACGTTTTTCAGGACAAAAGGAATCCCAACGCGTATATAACCCCGCAAATGTTGGTTTCCTATAAATAAGAAAAATTGTCGGTGTTCGAGTACTAAGACATCCAAGAAGGCAAGTTGAAAATTGGATTCCTTCTCGATCTCAGCGCTGGATGGATACGATTTAGAAAAGAGATAAACTGACCAGCCTCAGCTACATTATTAAATAAACAAAAAGTATCGTCAACATATTGACAATACAGTTGAGAACGAAGTACATTCTTACGTATTCTCTCTTCGTGAAAGCCAACAAAAGTGCCGGACCCAAAGGGGAACCCATAGCAAACCCGTCAATCTGTTGAAACATGCTATTATTAAAACTGAATTCGACAGACGACGTGGCAAATCCAGACTCAGGAATACAAGGTGGGGAGACAAAGAACTGCGATAAAGCAAATCGCAGCAAATATTGTTTCCAAAAGAGGGACATAAATGAATAAAGAACGGACATCAAATGAACAAATTTCGGATTGGGTCAACAAAGGAAAAAGAATCCTTTATGCAAAATCCACAAAAGCGATGAGAGCCATTTGGTTAACTTGTGTTGGGCTGAACCAACCATTGACAAAATTGGTCTTAATGGTACCCCATCCTTGTGGAATTTTGGAAGTCCATACAACTGGGGACGAATTGACCCAGACGGTCGAATTTCATTGGAAATTTCTTGTGAAAGCACCCCAGTCTTTACCCACTTAAGGAGTAGTTTTTGAAATTTTACTTCACCTGAGGCAGTTGCATCACACGTATTAGCAGATCTTCCAAAATTGAAAACATCTTATCCACATAATCTTCCCGATCTAAGATAACAACACCAGCACCTTTATCCGGTCTGGAGATTATAAGATCACAATTATTCCTCAAGGAATTAACAACTCGCTGATATTCAGTTTTCCATTTCGATTCAGCTGAAGCAACAGAGGAACTAGCAAACATGTGTGCGGAATTATTTAACTGGGTTTTCAAATCACAAACCACATCGGCAGAAGTAGGCCAAAGTCTTACCAAATGAGCATAGAAGACCTCGAACTCAGAAAAACATTTTCTCCTTATCGGGCATAGAGGGTGGAATACAAAAATCCAACCCATGAGCAAGAACAAACGATTCAAGCTCAGTTAATTCATGAGAAGACAAATTTACAATATTATTTAAATTAGGTTCCGCTGTACCTCCATATCTCTTATGTGTTAATATTTAGCATCATGCTTAGTTGAATAGATTGATGAGGGCTGGAGTTGAATGCTATATATATATATATATATATATATATATATATATATATATATATATATATAGCAACAACTCCAGCCCTCAGAATGAAAAATTACCAAAAATCAGGGAGTTATTCACATTTTGTAAGTGTGGATCATATTCGAGGTACTTGCAAGGAATTTATTACAATTAATAGAAAATTAGAAATAGCGTACCCGAATCAAAGACATTTGGGGCGATCGCCTTGGTTAATCCAACCAGAGTGCAATGGAAGGCCCTCACTCTGGGAGAATTTTAGTAAATATAATTTTTTATTTTGGTGTGAATTAACAGAAAAGATCCCCAAGGATTAAGAGATATAAAGCAAAAGTTACGTAGGCCTACGAAGGAAAGGAAGTCATGAAGAGCCATGATAGTCCATGTCCAGAAAGGACACGGTACATAGAGAAGGGTGTAATATCTACAGCATCGTAACATTACTCAAGATGCTCAATGGCTGTCACGATCAGAGGTATTGATTCTTATATTCAATAGGGTTAGAGAATAAAATGTAAACAGCATATCTCACTAAGCGCGCGTTCATGTGAATTTGATTAGAGAAACGCGATACTTAAAGAGTTTTCAGGGTATTTTTACTTGTCTTCTTAAGTAGTTGCAAGTTTTCAGATTATTTCAAATAGGGAAGCCTAGTTTTGTTTTTAAGATCTTTTTTCTCTTGTCATTTTATGTCTGAGTATAACGACTTTACTTTGAGCTCATAACAGACCTTCTCCTCTAGGTGTTAACTTCAATGTCCATTTCTATATTTACATACGCTTTATCCCTGATATGCAGCACTTTAATCCATAAATATAGCATACATTAAAACTATATTTTATCATATCTATCTATCTATCTATCTATCTATCTATCTATCTATCTATCTATCTATCTATCTATTTTCCGGCAAGATGAGAACGAAAAGAGTACAATTCCAGCGTTCATACATTTAATTTAAAAGAGTGCTCAATACAGAGTAGAGCAATATTATTTATTTTAGGATATTGCAATCGCTTGAGGAGACGCATTGGTATGCGTCGAAACATGACTGCAATTGTGTAGCGATTTTTACATGATGTTTTAAAAGAAGAAGAAGAAGAAGAAGAAGAAGAAGAAGAAGAAGAAGAAGAAGAAGAAGAAGAAGAAGAAGAAGAAGAAGGTATATTTGGACAGCAAATATTAATCGAAACAAGATAATAGTACCACAAGGCCTGTCTATTTAATTTTTTTTATTCTACGTTCCCAACTTCCGGATAAGTGCTGTTAAACGTACATCAAATAGTGATTATAATATTTTTTCTCCGTTTACTACAAACACTACAATGAGAGAAACGACTTATCCAATGCCCCAAAAGTTCATCGAAAAAATCTATTTTTATTAAATTTGGTGACGTGACTCTATTTTTATTTCTTTTTTTTTATTTTATTTACAGTACACACTGAAGAAAGTCTGCGAGTCGCTTAACGATTACAAGCGCGGTGAGAAGAATCGCCGAGCAGAGTTGAAGTCCCGGCTTAGTCAGTTATGTTCACTTAGGCACTAATGCCTTTGAAAAAGCTATGAATGTATTTCCTCCAGCTGTGGATTAAATAACAAGTCAGACTTGGATTTTTAGCCTTGAGTAGAAGCCAGACTAGAATTAGTTTGCACTCGATTTCACGGCTGATCGCTAATGGGACCGGATGCAGAGTTCACCTAGTGTTACTACGTATCCCGGAATGGAGAAATACCTAACCTAACACCAGCCTCCATCTTTTGTAAGCGTGGGGAAGATTTGTAATAAACGCAGTTGTATAAACTCCCTCAGGGAGGAGTTGGGTATTCTATTAAACATCTCAGGCGGACAATGTAAGGTCCATATTTCAGATAAGGGCTTTGCACTCCCAAAAACTGGCTAGGAGTAATTGATGTTGAATGCGATGTAATGTTAAACAATGAAAGATTCAAGTTTCGTGTTATTTATGAAACCAGTTTGTATTATCATTTAGTCGACATCCCGACTTCATGTATTCAAAACTGGAGATGGTAACGAAAAAAAAACACTATTATCCCAGAAGTCATGGCAATAAATAAAGATAATTCGTGGAGAGCTATGATCGCCCATATATTGAATGGACATGGCTTTAAGAATATATATGCTTAATTGAGTTTTCGTATTAATGTTTCATTTATATTATTGTCTATTAACGGGTAACCAAGAGTCTACTCGATTTGATCTTTCTTTGTTGACGTTTTTGATTGGATGGTTAAAAATCAGAATCATTAGCGGTAGATAAACGAGAGTTGCATAAATTAGTTGAATAAAAGGTGATGTTTAGTAAATTCAGAAGAGGGAGAAGTGTTAGCAGATCGTCTAGACGATTATAGAAAGTACAAATATTTAACATTTCAGCTTACCTTGAAAAAAAGGCATGCAGCTACAAGTAAATCCGTTATCGCTGAGCTGGACTTTACAAGACCCACCGTTGAGACAAGGTCTAGAATAGCATGCATTTAAGAGCTGCTCGCAGTAGTTTCCTGTGTAATTGGATTGGCAGTGACAAACACCTGTCGGCAGGCAAGTGCCTCCATTTGCACACTTATTCTTTTTATCGCAATCTACATCTTTTGGAGGATTTTCGCAAAATTGACCAGTGAAGCCATCCTGACAAATACAACGAAATCCATTTTTGACACCTTTTTTTACATTCTCTACCGCGCGGTTATATCTTCTCCTTTTTTTAATCTTCATATTTTTCAAAAAAGCCCGCGAACTCCCTCGTGGGATTTTAAAACGATAGCTGTATGTATAATCTATCACGCAGGTTCCTTTGTTCAAGCAGGCGTTGTTGTCGAGAGTGCAGTGGTTGAAGAATTCACACTGTTGCCCGTAATAGTCCTGGGGACAAGAGCAAATAGTGTCATTTGGTCGCGCGCCGTTGCTGCAGTTGCCTCCGTTCAAACATGTAGAACTAGAACAGAAAGTTAAAGTCTCGCAGCGGGTTCCGGAAAATCCAACGGGACAGTGGCATCGAAAGGTTCCATCGTTAAGGCTGCGACATGTGGCGCCATTCTTACAATCATGATCTCTGCAAGAATCCATTTCATCACAATGTACACCGTAAAAGCCAGGCTTGCAATAGCATTGGTATCCAGTGGCATTAATACTCACAATACATGAGCCATTGTTTCTGCAGGGGTTTTCGCGACAACTGGAGATGGCAGTTTCGCAGAAGTCACCTGTGTAGCCTTCTGTGCAGCTGCATCGGTATTTAGTGTCCGATAGTCGAATGCAACCGCGGGACGTGTTGGGACTGCACGATCCGTAAGCACATGGATCAATAAGTTCGCAATGGTCGCCTGTAAATCCGTTGGTGCAATGGCAAACAAAAGTGTCATTAAGGTTCATGATGCAAGTGGCCCCGTTTTTACACGGTTGTTGACGATAACATTTATCCTCCCGCTGGCATTCACCACCAATAAAACCTGGAAGACACTTGCAGTGCTGACCAGGTTTTCCACTTATAGAACAAGTGCCGCCATTTTCACAGTGGATAAATTTACAAGGATCTAGCTGGGAACAGTTTGCCCCGATGTAATTTTCTCTACATTTGCAGACGTATTTGGCCGGTGTTTCGCTACTCGGCTCACAAGTGCCGTTGTTTTCACAGGGGTTGAACAATTTACATGGGTTGTAGAGTTTGCAAAAAGGGCCTGTGTAGCCTTTTTCGCATTTGCAGTAGAAGTTTTTCTCATCGACAGTAATACACTCCCCGTTATTACAGTTGGACGTGTTGCAGGGACTAAGCGTTTCGCATTTCGATCCCACGTAAAATGGCGGACAGTGACATTCGTACGATGCGTTAGCTAGCATCTGGCACGTACCGCCATGGAAACATGGATTCTGAGAGCAATGATTGACAAATTCACATAACTCACCCAAAAATCCTTCGAGACACTTGCACTTGGTTTTATTGGGAGACACCATAATGCATGTTCCTTGGTTTAAGCAAGTTGTATGCACGCACCCATCACTGGTTCGGCAGTTAGTCCCTTGCCAGCCGTGGGGACAGATGCAGGTGTAACGATCTTGTAGATGAGAACTGGAATTAGGTATAACGATGCACGACCCCCCATTGCTGCAGGGTTTGAAGACCTGACAGGGGTCAAATAATTCGCAATCCGGACCCTTGTCAACTGTAAATGGGAGGGTAAAAACAAAAGTTCACATTTAAAACTTTCAACATGCGTGTTATAAAACAAAAAACAAAACTCCAATAGATAAGTTTTTACAAAAGCAAAAATAAAACACTGAAGCATATTACTTTACAACATGACTATTTCCCGCCAGATAAGGCTCATTCACCATCACTAATGTCTTATACCACAATGTTAGAGCTTTTTAATACTCTGATGACGTCAGGATAAAATATATGATCATGATATAATTATCATTAAAAATGGAAATAATGTTAAAATATAAACAAAAAGATACATAACATATATACTCGCATATCACGCGATTTTTGAAGACCTAATTTTGAAGCTAATTTTAAGAGGGTTGCATTATACATGAGATATAACATTAGCGTATGTACGCCGTTGACCAAACTATATATGCATTTACTGTAGTCAAATAAGCTTGAAAATTAGGTCCCATGATACGTGAGTATATTTGTTATTTATGAATAAATCATTCGTTGAATATTATTAGCTTTTCTAAGTATTTTGAATGTTTTCGGTTATTTTCCCACATCCAGCAATATAAATTATTAAATTATTTCCTATTTGATCTTCCGTACAAAAATACAGCACGAACACTTTTAAAATTGGTGGCCGATAACAAATAAATATATATAATTTTATATTTTTCTAGAAAAAAATACTAGAAGATATTATTTCAGTAAAAAAATGAAAAGAAAATGTAATATCAAATCAGAAGATTTTGAAATTTGTCCTGAAACTGACAAAAATATTTTTGTGAAGAGTTGGTGCTTCCATAATGTAATAAAACATTATTTTCTTTCAGATTTGGTAAGGAAAATTTTATAAGGAAAGAATTTCTCATTTTTGAAAAAAATTACTCGTAATTATTCAGTATGATTTTGAAATTATTCCGGTTGCTGGTGACAAATTTTTTTTTTTATTGTTTGAGAAATCGAAGTCAATAGTTTAATATCATTTTCGCATGAAATATTTTTAAAAGAATTTTATTTCTTTTCTTTTTACAACTATTAAATTATTTTCAGCACAAAATTAAATCATCAATTTTCATTAAAGGGGGAATGATGTGGAAATAACCGAAAAAATTCACACTGTTCGTTAAATTGTAAGTACGAGTTCTACTCTGTGTGCTTTATATAGCGGGAAATATGGGTAGATTTTGCATACAACAGCAGACGATCTATTGCTATATGCTAAGTTTAAATTTAGTACAGCAAAAAGCAAAACTGGAGGAAATTGCGGAGTAAGCACTGACTTAAAAACCAACATTTGAAAATCCAAGCCTTTACCTGAGCGATCGAACACTAACCTTTAGAGAGGAAGGATTATGGAACTATTCAAAGGATCAAGCAAAACTCTATGGTTTCTGAGGCACCCTGAAAGATTCTTCATCTTCTTCTTCTTCTTCTTCTTCTTCTTCTTCTTTATGCCGTGCCCATTCAGGACGTAGACGATCATGGTTCTCCACAATATCCTGTCCTTTGTAGCTCTTAATTAATGTCTTTTTGTTGTTTCCTAAACTATGTTCTGTCATCTTTTTACCCAAACTCGCTAGGAAGGTTAAGCATTGTTTTCTACTGTCTCTCTTGCCTTCAATCTGTCCCTGTGAGTATCAGATTTTCCAAGCTTTCTTTCCTCATTATGTGCCATTGAAATTTCAACTGTCTTCCTGATGTTAATTATTTCCATTTTCCTTAAAAATTTCCTCATTGCTCACGTGTTCCGTCCATGGCATTCTCAGCATCCTTCTGTAGAACCATATTTTTGCTGCTCTTCTTCATCTGCTAGAGGAAGGTTCAGCGTTCACTTTCATATAGGCGGAGGACTGATATTACTTATGTGG
>CAHIKZ030004876.1:270000-280000 GCA_903632075.3 Acanthosepion pharaonis
AGACTAGCCACAAATGTACATGAATGACAAATGTAACCTAGTCTGCATGGCAACACAGCGCCATCTACCATACATTTTCTTTAAACTTAAGTCAGAAACGAAGGATTTGCGGATATATGTTTATGTAGACTTTTTTCCTTGTTTAGTGTGAGGAAAAAAGTAAAAGTATTTTGAAATATATATATATATATATATATATATATATATATATATATATATATATATGCGTGTGTGTGTGTGCGTGCGTGCGTGTGTTTATTTAACGGATATTATAGCCTTCTGTACACTAAAAGTTACATAAAGTTTTATAAAAGCAGTTTTACATAAATCATTTCTTACAAAGGTTTTCCTCTTACAAAGCAGAGCAAATGACAAACTGGATAGGGATTCGGGGCTGTCAAGAGCTAAGGGCTGATAGAGAGTCCCATTCCCTATTTTGAGGAGGTGGAGGAGGAGGTGGTGGTGAAGTGAGGAAGGAGAAGACTCTCTGTCATTGTAACTATCAAAGATTGGACGAAAAGAAGAAAAAAAAAGAGCTTTTAAGAGAAAGTGGTACACGTCATGTTAATGCTGGAAGAAACGATGTAGAGACGTGGTTACAGCATCTGGAATATATTTCAACTTCTTCATTGCTCAAGTCTGATTACCCCGGCTTTTCTTTCATCGCATTTTTTTTTCTTAACGAAATAATATTTTCACAACATTTATTCTCGTCTCTCAATATCAGGCGACTCGCACTACAGGGTGAACAACTTTAAAAACCTTACAACATAAAATTATATATATATATATATATATATATATATATATATATATATATATATATATATATATATTTCAGAAATGTCCCTACTTTTATAAAAAAGAAGAAAGGAAAAGGCTTGTGCGTACTTGAGGCGGGGTGAACAACGAAACGTCTCTTTTAAATCTTGGTTTGTATATATTGATATTTACTAAGTGTAACTTAGTATGGCACAAGGCCAAACGAGCGCTACAGACGGAAATAGGAGTAAAAATAAATGTGAATAACAAAGATAGCCTCTGGTTACCAGGTGAAATCTACCTCCTCAACCACGAGGTAGTTTGTTTTGCTTTTTTTTTCAATTCATGGTATGATTTAATTTTTTAGGTAATAAAGTTAAAGAATTATTGTGACGGAGTCACACCAAAGACAGAAGCCAAGTTTTGGTTGTCACGGAATTATGAAGAGGAGATTTGTAGCACCAGAGATGTGGTTTCATTGACGAATGCTGAGAATACTATGAACGAAAAGAAAGGGTAACCCTTACGGAGAATAGGAAATATAAGGAAACTGATAGTGACAGTGAGGAATCGGAAATCTCTAGGACATAGAGTGAGAAAAGAGTGATCGGAAAATTTAACACTCAAAGGATGTAATGACGATAAAAACAAACAAATAGGGAAAATAGCGAGTAACCTATTTAAAAGTTTGAGTGAATGAATAAAGGAACGAAGAAAAAGCAAGTGGCAAAAGCTCAAAAGATAGAACAACAAAACAGGAAATAGTGATCCATGATCTTCCACGTCCAGAAACGACTTTGCGTATCAATTGTAGGGATGTCAGTTGTCAGTTGATATCTTGTTGACATCTGCTTGGTGTGACAGTTAACACAATTGACAATTATCGTTTTGACAAAGAAGGTCAGCTGAGTGGAGTGGACCTCCCAAGAAACAGGCCAACCGATCCTGACAAAGATGGTCAGCTGAGCGGAGACAGAACCTGAGTTCTTAATGAATTATGTTTTTAGACGGAAGTTGACAGGACGAAGGAGCCTTGCCTCTATAAGACAGTGGTCACGAACAGCCTAAACCACAGATGACCGATTGCCTGCCAAGCGAAAGGAAGGCATACGCTGCTTATACCGTTCACCCCATCATCTAGCCTCACTTTTACCCGCTCGCCAACAGCTGGTCCCTTACGAGAGGGTTGTAAATGAATATAATTTCGTATTTTCGAATTTTGACTGCTACAGTTTCGTTTCATGGTTTTATTTCTTGGGTAATGATTCCGGTTAAAGAATTATTTTCTTTGTGTTAAGATTCAAGCGTTTGACTAGAACAAGCTGCACTCTGCGAACGAATCTGTGATCTGGTCTGAGCTGCAATTCTACACACACAATTTTTTTTTTAGCTTAGTATGATATTAGAAAGTAGAAGGAAAAATTTAACAAAACCAGAGAACCAAAATAAAAAAAAGATCATAAATTATTATATTCAAATTTCTGAAAGACCAAGTGACGGGTTGCTTTGATTGTTATTATATGCTAAGTTTAGCTCAGTTTGGTATAAGGCCATAGATATGAGGTAACTAAGGAGAATCTAACTCGCTAAACAATCTTAATGGACACTCAGACTAGCTCGTTAACCAGTACACAATGCCGATATGCCATTAAATACTAAAGGAACAAGGCCACGAGCACCCAGCGTGAGTTCAACTAAATATTCAGTAATGGCTTGCTAACCATTATCTCCAGCCAAGGTGCTCAGAAGCGGTTGTTATTTACTAAACTTAATTTAGTTTTGGCACAAGGCCACAAGGTCAGGGAACCTGATGAGGATCAAACTCACTAATCGGCAGTAATGGCGAACCAGGCAAACTCATTTTTCAACAGTCATATACCAGCCAGTATCGCTACCCGACGCCGAGGGAAGCAGTTGAGAAATGGGTTGTTGCAGATTAGATCTTATTTTTTTTTTTATAGCGGAAGTAATCTGTGTTGAAACGGGGGAAGGTGAAAAAAAAAGTGTTGAAGAAAAGGGGAGGAGGAAGAGGGGAAAGGAGCTTGAGGAGGAAAAGCTTACATTGGTTTTGTGATCCTGTCATACAAGTTAGGCTTATGTAAAATTAAAAAAATGGATGAATATCTGCACACACACGCAATATATATATATATATATATATATATATATATATATATATATATATATATATATCCGATGCAATGAGAACGAAAGTAATATATAAATTCTAACGTTCGCAGCATTAATTCAAAAGAGGGCTTGATACCGATAGTAGAGTGATAATTATGTACACTATTTACATTATTCGGACTATTGTCCTAATCTTTGTCAGCATGTTTATCACAACGTTTCGACCGTTGTACGCTCCGGCCTTCTTCAGGTGGTTGGAATGTCGAACTGAAACGTTTATTTCGCTCACTGGGGTAGACTGTTCTAGTTCTAAGTGCCATGTCTAATGGGTATCAGTTATCTCTTGTTAATTCCCATGTCAAAGTTCACACACTGATGTCCTCAAGGACACATGGCACAGTGGATAAAGGCATTGGTTAGATCCAGTGATATATATATATATATATATATATATATATATATATATATATATATATATATATATATATAAAAAGATCAGTGTATAGCGATCATTGTGCATGTATATCCTGCATATTTGACGAAACATGTCAGTCATTATTTTCTTGCTTCAATAAATTTCTCCGCGTTTAAATTTATTGATAAATTTTCTTGATTGAAGTTGTCGCTTTATTTTTTCTTGTTAGTCAGTAACTTTTGCTGTGGTCAGTCAAAAAACAGAGTACTCATCTTTATAGAAATTTAAAAAGAACAGTGTGTATTTGCACTCAATGGAAACGGGCGAGAAATAACTGGACTGTATTAAATAAAAAATAAGAACTAGACAATATCCCTAGACGTGAACAGTAGAACGAGAACAGTCTACTCCCATAAATTAAATAAAGGGCTCAGTTCGGAATTCCCTATAGATTACCCAGAGTGATATACACCTGAGGAATGTCCGACGGCACATCGGCCGAAACCTTGTGATAAAAACAACAAAGAGGAGGACAATAGTCCGAATATAAATAGTATAAATAATGATAACTCCTCATCCCAGAAATTCGGAAAGAAATAGTTTCATTTTAGTGATTTACAAACTGTAATTTAAAGAGACAGTAATTAAGTAGTAGTGGGGAACAAATTTACAACGGGTGTCGGGAAGCCATTTGCTGATTGTCGTTTTAAGCTGTTTTTCCGTGGCAAATTTTACCACAAGGGGATTCACTTGCCGATCGTGGGTCTAAGACGTTTTGAGGGAAGAAATTTGCCACAAAGCGAGTCATTGGCTGAATGGCTTTAAGGTGTTCTGGGGGAGGAAATATACTATAAGAGGAGTCACTTGCTGATCGTCGCTTTAAGGAGTTTTCGGGTAGCAAATTTACCACAGTGAGGATCATTTGCTGATCTTAGCTTTAAGGCGTTTTTCTTAAGTAAGATCATACGCACTTAAGTAAGAGTTATGGACTGAACATCTTACTTATTATAAAACGCAGATTGTGTGTGTGTGTGTGTGTGTGTGTCTGTACGTTTGTATATTGGATCGGATTTCCCACATTTTTCAACCGATTTCAACAAAACTTCACAGAACTGCGTAAAATTACCTTGCAGTGGTTCTGACAGTGCCAAAATTTGGAAAAACAATTGTTTTTGCACAAAATCAATTTGAAAACACTTAAAACAGGATTCTGTCGCCAGAATGAAAGGGGACAACTCCTATCGAGTTATACTTATTATAAAACCCAGGTTGTTTGTTTGTGTGTGTTCGTTTATATATGGGATCGGATTTCCTACATTTTTCAACGATTTCAACCAAACTTCACTTTTTTTGGCAGGTAGTGTTTCTTATTGTCTTGCAAACTTTTTTCTTTATTTTTACATTCAGAATGCTTTAAAAATTCCATTTACAAGACAATTGTTTATAATAAAATTCTATTCAATCGATAGAATCATAACAATTGAAAACAATGTTTTTGTTTGAGTTTGGGTTTGACCAATTCGTAAAAAAAAAAAAAAAAACATAAACAAAAAAAACAAAAAACAAACTTAAACAATTCGTCAACCTTAAACAATAATCTTTGTCAATTTTATTTTTCAGTCTTTATGATGGTCGATACTTGATCTATCTCTTACTGTTATATCCCCGGGCAACGCCGGGCTCTACTGCTAGTATAAAATAAGAATAATCGAAGAATAGTGAAAATAATTATTTGAAAAAAATAAACGTTTAATATTTATTCATTTATCCCAATACTAACGCTATAAAATTACTACTTCCACACACAAAACACAGACACACACATACACACATACATATATATATATATATATATATATATATATATGGATGCTGTGACAATAATGAGGAAGTTTTAAGGAAAATGTAAAAAAAAAAGACGCTTATACTTAGAATCTGAGATAGGGACAGTCATAATTTCTAGGAGACATAATGAGGAAAGTAGGCTTGGAGAATTTGACACTCACTAGATATATTGAAAGCTTGAGAAACGGAGGAAAGTAGCGAGCTTGTCGAAATTTATGGTGGAACAGAGATTGGGAGAGTCAACGAAATTACAAACTGAAATGAACATCTATGTCACGTCAGGTAATTTTTTATCTGTCTGGCAATAACTCTTGGGTAACAGGAAAAGAGTATAAGCTAAAATGTGCGACTATTTGAAGTCATTTTATTACACCTGCTTTTAAACCGAATATACAGGATGTTTCAAAAGTCGCATTACCATTGATAACCTTTTAAATTTTATATTCATTTACCAAATGGAATCATGTTTCTGTATGTAATAATATATTAAGAAATTTTATTGATTGAATTATGGAAGATGATCTCATGCAAAGTTTTGCTGATTGCTCTTTCACAAGTGTATGTTTTCTGTCAATTGTCGCATAACTTTTGGAGCAGCCTGTACTTTCTAAATATAGTCTTATAAGCGAAGTGGCAGGTAAAGAACTAGGGTCACAACAAAGAAACGATGAAATAAACTTACTAGTATATTGTCATTAATTTCTAATTCCTGTATCCGAGTCTCTTCGTGGAAAAAATACAGTTTGCTTTAGGAATATTGCAAAATAAAACATGGAAAGGAATGCAAGCTAAAAAGATAATCATGCTAATATGCTCAGTCCATGGTATCCTCAGCGTCCTTCTGTAGAACCAAATTTCTATTCCGTCAAGTCTCATCTTCATCTGTGACGAGATTGTCCTGCATCAACTGCTATATTGGAGGACTGATAATACATAAGAGTTCAGTACTCTTTTCTTTGTTTCTAACAAAATTTTCTTGTTTCTTAATACTTTGCTTAGCTTTTGTAAGGCATCTTTTACTATTCCAATGTGCCACCATGAGCCTTAATATCCAACTGCTTCTTTCTTATTTTTAAGCTGAAATCTGCGACCATTTGAAGTCATTTTTATTACTCCTCCTGTATTTAAACTGGATATACTTTCTAATAATTCCAGTATTTTAAATGGACAAACTATTTCGATTTGAAATTTGTTCACCTTGCCATCAGCGAAGTGGCAGATAGCGAACTAGGGTCACTACAAAGAAACGATTAACTAAACTTAATAGTATATTGTTATTCATTTCTAATTCCTGTGTCCGAGTCTCTTCTTGGAAAAGATACGGTTTGCTTTAGGAATATTGAAAAATAAAACATGGCAAGAAATGCAAGCCAAAAAGATTCCTCTAACCCTAACCTTAATCAGAATGGGAGAGCTGAGATTTCTTGCATACATAATAAGAAAAGAGGGCTTTGAGAATTTAATACACACAGGATATATCAAAAGTAAAATGGACGGTGATGGGAGGCAGGAGGACATCGACCTGATGAGCTTTTTTGTGAATGGATGGTGGTGAACGGGACTTGGTAAAGGAACAAACTTTGTTAAGAGCTACAAACGATTGGAGGTTGTGGAGAGCCATCATCACTCTCGTTCTGAAGGGAAATGACACATAGAAAGAAGAATATATACTTTCATCTGATACTGCTTCTGTTTTTTTGTTTTTCACAATGACTTTAAAAAGCAAACACATATTTTCCTTAGATGTCATCATCGTCATCATTCAAAATTGTCTAAGTAATGAAAAAACAAAATTAATCACAAATATCTGAGCTATTTTAATAGCAAAAAGCAAAAAAAAAAAAAAAAAAAAGAAACACTCCCCCCAAAAAAACAAAAAACAAAACAAGAAAAAACAATGTGAATGACGAAAAGTCGTTATTTCTTAACTTGTTTTTTTTTTCTCTCCCGTTTCTTTTTAAATTATTTTTTTCCAATTCTCTTATTTTGCGGTTCTCGAGGTTTTTGGAGGTTCCAGGAAAATACTGAACCCTGCCGAGCATACCCGACAGCATAAACGTAAACCAAATTTTAACCCCTACCCGAACCCGTACACAAAAAGAACAACCTGGGACTGATTAAAGTTATGTGTGGTATGACATCCGAAGGCTGGACGTACAGCACTTTTCACCAGAAGACAAATTTACTCCGATTTCAAAAGCGCAAAATGTCTGCCTTGGGCCTGGGGTGGGAAAAGTTTGTTTAAGATCTGAATGTACATGACACTTGAACTTAATTTGCTGCTTGTTGTTATAGAGCATGTATGTCTAGCTGACTAACATCGGCGAGCAGTGCCGACGGAACCGCTTCAGTGTAGGGTAAATGGGGAAACTAAGAGAGAAAGTACAGTTGTCAGCAAGTGAAAATACCCAAGAGTCGAAATACAAATGGGAGATGTTAACATCAAACAAATATAGAACGTTAAATAGTTGAGAAGTGTTTTAACAGACGATGAAAATGGCGACACAAAAATGCGAATTATTTTTTTTTTAATTAAAAATTTTAAAACTCAAAAATTTAAAAATTATCATTTGCATATCTTCAACACTTTTCAATTTATATGTCCCCATTCTCCTACAAAGATAAAACTCAATCAATAGGGACATCAGTTTTTTTTAACATTATTACATTATTCCAAATTAAGCACGTGTTGTTTTTAAAAAGTCATCTATCGAAGAAATGAAAGAAATAGAAAAATTGACTTTTAAAAAACCTAAAAATATGGAACTAGAATTCCGTCAAAAAAACGTTATGTAAAAATCAGAAACGGTTCATTTAAAACAGACGATAAAATATATAAGGAAGAATCAACTCAACAAATTCTAATGTAAACTCACCACCTTATGTCAGTCAGTTATGTGCCATGCGTGATACACGCTTAGTCGATCATGTATCTTTCGATACATGACTGGTGAGGCAGATTTTTTTCACGCAGAAGGTTGCCATTTCTTTCTGTAGTTGCCATCTAAGGCTATAGAACCCGGCCTTTCCTGTTATTCACCCATAGCTGTGGCGGGGAAGAAGAAGAGGATTCATATCTTTCCCAAGGGTATTGGCACGTAAGTGAATGTAATGAATTCGACTGGAATTCGAACTTGGCACTCCGATTCCTCAATCCGTGCCTTCTACCACGTTATGTACCAATAGCAAATCGAAGTATATTGGACGATCAGTGCTAATAGGAACTCTATCGAATATACAGCTATCCAATACCGAATTGGAAGTTCTTAGCTTATTTCTAATTGATTTCACCCCAAGTAAAGCCATTATGACACAAGGAGTTACTGGGTTAGGAACAGAAACTAATGAACGGGAAGAGAAAAGACTAATCAGGAGAGCAATAAATAGCGATTGACATTGCATTTAATTTTTTGCAGATTAATGTTGGCTGGAAAGCATGGAGCTGGAAGGGAGTCCCAGAAGCGAAAAGTACAAGAAAAGAAACTGTTAACATAGAACTTACGACTATATCTAGCCAGTCCAACTGTAAATTGATGAGATCTCGACGCCATTTTAATACTTCGTTTAGCTTTGGAGTAAAATTCGTCACCAAGATTCATTAAGGAGATCAAATTGAAACAATAATTAAGAATTTTATACACGACACAGAATTTACCAAAGTCTTCATTCAAGAATTAATTACTGTCAATCAAGCAGCAAACAATGAAATATATTCTCTACCACAGCGACATTTAAAGAATTAGGAAACCATTCCCCTCCCCCCGGATTAAGTAGGTGGGATCGTTGTGATGAATAGGAACACGTATTTTTATGAACAAGAACACGTATTTTTATGAACAAGAACACGTATTTTTATGAACAGGAACACGTATTTTTATGAATAGGAACACGTATTTTTATGAACAAGAACACGTATTTTTATGAACAGGCACACGTATTTTTATGAATAGGAACACATATTTTTATGAATAGGAACACGTATTTTTATCAATAGGTACACGTATTTTTATGAACAAGAAAACATATTTTTTATGAACAAGAAAACATATTTTTATGAACAGGAACACATATTTTTATGAACAGGAACACATATTTTTATGAATAGGAACACGTATTTTTATAAACAGAACACGTATTTTTATGAATAGGAACACGTATTTTTATGAATAGGAACACGTATTTTTATGAATAGGTACACGTATTTTTATGAACAAGTACACGTATTTTTATGAACAGGAACACGTATTTTTATGAACAGGAACACGTATTTTTATGAACAGGAACACTTACAATGATAAAATTGATTTACTACTCTATGAAACTAACGCATATGAGGAAATAGATGCCCACGAAATAATTGCAACGACATAGAAATTTAAAAGAGTAATTAGAACACGATTTAGTAATGAAAACAATGATATAAATGATATACAGGCCCAGATTTTATGGATTACGGACAAAAAATCCACAAAGCAGGTATTCGGATGTGCCTCATTATTTAAGTATTGGTAGCACTTCCTACAAACTGGTAAAAATTTGATTAAATCTCTTTTGAACAATCAACCTATTGCAAAAAAAAACTAAAAGAAATAAGTATGTCAGAGTAATTCATGACCAGTTTAGATAATAAATCACTTTGTACTAATGTTCCTGTTTAAATGCTTAATGAAAAACAACAACAACAACTAATAACTAGGACAATAAAAAATAAACCTCTCTCGACCAATAGTTAAAGTCTAAAATAGCGGACTCATCACCAATCAATAATATTTCACCTCTAATAACACTTTTTTAAAACACAAATTTATATTACTATTAGGTTCTCTGCGTTGGGTTTTTAGTTTGATT
>CAHIKZ030004876.1:285000-310000 GCA_903632075.3 Acanthosepion pharaonis
AACTGATCCCTCACTTTGTGGTCAACGTAATTTCTACAAATTTATATTCCAGAGAATGTAAGTAAGTCTAAAAGATGTACCTGTGTAGCTAATCAGTATTTGAATGATTGATTCGTTATCTACGGTTTATCAATTTATTTATTTATTTAAAGCCAGAAAATATTTTTAGATTGTAAGAATTTTTTTTTTAAATAATAATGGTTTAGCGGTATAAATCTTACTAATTAACCCATAGCTGGGGGAGAAGAGGTGGATTCATAACATTCCTAATGATATTTGCGCGTAAGTGAATATAACGAACTCAAAAGGAATTGGAACTCGCTTGTCCGATTAACAATTCAAAGACATTATTCATTACACCATCCGCACATCCAAGCTTGCAGAACTTGGTGTTCTCAAGCGGTCACCCATTTAGGTACTTATCAGGCTCGATGTTGCTTAACTTCGGTGATCGTATGTGAAACCCGTCCGTTTCAAATAAAAAAACAAAACAAAACAAAAAAAAAACATACACGAACAAAAGGCTATTATCAGCGAATTATTCACAGATTTTCTTTCCTTGTCGCTTGGATTATTATATTATTATTATTATTATTGTTATTATTATTATATGTTATTCCCTTTTTTATATACTTTGTCTGATATTTAGCATCAATTATCAGATATAGCGTTCTTTTTTATGAGCCATGAACACAATCATATGACATACTCCAACGAATCTATGTGTATAGACAGTTAAGTCGAGTCATAACAAGAATTTATTGTTTGCAGATTCCCTACTTACAAAGAACATGAAATTTTTAGGTGATTACATTTATTAATGTTTGTCCACGAGATAATTTCTTTCCAATTATACTGGACTTTATTATGACGTAAAATTAGTCATTTTTTTTTTGTTCGGCTTACCCCCCCCCAGTCCCCCCCACCCAATTGCCTCTGCTCGTAACAGGAGGAGCATCTTTTAATGCAGTGCTTCTCAAACTATCTAATATGGCGGATCGGCATTTTTTTTCTCAATGTGTCACATAGCTGTAATAATTCGTGGTAATATTAATTTATACCGGAAACGATATATATAATGGATATAATAAAAGATGATTATTTTTTATCTTCCATTTATTTTGCAAAAAATAATTCAATATCAAAACATATAAAAAGTAATAAAAAAATTAGCAGTTTATTAACAACAAAAAAAGAAAATTATATAACCTTAATGTTTACAAATGATTCCTGAGCATGTCCTGGACATTAGGCATGCACCGGTAGCTGATGGTCCGCATACCGGCACCGGTCCGCGGACCCCACTTTGAGTAGCACTGTCTTAATGGGAATAGAAAATAAGGACTGTTTGGGTAAGGCCCTCATTAGTTGGTATTCTAGCTTAGATAGTAGGTATGAGTTCGAATGGTGACTTTTAAGGCCCACACACAAGCCATTTAGAAAATTAATCCGCCTCATTTCCATCTCTATTTCTCTTGGGGACGCATTAAGTGAAATTTAGCAAATAAAAAAAAACGAGTATTTTTTTTTAAATACTTTCGCCCTAAGCAAAGCAATAAAGCCACTAAGACGCAAGGAGGTTTTGTTTGTGAAAGAATATAAGAAAAAGAAAACATTATTAAGGAGAGAGGACAATAAAAGAACGGAAATTAAGAAAACAATGGATAACGATTGACATTGCATTTAAATTTTTCAAGATCAAAGTTGACTGGAAAGCAAAAAGCCGGAAGAGATTTCCACAAGCGAGAAGTGCGAGAGAAGAAACTGTTAGCATAGAATTTACGGTTAAATCTAACCATTTCATCTGTAAAATGATGAGACCTAGCTGCCAATCTAGTACTGCGCTTAAATTCATTAAGTCTAGGTATCAAAGAGGAAAGTAATATTTATTTTGAAAATACAAAAGTGTGGCACAAGGCTAAAAGAGGGGATTTAGGGGATGGGCTGGCCTTCAATCTGCCTTATTTTTAACTTAGCTAGCCACAATTACTGACCCAAACATATCACTGTATTCCTTACACTAAAATAACACATTCTTACTTACCATTCTTACTTACCTGGCACATGTCGGGTAAGGTTTATCATGTCTCAGTCGCATCTGTCTTCGGGCAGAGTGCGACTCAGTTGTGGCTTCCTCGGAGGACAGAGGGCCAACTGAGGAAAATAATACTTTGATGTGCCCGAGGCCGCACCCTCTCATTGCACTAGAGAGGGGGATTGGTGCTCGAGACTAGCGCAATCGACAGTTGCCGGAGCTCGGAAAATTTTTGTCCTTAGCCCGGGTATACGTGGTAGATTTCGCCACAATAAACCCTACCTTGTGTCACATCCCATCTCAGTGGCAAGACAAGGTAAATATCCTTAGCATTCTTACTACAGCCACCATAATACCTCAAGTTTCTATGAAGTCCTAACTCATTCTCATATGTACAATAAAAGAATAAGAATAACAAAGAGGAAAGTTCCTCAGAACAATTACCATGTAAATATTTATAGAAGAGGCACAAGAAGATAGGTTACGGCCGTGGGAAAGAGGCTGAAGACGAGATGCCAGATCAGGACCAATAACATTGCAGATTCTTTGTATTTTATCAAAAGTCTCTAAATATATAGCAGAATCACGAGACCGGATGCGACAGCAATATTCGACGAATGGTGTCTTATAAATGTGTAAAATAGATTCTGGCGAGAAAAATTGTCTAGTACAATTCAGTGAAGCAACTTTTCTAGCCGTAGACTTAGGAATTAATTCAATATAATCTTTCCACTTCATGTGATCGGTAAACGTCAGCTGAAGAAGTTGCAAATAGTCTGGCTTGCTCTATAATTGTGTCATTTCCCACCAGTGCAAGTAGGTGTTTATCAGCACTCCCACTCAAACGGAATATGGACAAGGCCGTATTTAAAGTGGAAACTCCGCGTGGGCGTGGGATTAGTAATAAACTGGTTGCCTATTCTCCCTTGTTGGCACTTCCTATCAATGTTAGTAGTCGGTGTTTAAGCCGAGATAAAATCTCTGATTTTTAGGCAGGAAAACTCTTCATACTTGGAAGAATGGAGTAATACAAACTTTCCTACTTAACTTCCTTTCATTTGGTTTGGCATTCGACGAACGGAATCTCAGTAAATGGACCAAATTGTCTAAACAAAGGTTCATCCGATATGCCGAGAAAGTCTCATTCATTTAATAAATATTTACTTATAGGATACAACTGAATTCATTCTTCACATTTACCTGGTATTATTCCATATATTTATAAAATCTACTATTTTTATTTATTTTCCATTGGTATACATTACATCCACTTTGGTAGTTTTTTGAAATCGCTTTCTTTTTTTTCTATCTTAATTTTTGAAAAAAAATGCCCAACTCAAACGTCATTGTCTTAGACTAAACATTAGATTATAGCGTTAAGTCGCTAACGTCAAAACAAATGAGATTAGAAAGAATTTCGTCTATTCTTTCAAGACTTATTCAAACGACTGATTCTTTGTGTGACATTTATTTAGGTACCTCCACTGATTCGCTAAAAAATAAGTATACCATAATAAACAAAAAAAAATCTCCATATTTAATAAAACCAAAATTTTATCGTCAAAATGTTGATATCATTATTAGGAGGAAAGACCAATGGATTTTTTCATTATTAAATTATATTTTTAATCCTTTTTAGAACTTTCGAGATTTTGGTTAAAAATTTTGTTTCACTTGCGTCAGCCGGTGGTGGGGGTGGCAAAGATTAGTATAGGAAATTTTACCGTTTTTTTTTTTTTTTTTTTGTGGTGAAATTCTTGCAAAACTCAAATAATTGTTGGACTTATTCTTATTCCCAAATAAATGAAATTATTTTTGAAATGTTTCTTTAGGAAATCTTGCTAAAACATTTTCTTTGATATATTATCCCTGCACACGCACATATTTAATTTTACGAAATTTCGAGAAATTAAATATTGCATTGCTTAATGTTTATATTAGTTATACGAAGAACTCCTTGAATTTAAATCATTCTTCGTGCAATACGACCCCCAGTTACAGAAAATCTGCAATGAATCGTAAAGTAGAAAACGCAATAAGACATTTTCTAATTAGAAAGCTTTTAATTGCTTTTATGATTAAGATATATTAAAGATACTATTGTCCGAAAAAAAAACTTTTTTCAAATGAATATTGATTTTTTTTTTCATTTTAAAAAAAAAAAATAATTAGAATTAACGTTAGTAAATCTTTTAAATTTCTGTATTAATTTGTACCGTTATTAAGTGATATTGTTATTAAGTAAAAACTATATTTACTAATCATAAGATTACTATGATTCACCGACCCCCAATATTTTTTTAAAAAGAATTTTGATTTTTTATGTATAAATGTTCCATTTTTTTTTATATACGAACGTTCATACGCAACAACATTAAAAAAAAAAAAAAAAAATAAGAGGGATAACAACGATATCCTTGTTAAAAAAGGATTTCTCTTTGAAATAAATAATATTTGTTTCAAATTCGAATAATTAAGATTTAAATCGGTTAATATTCCGAAAATAAAATTTCTTTTTGAAAGATAATTTTTAATAAAAATATTTAGTGATTTCAAAACGAAAAGTCCTTCCAGACAATTTAAATTAGTTTTTGAAATACAGCAAAGTATTTTGCTTATTGGGAATATCAAATTGAATTTATTAGCTTGAAATTATAATGAAAATAAAAGCTTCAAGAAATATTTTTCATTTTTAAACATTCATTTTGATTCTTAGGTATCGCTGAACTTTTTATTGTATTTTTTCATTTTTCTAATAAAATGTATATCAGGATCGAAATGTTTGTTCTATTGTTTTGTTCAACTACTTTTAACCGTTTCAGTCATTTTCAAGAACCATATGGTGTCTGTGTGGTAGACAAGATTGTGAGTTTTGATGACTTTGTTGCCTTGTAGTTTTCGGAATTTTTTTTTTAAATAGGATTTCCTTCTCCAAAATTAAAGAGTTCTATTTGATCCTACTTGTTTGGAGGAGTATTTATTGTCTAAATTATACTTTGTTTAAATAACAGGGACCAGCTGCGAATAAGTACACTAGTACGAAAAGATTTCGACCTTCTCTTATCGAAAGAAAAAAGAAAGCTAACAACAAGATCCGGCTTGTCCATTCTGAAATGGAAAAAAAAATCGACGATATTCTGAAATCTTCCATTACCGCTGACAACTACAAAGAAAATATTAAACCACATTTTTACCACAACAAATAAGGAACACATCAAACAGAAAAGCAATAATTAAAAAAAAAACCAAAAAACAAAAAACGCTGAATAATTTATATAAAAGGAAATGTACCGTCCCAATTCCTTTATAAGTCTCCACAACCATCAATTGACTAAAGAACAAATGGAATTCTTTAACCGTGAACCAAACAGCTACAACTTCTTCAATTCGATGATGATGATGATGATCATGATCATAATAATAATAATAATAATAATAATAATAATGAAAACGGATATTGAAATTCTTTATAAAAAAATCCTAAAACTAAAAGTCGATAACGCCACCAAAACTCACACCAGACTACAAAATTCCCAGTGGAATCATGTCTACCACACAGACACCACATGGTTCTTGGAAATGACTGCCATTGTTTAAAGCACTTTAACAAAACAACAGAACAAACATGAACTTTGGATAGTTTACGCACAATCTCGATCCCAATATGCAATAGCTTATTCGAAAATTGGAAAAATACAATAAAGAATTAAACAGACAGACCTTGTCAGTTGTATTTAACCAAACCAGCCTGCGCGCATATATATATATATATATATATATATATATATATATATATATATATATATATATATATATATATATATGTATAAATAGAATAGAAATCCAAATTTACCTCATTCGAATAGCTATTTCAACCAACAAGTCCTATGTCAGCATTGTCAACTCAGAAGTGTGAAGGAATTTATATGCCCTGTTATAATAAATACACTGAGCTCTTTTTGGGGATCAATTTTAATATTTTATATTCTTAGGATTCCCTTGGATTATATACCAATGGACTATTAACTATATATATATATATATATATATATATATGTATATATTCTCTTTATACGTTACTTTTATAGATACAAATATTTAAGTAAATGCTCTGTTTATAATAAACAGTATTAACAACATTTACCGGCCTGAATGTGCGAGAAATTTGTGTACTCTGACAGGAATAGAACCTGTATCCTACACGAACCCACATATAGCCTGATGTGTTATACCATTTAGCTACAGAGGAAGGTTAAATAACATTCAGGCCGGTAAATATTGTTAATACTGTTTATTATAAACAGAGCATTTACTTTAATATTTGTATCTATAAAAAAGAACGTATAAACATATATATATATATATATATATATATATATATATATACACTAAGTAAGTGTCGATCCACTTATCAAAATCTATGTTTCAGTGGCCAAACATCTGAATACTGATTTTAGGAAGTGGGTTAGGACAAAAAATTATTAGCATCCTCAATAACAATCATGATGATAATGATGATGATATTGATGGTAGTGTTAATGATAATAGTGATGGTGGTGGTAGTACTGCTACTGCTGCTACTGGTGTTGGTTTTGGTGATGGTGATGCTGGTGATAGTGTGTGGATGATGATATTGGCGGTGTTGTTGGTAATGATGATGGTGCTAGTGTGATGAAGATGATTTGTTGGTGTTGATGATGATGATGATGAAGAAGATTTTTCCCCGAAATTCAATCAAAACTTACCTGGTATGTTTGAAATCTTCACGCTGACAGACTGCAAGGCTTTCTTGGTAGGGTAACCGTTATCTGAGGCCGAGACGGTAAAGTTCAATACATTAGCATGCGTTGGGATCTTACCAATTACTCGCAGCACTCCATCTTTGCTGACTTCAAACACTTTCGGCTCATCTTGCTTCCGTATAGAGTAAGTCAGCCTGCGGTTGTATTCTTCAACCGATTGGTCAGTTGCTGAAAGATTACCAATCACCGTTTCATTTTTGATTCTCCGATGGATAATAAACGTAACCAAGGACGATTGAAATTGAGGTTTATCTCTATTCATCTGTACAACGTCCACCCGTAAGTTACGGTGCTCTGTGGATTTGTTGCCAAACTTAGCAATGACAGTCAAAGAAAATTGGTAGCCAACAGATTGATTGATTTTTAGGGCTGTAGATATTGTTCCGGTGTTTTTGTTAATGACGAAATACGCGAGACGGGATGATGATAACTGATAAGATGTGGCTCGTTCTTTTGTGTACTTGTTGTAGCCGACTACAGTGCGAATGTTTACTCCAGGTTCAGCTGTAGTGTACACCTTAGCATTCGTTTGGGTGCCATTAATCTCATAGTCGGAACCTGAATAATAATAATAATAATAATAATAACAATCATGATAATAATAATAATAATAATAATAATAATAATAATAATAATAATCATGATAATAATATGGCAGTCCCTGCAGACTGCAATGTATCTTTGAAGATCTTCAAAAAACTATCAAAATACAAGGTCCTTGAAATCGAAATCTCAAAAATGTGGCACATGGGAAGATCAACAATCCCCGTTGAAGTTGGAGCCCTAGGATTGGTTGGAAAAGATTCCAGTAAACTAACTGAAGGGATTCCTGGAAGCCTGTACCTTAAAGAAATACAAAAAATTGTTCTCACGAGTACAGCCGACACCTTACGAAGGGCTTTGTCTATGTAATTTTTTTTTCAGTGGAAAATGTCATAATGCCATTTCTAACCTTAGGTCCCTGGGCGGGACCCGGAAAGAAATGAGTACACATCAGAAATCAAAGGAAATAAAATAAAGATAATAATAATAATAATAATTGGTTTGATTTCTTTTGTTTTACGGCATATCAACCTCAATGGGTTATTTAATGCCGACAACCTTTTTTCCTGGTAATATTTTGTTTTATCAAAAATGTATTTCTGGTAATATTTTTTCCTCAAAATTGTATAGCTGGTAATATTATTTTCAAAAACGTATTGCTGTTGATTTTTTTTTCTTCAAAATTTTATTTCCGGTAATAAACTTTTACAAAGTATTTCTTGTAGTAAAACCTATTTTTTTTTACACTTTTATAATGATTTTTACCTCAGTTTAGGTGTTAACTAATTGCCCATAGCTGGGATTCTAACAGGTGCTACCACCCCTGGTCAGGGTGGACCTGGGAACACCAGCAATTAAGAGGTGGTTCCACACTCGTCAAAGCCTCCTGATCAGAGGCCTTGCTGCTGGACATAGTTTATCGTCTTACCCAGGACGCGGATGTTGTTTATCGTCATACCCAGGACGGAATAATAATAATAATAATAATAATAATAATAATAATAATAATCTGGCACATGGGAACATTAACTATCCTTGTTGTAGTTGGAGTCCTCGGATTGGTTGGAAAAGACGCCAGTAGACTAATTGATGGGATTCCTGGAAGTCCATGCCTTAAAGAAATACAAAAATTGTTCTCCCAAGTACAGCCCACACCTTACGAAGGGCTTTATCTAGAAGCAACAAAGCATTGATAATTATTTCAAGAGAAAAACAAAAAGAATTCTAAACATGTGTACGTAGGTAAATCAATAAGCCTCTACCCTAAAGTTGATAATATATCTAAAAAACAAATTTTCAATTTAATCTTTTGTCAATGCACTTAATTCATCCATTAATAACATGGATCCTTATATAGTGAAATTATTCAGATAAAAATTGTGAGAGCCTACAGACATATTGATGCAGCTTCATATAAATTGCTACGACGAGGGTATTTTTAAAAGTGAAAATGAATAATTATTTACATCAGTTCAAGACAGTGCTAATAAATTTATCAATTTGGAAATTGAAGATAGCACAAAGAATAAAAAGGGATGATCAAATCTGCTAACAAAGGGCTTATCGTCTACATCAGGCGATAAGGAGAGATTATGAATGTAGCAAATTAACTCAAAATTAGTTAAAAATAGACATGGTTAAGCAGGAGCGGTGATCAACTGGGATTTGATTATGCATGGCAAAGGGTATATGAAAATCAAGGATATATGCAAGTTAAAGGTATATGCACAAAGAAAATAAATAAAGTAAAATACATTGAAATTTATAAATTCATTTGAAATTTATAAAAGGATCGCCGAATCCTGATTAAGGAAGCAAATTGAATGAAGGATCCGATTTGTGAAACAGTAAGTCTCGCTTTTCTTGCTGATCCTAGCATAAGAATCTGAGAATCAAACTGAATCTAGAAAAGAGTTATGAAACATAAGAACGATACTTGTACTCATTCAGCTCACCTTGTGACCCCCTCAGTTTTCCTAATGGGTCATTTGATCGCCCCAAGGGAGCTTGTCTTGGTGTAAGCAACCACCTCTCAGGCATGTTAAGAAACCCTGCTGCTCTGATTCCGTGACAACCATTTCATTTAGCAACTATCGACCTTGAGGGGCTCTTGGGCCTTGTATTGAGTGAAAATTAGTAAATCGTTTCGAAGAGCCTTGCAAGGAGAATGGAAAAATGATCAATCGAATAAAGAATTGAAGCCATCCAGACGACAGTACTTCTAAAGTTAGCAAATAAACCAATTTGCTTGGATATCGAGAAGCTTCATTGTCACTTGATTTCTAGCGAAAGCCAACAGACATATGCGATGAGAAAACTCAACCGCTAAAATAATAATATTAACAAATCTAAAAAAACGTGACCCATGAAGACATCAATAATTACAATTGTGGTTGGAGTCTTCTATTTGATTGGAAAAGGTTCTGATAGACCCTTTGAAGTGATCTCTGCTAGCCCCTGTGTTAAAAAATACAAAAAAATATTGTTCTCATAGATTCAATTCACACTTTAAAAAAGGTTTTATTAATGCAAAATGTGTATGCTCTTAGTTTCAAAAATGTTTATTGAAAATATGAAGCTATTTCTGACCTTAAGTCCCTGGGTGGGACAAGAAAGGAAATGATTATACAACAAAAATCAAAGGCAACAACAACAACAACAACAACAATAATAATAATAATAATAATAATAATGAACAAAATAATTGAAGTAACTCTTTCAATATTTGTCAACATGTAGAGAAAAGGGCGTTTTTCTTTTCTTAAATCGCGCTTTTCTGTAAGTGTTAATAATATTAACAGTAATAATAATAATAATAACAACAACAACAACAATAATAATAATAATAATAATAATCTTTATCTATGTAAAATATGTGTGTGTGTGTGTGTGTGTGTGTGTGTGTGTGTGTGTGTGTGTGTGTGTATTTTAATTGCTCAGTGGAAAATGTCATGATGCCATTTCTAACCTTAGGTCTCTAGGCGGGACCCGGAAAGAAATG
This sequence comes from Acanthosepion pharaonis, assembly GCA_903632075.3. Lineage (NCBI taxonomy): Eukaryota > Metazoa > Mollusca > Cephalopoda > Sepiida > Sepiidae > Acanthosepion > Acanthosepion pharaonis. The sequence continues at coordinate 295,382 of CAHIKZ030004876.1, forward strand.
AGTACACACCAGAAATCAAAGGAATAATAAAAATAATAATAATATTAATATTAATAATAATAATAACGACGTAACTATCCTCTGTGTCATGCCAATTCAAACTGACAGGGAAATAAAAGCCAACATAACTGATATTATCATAAAAGACAAGAAATTTAGGAAGTGTATGCTTATTGACATAGCAGTAGAATTTGAGAGAAACACCTCCATGAAAATAAATCGATATAATACTCAAATACAAGGACCTGGAGATCGAGATTAGCAGGATGTGGGTAATGAAGACTGAGACTGTACAATCGGAGCTCTGGGCCACGTGAGAAAAGGAATGAACAATTTTACTAACAGTGTCCCAGGTAACATCAACATACAAGTTGCCCAGAAAATCGCCCAACTAGGAACATCCTATATATAAGGAAAAGTGCTATCAATTAAATGACAATTCTCCTACAGGGCCTAAGGACCATAGTTTAGACCTGGCTCTATAGGATACAAAGTAGGAAACATAAAATAAACAAATAATAATAATAATAATAATAATAATAATAATAAATGCCCTGAAGCTACACCAGGTATGGCTCTCATGGCTTTGGGTGTTATTTGATTTTTCAATTTTTGTTTTGGTGAATTAAAATGGAATACTATAAATATCTCATTCAGTACCACAGGTTTGCCTAATCTTAACCAGTTTGGCATGACCCCAAAGAGCTGACGAACTATGCATCATAAGTAAGAGTAGTGAGGGTTCATTATGGCTGACGGTTGAGTGGGCTGCTTTGGGGACACTCGTAACTGGATACCGTCTAAGCCGATTGGGTTATCCGACTTGAAGGTATTTCTAATTGGGCACCACCTTCAAGATTAACCACTGCTTTTATCAAAAACCCTGTCAGGATATCGCGTACGTGTGAATGATATACATTTATCAACCTGGGAGTCATGATAGATATCTTCATGTAGTTGTACCTCAGCATCACTTTCTTGATATGTTGATCTCTCACCCAATAATAATATTCATAATATTTTCATGACGAAAATTGTAACGGTGAAGCCGACGACAACAGCTGCAATAATAATAGAAACTTGAGCACAAGCTACACATATGGAAGATGAAAGAAGAAAGAAAATCCACCGTGTCCTTTTGATACAAAGATAGAGCAAAAAGGAGAGAAAATATTATGAAGTCATTTCTGTTTTGAGGTCTCTGGTTGGGACCCGGAAGGAAATGTGTATACAACACAAATCAAATAAATAAATAAATAAATAGTGGCTTAAAACCTATATATGATACCTTGCTGGCATACAAACCCTTAACGTCTCAGTTACTCAGTCACTCACACAATTAGTTGACTTTCGCATCTGTTTCCCCATAAACCATGACGGGAAGGCTTCCTTTCTCGATCTCTAGTTCACCTCCATCCCCGAGTCTAATCGTACCACTCAGCTCTACTCTCTTGGCAACTCTGATCATGCTGCAGTGTCTGTCAACATCTCCTTCACCCCCAGCAAGAACCTTCCACCAACAGAACATCTTTCTGTTATCAACGAGCTGACTGGTTCTCTTTCCGTGATTTCCTTCGCGATGTCCCCTGGGATGTGGTCTTTAACAGAATGCACTTCTGTGGTCTCCTGGGTAAAAGCTGGAATCGAGGCTTTCATCCTTGCAAGGAAATATAAAGTTAAATCACGCTCATCCCCTTGGTTCTCTGTTGCTTTCTCAGCTGCTTTCTCAGCTGCCATTGCCCATAGGAATCACTACTTCCGCCTGTACCGTAGTGACACGTCAGATTACAACAGACGTCTCTTTGTCTCAGCCCGTAATGAGTGCAAGCGTGTCCTAAATGAAGCAAAGTCACTAGTTGCTGATAAAATGAAACAATGTATTGCATCTCGCAAATTCGGCTCCAAAGATTATTAGCGTCTCTGCAAGAGCGTACTAAACAACAGTAAACCCACAATACCTCCTTTGTTCAATCAATTTGAGGAACTGGCTTCCTCAGCTGATAAGGCTTTGCTCGTAAATTCTCATCCAATTCAACGCTGAGTCCGGTATACCCACACCGGAATCCCCCCCCTCTTAGAAATTAGACTCCCATAAGGGTAGCGGTGGGGACGGGATACCAGCCATTGTCCTGAAGAAATGTGCTCCTGAACTAGCTCCTGTCCTCTCCAAACTATACAACTACTGCCTCAACGATTCCTGCTTTCCATCCTGTTGGAAGTATTTATCTGTTGTACCCGTCTTCAAGAACTCTGGCGACCCTTCTGACTAATCTAACTACCGTCCTATCAGTTTCCTTACCACTCTTTGGCAAAGTCTTTGAATCTTTAATCAACGCTGAAGTAGTTAAGCATCTTACATCCCATCATCTTCTCTCTGATAAGCAATATGGTTTCCGATTTGCCCGATCTACAGCTGATGTGCTTACGGCCATAACTCAATTTGTTTACCAAGCACTTCACAGTAACGGAGAAGCTCGTGCTATGGCTCTAGATATCTATAAAGCGTTTGATAGGGTTTGACATGCCGGCCTTCTTCGTAAGCTTCTTGGATACGGTGTTTCAGGACGATTATTTGACTTAATACAATCATTCCTGCCAAACCGTTTAATGAAGGCCGTCCTTAACGGATTCTCCCCCAGTTCCTTTCTCACGAAAGCAGGTGTTCCTCAAGGCTCTATCCTGGGCCCTACTCTGTTCCTTATCTTCATTAACGATCTTCCTGATGTCATCAGTTCCAAAGTAGGCATCTATGCAGACGACACTACTATTTACATTACTATTTACTGCTGCCTCAAAAGCAAATCTGGTATCGCTGACAAAACTAACCTGGCCGTTAGTCTCGAAAAGGACCTTTAACGGGATGTTGACTGGGGCAGGAATTGGCAGGTTAACTTTAATGCATCTAAAACAAAACTGCTCTCTATTACTCACCACAGGGAACCCTCCGTGCCTCCCATTAGAATGTCTGATGCTCAAATCCTCGAGAGGACCTTTTTTCGACTGCTTGGTGTCACACTGTCTGCTGACCTCAGATGGAACAATTACATTGAATCAATAGCTGCATCTACCACAAGGAAAATTGGTTCTCTGCGACATGCCAGAAAATTTTTATGACCCGAAAAGACAAATCTCTAAATCAACCATTCGCCTTTGCATGTAATATTACTGTCATATATGGTGTGGAGCCCTCGCTGTTCGTCTTAGGGTCCTCGAGAAAATCCAGAGACGAATATGCAATATGATTGGCCCTAATCTGGCATCTCGTTTACAATCGCTCTCTCACAGACGTGCCGTCGCCTCCCTCTGTCTTTTCTACAAATACTTTCATCGTAACTGCTCCGACGAGCTATTTTCGCTAGTTCCCAAACTGCATGAATTTAAACGTGCCACTAGGTTGGCACTTCGGTCCCACCCTTTCACTGTCGAAACGGTTAAATGTAGCCGTCTCTTCTACTCTAATAACTTCATGTCTTGCACTTCCCGTCAATGGAACTCCTTTCCTCTTACTTGCTTCCCTGATAGCTATAATCTCCAAATATTCAAATGCAATGTCAATCGACATCTTCTGATGCCCTGATCTAATTGCCCGTCCTTCTCCCCAGCCTTTCCTCTTTCACGCCTCTTTACTCTTGCTCCCACTCTCTGTAACCCCTTGCGTGCTAGTGGCACTCCCGCCTTGCTAGGGGGGGAAATGCTTAAAAAAAAATAATAAAGAATACTGACATTAATTGGACAGTGGGACTGTCGCAGAAAACAAGTTTGTCTGTTAAGAACGGCAAGAATAATCCTAAAAGTGATGAACACTTAGAGCCAGAGGAAAATTGCATGATACCTAAGGCTGTTGGTTGTAGCCTGCCATCCAAGCATTAATTAGCAGATATCAAGATCTTATCTTAGAAAATATACTACTACTACTACTTAATCAGTTATGTGCTTAAGCGATCATGTATCTTTCGATACATGACTGATGAGGCAGATTTTTTGCTATTTCTTTCTGCGGTAGACAAGTTACTATCCAAGTCTATAGAATCCTGTCTGTCCTGCTATTTACCCATAGATGGGGGAAGAAGAAGAGGATTCATACTTTTCCCAAGGTAACGTTAATGAATGTAATGGATTCGACTGGAATTCGAACTCGGCTCTCCGATTCCTCAATCCGAGCCGCTATCCATTACTCCACCGTGCTGCTACTACTAATACTACTACTAATACTACTACTAATAATAATAAAGAAAAGATTAGTTACAACGATAACCCGAGGGTCTTAAAATTAATTATCATTATAATTAAAACATTTACTATTCTAATAAAAAACAATAATTACTGGAAGACGAATATTAAGTAATAACAATGACAATGATACTCGTATAAATAAGTGGAAAATCTGTTTCATCACTGCATCTCTGGGAATTGAGAAATCTTATATTCTTAACCATGAAAGTTTTTGTTCTAACCACTAGGCTATGTGAAATGAGAAAGTATTTTCTCCCACCCTGAAATCTGATTGGATGACGATTGTGAAGTACAAGGGCAAAAATGAATACATTTCTGTATGTGATTTCAGAACAGAATTATAAGAAAATCTCACACACATTCATACCAATACCGTATTATAGAGAAGTCTTCTGGGATTTATAATGCAGTACAATACTGAAACATAAAATCATTTAAACCAATAGATGTACAGTCAGAAAAATAGAAAACATTCTCGATGCAATTGCTCGATTGGTTACGCCATTTTAAAATATTTGAATTGACAAAATTTACGTTTGGGAAAATAAAGAAATTTTATTTTTGGGAAAAATATTCTTTTCGGATAACGCCCTAATTTGGCATTTCGAAATAGAAGGTAACAGTCTTGAGATCCCAAAAAGTTACAGGCTTTTGCTTAATTTGCCAAAGGTATCGGGTAAATGTTATTATCTGTTAGAGTTGCAGTATTTTCTTCTGAATTCTTATTCAAAATCAGTAATTTACATCCCGATTGCAATTTTCTTTCTTTCTTTCTTTCTTTCTTTCTTTCTTTCTTTCTTTCTTTCTTTCTTTCTCATACATCTGTTTCTTCACCTATCTATCTATCTATCTATCTATCTATCAATCAAATTCTGTTCATATCTATCTATCTTTTTTTTATTAATGTTCACCCAATATTCAGAATCAGCAATTGATATCTCGAATGCAACTTCCTTCCTTCCTTCCTTCCTTCCTTCCTTCCTTCCTTCCTTCCTTCCTTCCTTCCTTCCTTCCTTCCTTTCACACACACATCTGTTTCTTCATCTATTCATCTATACATCTCTATATATTCTTATTTTCTAATGTTCACCCTATACAAGGTCCAAGAGCCACTCAAGGTAGAGTGTTACTGAAGGAGGTTGTTGCGGCAAGAATAAGAGGTTAGCACCGTATTTTATGAGGATATGTGGCAAAGAGAACTGTTATCAGTAGACTTGAACAGGTTAAGATTGGATTGGTCGGGAAAGTATCCTCTTGGGAGTCGGTTTCACAAAGTAGTTATTCGTGGGAAGAAGCTGTTCGAGTGAAACTTCTTACCTACTCATGGAATATGAAGTGAATGGAGAGGGTTTGCCACGGCGTGTGTGTGTGTGTGTGTGGGGGTGGCCACTAAAAATATAACGTTTCAATTAATTGATTCCTTAGAAATATATATTGATTTGTTAAGTGTAGTTAAGTGTGGGTACAAGGCCGTAGATATGGGGTAACCAGTAAGGATCGAATTCATTTGTAATTGATCTAGCGAAACGATCTTGTTAACAATTACACCATGTGGAAGCACCGATCCTTAAATATATATATATATATATATCAAGCAATCGAAATGTTTGCTCCTCTTTCTTTCTTTCTTTCTTTCAAATGCAAACGTTTTCATTTTTAAAAATCTATGTAGAAACTTTGTCGACATGGAAACAAATATTCAGTTTTGTGTAATAAGAATATTAGAAATATTTGTAAGTGTTTTTTCGAAATTAAATCCGAAAACACCCATTGCATTTAAAACTTTTTTGCCTTGAAGGCCTATTGGGACTTCAGCTTTCCCAAACCTTAAGTAGAATTCGTATATACGATCCATCGCTAAAGATGCTGGAAAAATGGTCGGTTCTCTGTGCCGGTCCAGTAAGTACCTGACTCTTCCTGCTATTTACAAGAGCCAGATTGGACTCAAAATGGAGTATTGCTGCCTAATTCTAGATTGTCAGTCTTTGATTGATTTAGTGATTTATTTTTCAGACTTGAAAACTTTATGCAGGAAATATTTTTAGATTTTAAGCATTTTATGTAATAATGATTTTAGTGATACAAGTATTACTAATTAACCCATAGGTGGAGGGAGAAGAGGAGGATTCATACCTTTACCAAGAATATTTGCGTGTAAGTTAATATAAGGAATCCAACGTGAATTTGAACTCAGCTCTCCGAATAATAATTCCGAGTCATTATCCATTACACCACCCGCACATCTAAGCTTACAGAACCTGGTATTCCCTGCGCTTCTTACGTCACCCTCTTGCGTTCATAAGACAACCTCAGTAATGCTTTACCTTGAGTGACTCTTGGACTTTGTATTGGGTGAACAATTATCAAAAAAAAAAAAATCAAGACAAAACCCCCTGAAGCATTGCCATTCCTTTTATGGGAAATGGATGCATATTTGAACTAAAAGTTCATTGTTGTGACTTTATAAAATTGCAAATAAAAAAGATATTTCTTAGAAATATGGAGTCTCTACTTGCATGAATGCCTATGAAAACGTCATTTTAGAGACTTATTAAATATTTATTATCGACTAAAAAAAGTGAGGTAAATGTAGATGCAGAAGCTGACGGTTGTGCTAGTCATTATTGGCGCACTTTGATCAGTTGGGAAAACGGACGAAACATGACAAAAATGCTAGGATCATGGTTAGGTTTCGCAAAACGAAGATCAAGAGGAAGTCTGTAGACATCGCTTGCAGGCACGTTTGTAACTGATAAATCCAATGCGGGACAGGCATATACGGTTACAGCTGAAAGTTTGGTCTGGTCTCGATGGCATAGCATTGCAGTACTTCTTCCCTTGCCTCTTGTCCCTGAGAGCGACCCTGCAGGTTGGTGGTGAGACGCCATGCGTCACGTTTCTCAGCTAGGGTTGACCATTGGCAATGGTTAATGTAATAGGCAACAAAGGATTTTTTTCAGGCAATCTTTGAATCGCAATCTTTGGATCGCCTCTCTGCCGCAATTAGAGCAGAGCGACGTTCTGGTCGACCACTGTCCGGTGTATCCAGAATTGTTCTGTGGTTCCAGCATGTTACATGTCGGTGTATTAGGCATTCGATGAAGAGTAGAAACTGTCTAGACTACGGAGGCTGAGGAGATTCGTTTGTTTTTTACGGTTTATAAACCTTTTGCATGTTATTTAAAGTCGGAAAATATATTCAGATTGTAAATTTTTTTTTTGTGATATTAATGATTTTTAGTCTAGATGGTTGACACCGTGGAAAGGTCAGGTAATGTAAGCTTGGATGTGCGGTCGGTGTAATCGATAATGACTCGGAATTGAAAGTCAGGGAACCGAGTTCTAACTCCAGTCGGGTTCATTATATTCACTTACACACAAATACCCTTGAGAAAGGTACGGATTCACCTCTTCTCTCCAAACTATAGGTTATTTAGTACAATTTATAAACATTCTACTAATTAACCCATAGCTGGGGGCGAAGATGTGGATTCCTATCTTCCTGAAGGGCATTTGCACGTAAGTGCATATAACGAACCCGACATCCAAGCTTACAGCACCTGGTATCCCCAAGCGATCACCCATCTAGTTACTACCCAGGCTCGACGTTGCTTAACTTCGGTGATCGTACGAAAACCGATGTTTCAACATGATACGGCCCTAAGCCTGCTGAGGATTTGAGGAGACATGGTTAATTTTCAGCAATAATCACCACACATTATCAGAATATGGAAATGCAATAAAATAATAATAATAATAATAATAAATATATGAGCACAAACCAGACACAGTTATTCAAAAGGAAATAAAAGCCAACAGAGCTGATATTATCATAAAAGACAAGAAATTCAGGCAGTGTATGCTTATTGGCATAGCAGTACCATCTGAGAGAAACATTTCCATAAAAATTATCGAGAAATTGTCCAAATACAAGGACCTGGACATCGAGATTAGCAGGATGTGGGGAATGAAGACTGAGGCAGTACCGATAGTAATCGGAGCTCTGGGCCTCGTGAGAAAAGGAATGGACAATTTTACGAACAGTGTTCCAGGTAACAGCAACATACAAGTTGCCCTTAAGCACGTCCTCCTAGGAACATCCCATATATTAAGAAATGACAATTCCCCTATAGGAGCTAAGGTCCATTGTTTGGACCCGGCTCTACAGGATAGAAAGCAGGAAACATAGCATACACAAATAATATAATATAATATCACTGAATATAAAACTCGGCATGACAGATTGGGCCAAAATCTGCAACTTTTACGGAAAGCAAATTGGAAGAAATTGGTATAAACATCACCCAGACCCGGTTAGAGAGATAGGACCTGTAACAATTTTATGAGACTTTACACACAGGCAGAACAATCAAACCTAATCGTCCAGTCATCGTGATAAGAGGCCGCAAAAATGTCCCTTCTTATTGACATGGCACTCCTTGCAGACTGTAATGTAGCTTTGAAGATCTTCAAAAAATTATCAAAATACAAGGACCTTGAAATCGAAATCTCAAAAATGTGGCACATGAGGACATCAACAATTCCAGTTTTAGTTGGAGTCATCGGTTTGATTGGAAAAGGTTGAAGGGATTCCTGGTAGCCCATGCCTTAAAGAAATATAAAAACTTGTACTCACAAGTACAGCTCACATCTTACGAAGAACTTGATGTAAAATGTGTGTGATCTTTGATTTTTTTTTATCTCAAAAAAATGCACGGTGGGAAATGTCATGATGACCTCTCCGATTTTAGGTCTTTGGGTGAGACTCGGAAAGAAATCGGTATACGTCAGAAATCAAAGGAATTAATAATAATAATAATAATAATAATAATAATAATAATAATAATAATAGAAAAGTGGAAATATTGTGGGATATTCCGATCAGATAATGACAACTTTAGAGTACAATAAAGCAGATTTAGTCTGCTGGACAAACAAAGATTTGATTCCCGATAGAAGTCTCCTGTCCATTTGATATGAGAATAGAAATCAAAGACAAGAAAATCGAGAATTCCAATGGTTTTGAAGCAGTGTTTCTCAATTTTTTACCCTTGTGGAGCCCTTGAAATAGTTTTTATGTCTCAGGGGAACCCCCACATAAAAATGATTATATACCGTTATTAATATCTGTCTGTGGTAAACGTAATATATGGACACTGTGCATGCATCCTGTACTCGAGTGAGCCACTCAATGATACACAAATCCGCCACGTACAGGTCCTGTCCACTAACCAGTGAAGGCAGTTTTACATAGGCGCCATACAGACATCACTAAATACATTCCCTATGACTATTATAATTTTAAATATAAAATATTGAAGCCTTTATTATAATAACCATACATTTTCCAAGAAAATGCCATACGTGTATAGCAAAATTACGAATATAAAATTAAACAAAACATACTCAAAATTGCATTAGCTTATTTATCACTGTTTCTCTCCTAGCGACCTATTACGGAGACTTCATCATCATCTTCTACCTCCCTATCGTTGGTCGGAACTTCCCACAATGTTCAGCGCTGTATTGCTGCCCCCAGATCCCCAATGTCCAACCCTGAGTCCCAATCTATGGTGTCTGGGAAAATCAATTTTTGTGAGAAGACACTTCCGGAAGGATGCTATAGGAGTAAAGATGAGACGATTTCCCTGTCCGCTTGTTGGCAGTGGCCGGCAAACTGTCATCGTTTTTGTTTGAGCTCAAGAGAGATTGGCCTCAGCTCTTCGTAAATTGTGTTAAGCGCTGCATGGCATCTCCAACTGGTGTTCTTGATTTTTCTAAGTAGATTTGTCTATGTTCCATCCAGTCGTCTTTCAAGACGAACAGATAATGTCCAAGTTTCTGATCCATACAGTCGGACTGGTTCAATCAAAAGAGGATGGAAGGTTCGAGCGCCAAATCTTGTGAAGTTTATGAAGGAAACTTAGGGTTCCGGTTAACACTGGTTGAGAAACACTGGTTTAAAGTGTGAAATTTTTAAAGTTTGAAAAGAACTTGCAAAATAAGTAATTTTAGTACCAGTGATCATTGGAGCACTGGGATGTTATACAAAAACATGAAAAAAAAATTTTATGATTTGGAAATAGAGCCTTGACGAAAAACTCGCCTGTTCGAAACAGCGAGGGTACTTTGAAAAATATTGGATATTTCTCGATGGAAAGAAAAAAAATGATCGATTTATTTTCTTAAGTTACAGGAGGTGACCTGAATATAAAGTTTTTAGCAGCAACCAACATCATATGCTGTGCGGAAAATGCGAAATAATAATAATAATAATAATAATAATAATAATGATAATAATAATCGAAAAAGAGCGAAAAAATATCTGAACCTTTGCAGATAACTGAAGAATTCTAGAATCTGATTATGACAATAGTACACATAGTTTTTAGACTGCTTGGAAGAGCCTCCCCGGCCTAAAAAAAGAATTTTGAAGAACTGCGAATTGAGGGAGAATTGAAAGTTGCAAGACACTAATACTTTTTTTTTATTTTAAGCATTTCACTCCAAGCAAGGCGGGATGCCAATAGCACGCAAGGGGTTACAGAGAGTGGGAGCGAGAGTAAAGAGGATTGAGAGAGGAAAGAATGACGAGAATGACAGGGAATAGATCAAGGCATCTGGAGATGTCGATTGACATTATATTTGAATAGATGGAGATTACTATTACTACTACTAATGATGATAATCAACTAGAATACTGAGGAGAGTTCTGTAGCCTTGGGGCTACTTGCTGTCAGTTAATCTCCAACAAAAATCACCACTAAGATGATCATAATCTCCAGAGTCGTATCAATATTGAAACAGTCGAAAGAATTTCCCAAACACTATAGAATAAATTGGAGGAGTTGGAAAATGGAGAAAAGGTTAAAAAAAAAAAGCCCGGCACCACAGCAGAGTATTTTGGTTGGTAAGAGGACTGAGGTGGGTACTGAGGTGGGTGCTGAGCTGGGGGCCGAGGTGGGTGCTGAGACGCATATTAGTTTTCTAGCGACAACTACCAATGAGTTGGTGTGAACATGCAAATGCATGAAAATACGATAATGTTCTTAATTCAAATACTATTATCTATACGAGTATCTATTCTCTCGCTTAGTCGCACTAATGATACACTGGTAGGGAACGGTATTTGATAGAAAAACTAATTCTATACAAACACGCTGTTATAGGTAAACATTATTAAAACATACATTGGAGCTTTGCAATTCAAACGAATTGCTCAGTCCAGGCCAGTACATCAAATCTAGTCAATGTAAAAAAGAAAACTATAAATAAATAAATTGTTTGTATTTCTGAGATGAGATATTGTAACTATTTACATTATTTACATTGTTCGTACTGTTGTTCTCATCTTTATTGCCATATTCACGACGTTTCAACCGTTGTACGCCTCGGCCTTCTTCAGGATCTGTCTATATTTATGAGATGAAATATTGTAACTATTTCCACTATTTACATGGTTCGAACTGTAGTTCTCATCTTTATTGCCATATTCATGACGTTTCAGCCGTTGTACGCCTCGGCCTTCTTCAGGATCTGTCTATATTTCTGAGATGAAGTATTGTAACTATTTCCACTATTTACATTGTTCGGACTCTGGTTCTCATCTTTATTGCCATATTCACGACGTTTTTGTACGCCTCGGCCTTCTTCAGGATCTGTGTATATTTCTGAGGTGAAGTATTGTAACTATTTCCACTATTTACATTGTTCAGACTGTTGTTCTCATCTTTATTGTCACATTTACAACGTTTCGACTGTTGTACGCTCCTGCTTTCAAATAAGAAAAAGGCTGGAGTGTCCAACGGCCGAAACGTCATGAATATGACAATAAATATGAGGATAATTGTTCGAGCAATGTAAATAGTTACAATATCTCATCTCATAAATATAAATAGATCCTGAAGAAGGCCGGAGCGTATTGAAACGTCGGGAATGTGACAATAAAGATGTGGACAACAGTTCAAACAATGTAAATAGTGTAAATAAAATGTTAACAAATTATTTCTGTCTGAATTTATGGGATGAGAAGTTATTATTATTATTTACGCTGTTTACATGCTGACTATTGTCCTCGTCTTTGTTGTTGTTATCACAACGTTTCGACCATTGTGCCCCCCCCCGGCCTTTATCAGGTGTCTATCAATCTGGGTAATCTACAGAGTGTACCGTACTGAACACTTTATTTAATCTACGGGGTTAGAATGTACTCGTTCCCCTGCCCATAACTAGGGATATCTCATTTAGTTCTCATTTTTATTTCTGCTCACTTATTGTTCGACTTGTTTACACTGAGTCTATGCTACCCAGCCTAGGGATTGAACTCACGTGTCGCCAAATTCACGAAGCAAAGCTTTAATCTACTAAGTTATTGTCCCGTAGGTTACACGGATCTGTATACACCTGATGAAGGCCGGAAGGCATAACGGCCGAAACGTGGGACAACAACAATAAAGATGAGGTCGATAGTCCGTATGTAAATAATGTTAACAAGTGGTTGTCAAAATATAAGACATAAATGGGCCTTGTCAAAGGAATAAACATGAAAGTGAAAAGAATTAGAAATCCGAAGAGTAGGAAGCATCCCGACAGGAGAACTGTTAAAATATCGAAGAGAGTTCCGGCATATTTAGAAGGCATTCTTTTACTTGGTCTTCCATAAAAGACATCGACAGTCTTTTACGACTCTATTTGCTATTACGATGTTCAAGTTCCATTCCTTAGTGCCACCAACACGGACCTTTACAGTTAGGACACGCGATGCCGTGTCCATGGTGGCAAACCATTTCCCGTTCCTTTGATAAAAAGCAAATTCCACTCAGACAACCCCTTCCCCAGAACGGTCATTTTATGAAACAAACACCCGAGAGAATGCTTACTTAACTACGATCGAGTTATTGCTAAAAAATACAGCAATAGTGTACAAAAAAAAAAGAAGATTTTTAGGGTAGATGTGGCACGAGGCCGAAAGTCTGGAGCACCTAGTGAGAATCGAACTCACTACTCAATCGTAACCTGGCAAGCCAAGCTCACTAACCATTACACCACGTCAAAGTGCTTGCCTAATAACTCAACTACAATCTTGGTCCAAGCTCAACCGATATCTATCCGACTTGTCCACATAATACTCTCTTACTTCCCCACCTCCCTCAGCAACTCTCTACCTTGAGGGGCTCTTGGGCTTTGTGTTGGGTGAACTATCAGTAAAAAAAATGATACGTGTAGTGGAAAAACAAAATGAGCAAAATAGTAATAATAATAATAATAATATTGACTGATGTAATAGTGATTAGACTTGCTGTCACTTGATCTTTAGCAACAACCACTAAATAAACCTTTTGGGAAAACAACAACAATAATGATAATAACAACTGAATAGGAGGGCTTTGAGATATAAATCAGTAGAATGCTTCATTTGAAGGTAACAAGATTACCTGTAGTTTAGGGAAAATTTGGGAATTATATGGAAAGGAGTGAATAAATAAGTGGATAAAATTCCTGGTCGCCCTAAAATACGGGAATTGCAGAAAGTCATATTCATGTCTACTTCACACATCTTGTATAGATTCCTCTGCGTATGGCGACCACAATTATATATTATTTTCTCTCTTATTTCATGACACCTCATCTATTTTCATCTTATACCAAAATACTTGCTGCCACTTGATCTCTTTGGCTGAGACTTGCGGGCAACTTGTACTACACAAGGCAAACGCAAAATGCAATAATAATAATAATAATTGATGATAGTAAGGAGAGTGATGTAATATTGAAAAAACTTGCTGATGTAAAAATGTAGATAATAATAATAATAATAATAATACCATAAAAAACTATCCAAATACTAGATTTTGAAATCAAGATCTCAGAAATGTCGCACATGTGGATATCATAACTTCAGTTGTAATTGGAGCTCACGAATTGATTTGAAAACGTTCCGATAGACTCATTGAAGGGATTCCTGGTCAGGTAACCCATGCCTTAAAGAAATACAAAACAATTGTACTTACAAGTACAGCTCACACATTACGAAGAACTTTTATCTATGCAAAATGCGTGTGATCTTAGCTTTTTTTGAAAGTGAAAACTGTCATGAAGATATTTCTGACCATAGGTCTCTGGTTGGGACCCGAAAGGAAATGTGTATACAACAGAAATTCAAGGAAATAATAATAATAATAATAATAATAATTTACTTTTGTAGTGCTGCGAAGAGCCTTGCAAGCATATCCGAGGAAAAATCGAAACTATCCAGACAACAACGTTACAATATATATATATATATATATATATATATATATATATATATATATATATATATATATATCATTCGTTAGATATGACATACAAGGAAAATTTATTTAATTTTCTATTTAGTTTCACCAG
>CAHIKZ030004876.1:315000-317500 GCA_903632075.3 Acanthosepion pharaonis
GTAGCAACAAAAGAGAGAAACAAGAGAGAGAGAGAGAGAGAGAGAGAGAGAGAGAGAGAGATGGAAAAATAGTTAATGTATATTTTTATGTTTTTTTTTATTTAGATAACATGTGGGATTTTCGGTTACTCCGGTGACCTTCGTCATTGCTTGATGCTGAACATTGTAGTTTTTTTTTAAACCGTTTTTGAAAGTTGTTTTTTTTTAAGAGTTTACGTCGGAAATGACCATTTCCAACGTAATGTGTTAAAAACTACTTTAAAAAATGTTGTGCTCCCACATATCGGCTAAATAAAAAACAAAAAATATTTTTGTCATGCAGCTTTTGTATAATATCATACGTGGATATTTGATATCTATCTATCTATCTATCTATCTATCTATTTATCTATTTATCTATCTATGTATGTATCTCAGCCTGTTCATATCTGTCTATCTATATCTCTATCTATGATAGATATTTCATTAAAAATGGTGGATTACCTTTTTTTTTGTTGTCTTATAAAGTAACGCTTCCTACATGACGTATAAGAGACATTATGTTTGGATTCAATGAGAGAAGATAGTTTGCAAATGTTAATAATCAAGCACTCCACCTCGCACCAATGTCATTTACGAATTCTCCTTTTTGCGAGAGAAATGTGTTCCCTATGATGCATAAGAATCAAATTCGTACATAGGAAATACAACCATTACTTTATCGTGCACGCTAACCATCCCTCGCTGAGAACAGTGCAACCCATGCCCACAACAGTAAACTTAAACAGTAAACAATATATCGCTTGGTAACAAACTCTCCTCCAATACAAGACAAATACTCGTAAAAAACACATATCCTGTATAAGTTTAACTATAAAAAAGACTTTAAATATTAGACACCTTAACATTAGAATAAAATAAATAGGAAACACTAAACAAAGCCTTCCTCAACGATTTTACATATATTCAATAACTGACGTTAAGTTTTATCAATGAAGAATATCGCTCGTTAGTGACGCGGTCGTGACATTACCATAAAGTAAAAGACAATCATATAAGAAGCAGAGTCAAAATCGCTCCATCATTAACATTCGGACAATAGCTACACTCCTTGAACGCAAAAATATGCTTCCTTCTAACAAAAAATATAAAAAAAAAATACTCTTCTGTTTGTCGTTTTCAATAAAATATGTACCAAGGGAAAACTGGCGCATCTGTCATACACACCGATATATATGTTTACACACACACACACACACACACACACACACACACACACACACACACACACACACACACACACTGAATAGTAAGCATTTATTTAAACCAGTTTTATTTAAGTCAACTGTCAAGGTTTGGCAGTTTATTTTTTTATTGTATTTTCACTGTTTTCAAAAAAATTGTTGCACATCAGGACTGGAATTATGGATTAACGTTTCAAAGACACATGGCCCAAAGTTTGCGATCAAGCATGAAACAGACTATCGACACTCGGTGTTGACCTCAGTGCCCACTTTTATATCTATCTATCTATCTATCTATCTATCTATCTATCTATCTATCTTATAGTGTGCATCTTATACTTTATATCATAAAGAAACAATTTATACAAAGAATTAAATAGCAATATTAATGTGATTAATGGGGTAATCACTTCGCTAACAGAAATTAATGAAATATTAACTTACTATCAATTCTTTGAATAATGAGATCCTTATATTCCATATATTGTCGAAATTACTTGGCACGTGTATTCTATCTGACAAGAACTCGAATATAAGGATCGTATTATTCAAGGAATTGATAGTAATTTAATGTCTCATTAAGTTCTGTTAGCGAAGTGATTTCGCCATTAATCACATTAACATTGCTATTTAATTATTTGCATAAATTGTATCTTTATGATATAATGTATATATATATTTATTTAGAATATGATGAACAAACAACGGGTTGCAAAATAAAATCTATCATCACCAAATAAGTTGTTGCAAAAATTCTTAATAAAAACAGATATGATTTAAAAGTTCCCTATAGATTCATCATATAAATATACTTAGTTTCTGAAAATGTTCCAGCGTTTGTTGGTGAATCCTTAAATGGCGGGTATAAAGAACTCATTTTTTTTAATTAGAGGTCAGTGGATATCATCAAAAGTGATAATTTTAACTTTTTCCAAAGATACAAATATCATTCACTCATCATTCGAGTCTAAATAACAACTTATGGATTGATGAATGAAGTCACTATTTATTAGAATTCATTAATTGGTCCGGTGTCTTTGCCTGCCAATAAAGCTGGAAGAACAAGTCAAAGACAATAGTATGTCTGTATCTATGCTTTTCAATGAGGCAAAAAAAGGTGAAATATGGTAACAGACAGGTGCAAAGAATGTACAACTCTATTGTTTAGGGAATTCTTCAAGGTGTATCAGATTGTAAAATATCAAATTAAAGAACTTAATATTCATTTTATTTCCTTTCTGTCCTTTCTTTTTCTAATCTAAAAGCGGCAGAAATAT
>CAHIKZ030004876.1:320000-370000 GCA_903632075.3 Acanthosepion pharaonis
ATTGTACTTAAAAGGGGTCAAGGAATTTTCTGATTTTTTTCACGGCATTTCGATGAGTCTCGCATGAAAACAGCATTGTGTCGCATGCATTTTTTGTCGATTTTGTTAAATACTGTCATATATATTCTTCATTTCCTAATACACGATATATTTGAAACATTTAGAGTCAACAGGAACTGAAAGAAAACCAAAAAAAAAGACGAATAAATTCCGTATAATCACAATAAATGGGGGGGGGTAAATTGTTTTTAAAAATGTATATTTATTTTCGTCCTCCAGCCTGAATATTCGAGAAATCCTAAATGCGCCCTCAGGAAGGACTAGAACCTGTACCTCCCTTAGCAGGAGATACATTCGTGGTAGAATCGATTAAAAGTACGTCGGATCTAACGACGGTTTCTCCTGCAATGGAGGACGCAATTTTGAATCCTCTTGCAGAATGCATTTTTTTTTTTGTCGAATATGATTTCTTGAATATTCAGGCCGGTAAACAAAAATGAATATAGTGTTTAAAAGATAAACGGATCATCTACTCAAATATGGGCATTTATTAAAAATAACGTTTAAAGTGATATATATATATATATATATATATATATATATATATATATATATATATATATATATATATAATAAATAGATAGGTTAGTTAATGAAACAAGGACAAACGAAAGAGTACCAATATAATCAGTACGAAAAACATTTATTAAATATTAATTATTAAGCATATAACTTTCTGAAATTGACAAGTTATTCTAACTACAGCCCGTCGTTCTGAAATAGACAATTTGGTCGAACAATTTTTGGCTACACGTGAGACGTCTTCTCCACTCCACAACCTATAAGTCTCTTCATCTATCTTTACAAGCTCACTCCCCCACTTCCCCTACTCATAAAAGACCGGCCTAACGCTTTCATACCTAACAAAATTTTAAATTTAAGTTTATTTTCATAAAAAGTTTCGCACAGCGAGGATTCAGACAGAGATCGGATTTTTGCTAATAATATGATCTCCACCAGAAAGTATACCGTCCACAAAAACATTTTTTGGTGATTAATTTGCCATTTCTATGTTTATTTCTCGCTCCGTTGATGAAGGACATAGGCGTGTCCGAAAATTCCGGACTTAAAACCTTTATTTCCGCATTTCATTTCTGTCATATGGTTAATAATAAATATTTAAGAAATGTTTTTCGTACTGATTATATTGGTACCCTTTCATTTGTCCTTGTTTTATTAAGTAACCTATCTATTTTACATACTACAAGAAGCACACGTGGACCCTTTCTTCTAATTATATATATATATATATATATATATATATATATATGTGTGTGTGTGTGTGTGTGTGTGTGTGTGTGTGTGTGTGTGTGTGTGTGTAAGTTTGGTTGAAAACCAAGGAAAATATTTTTATTCAATATTTCTACGTTTCAGATGATTTGTCAGCTTTCCTGGTACAATTTGTACATAAAGTGTCTACTATCTTTTGAGCGATATCGTAAGCCAAAGCATTTTATATTTGTATTAATAAATTTGTGTCTACGCGCATTTCACAAAAGAATCAGGAAAGGTGAGTAAGACTTGCAGGATATTCCATACGCCAGCCTAAATGAGACTTCATCAAAACTTGTATTGTGGCAACATACGAATCGGACTTGAAACGAGGAAAGGCAGGCTCACTCATTCCTTGATTGACACTGGATTACAGTCAGAATTACGATGCAAGACTGAGAATATTGAAAAGAAACTATTTACTCTTCTCGGACTTTCGCCCTGCCTAACTATGGGCAGGCATTGTGTTTTCGTTGCCAGTTTTCGAGTTTAAGGTCTTCACGTATCGGTGGGTGTCATGTCGGGTTTTTCAAGTCTTTTGTCTTCAAGTTTTAGTATGTGTCATGTTATTTATTTATTTACGTATTGCGTCTTCAGGCACCGGTTTGTGGTAGATAGAGATATAAACAGTGTCGATATAAACATGGAAAAACTTTCAGATAGAGAATATCTGTAAAAGGACAATATGAATAAAGACAAAACGAAAACTTTAATATTGTAACAAGTATTTATATACAAAGGCAAAAATTTTATTAGTTTTTCCATTTTTTAAATTTCAGAACGCTGATAAATATTCATCAAGTTAGCCAAAAAGTCTAGGCAAGCTATGGGAGACGCGAAGTACAACAATTTAATGTGTAATAAATGAAAGTGAATAAATGATGTTCTTGAATATTTTAAATGCAAATTAGTATTTAAATTATTCTATTTTGAGATTGATTTATGTGTTATATATCTTAAATAACTTGAGGTTATAAATATAACCTTTCTCTTTTAAATTTTTAACATTTTTATAGTCATGCATGACGGTTTGGGAAAGGAGTAATTCTTTTAGGAATGGAGATATTTGAAAAATATCCGTAGCGCAAATTTATATTTTGATAAGATTCTATAGCAGCAATCTCGACAATGAATTTTCCTTCTGATTATATATGTAATATATCGTACGTATGAACATTAATGGGTATGTCACAATCCTCATAAATACGTTGGGCACTATTTTAAGTGGGGGTAATATTCCGTTTAAGTAGTCCACCACTAGCAGTTGTTTACCTACTTCACGCCGCTGGCGAGTATTGTTATAAAGATTACCATTTCTTTTCCAACCTCTGTTTTGGTTATCCTCATTCAGTAACCCTTTCTAGGTTACAAGAATATATATATATTTCCCTGACGATCCGCTTAGGTGAAACCTGCATAGGTTTGTCTGGCTCACCAGGTTTATCTAGGTCTGCTCTACGGTTGTATTGAACTCTTTTAGTTAGTTGTTATCGTGTCGGGGTTTTTTTCTTTGGGCTTTAAACCTGTATCTGTGCGATTTTTTTTCGACAGACTTTCATGTTTCTAGCTCTTTTTTTAAAACCTTTTTTCCTTCGAGATTGATTTGATTATTGGCAAATCAAAAATTCGAAGGTTTTTCGAGACGAGTATATATATATATATATATATATATATATATACTATATTTACCAGCTTAAGAATGCGATGTCTCCCCTTTTCTACTCAGGAGAACCACTTTTAAACTAAGTGCGTCTTACCATTAAGCCAATCCTAATTATGAAAATGCACGTCTCTCGTTAGAACATTCCTAAGTATAATATATCTAATTTTTATTTTCCTACCCTAAATGTAAACAAAAGATTTTTTAAGCAATTAATGGATACTTTTACTTTGACATTATTTCTTACCACGATGATAAACGTTATATTTAGTTTCTACTAAAAGTACAGGAATATATATATATATATATATATATATATATATATATATATATATATATATATATATAAAGTGAACACAGAAATCAACACCTAAAGGCGACAGTCTGTTTCATGTTAGATGCAATCGTCAGGCCTGACGATTGCATCTAGCATGAAACAGACTGTCCCCTAAGTGTTGACTTCTATGTACACTTTTATATTTACACACGCTCTATCTCTGATACTGAGCACTTTATTCCATAAATATAGCAAATCTTAAGACTATATTTCTTCATATATATATATATATATATATATACATATTTGTGTATTTAGGCAGCAATCTTTCTTTCATGCACATTTCATTGAATACGACAGACAAGGTTCTTTTATTTAGTCTTTTATACAATTTCTCATGTGATCTAATAATCTTTTTCTTTTCGGATGATAAATTATATAAAAACTGTCCGAATGTTCTTTTTATCCGAGCGCTTTCGGCTATACATTTAACCAATTTCAAGGGTTAAATATTTTAACAGAAGCAAACACCCTTTTTGGAGGGCCGAATACAGGAACCCGCTGCACTACGTGCCACAAGGTCCCCAAACAACCCTCCGCGGGTTTTGAATTCAGAGTTGTCCTTCTCCTAGACCAGTTGCCATCCAAGGCAGTCTGTCCTGCTATTTACCCATAGCTGGAGGGAGAAGAAGAGGATTCATACCTTACCCAAGGGTATTAGCACGCAAGTGAATATATATATATATATATATATATATATATATATATCAGCAAGGAACACGCGTAAATTCAAATTACTAAAAAGCATATTGATGTAAATTAAAAAAAAAACTAAAAAAAAAACTGGTTTCGTCCCAGCTTATCAATTTTATTCTGGGAATTAAAAAAAAACAAAAAACGTGTAGATAAATTTATTGGATGGGACAATGAGGGGGAAATGAAAAAAATTATTTAAGGAAACTAGACACTAATAATATTCAGACCCAGGAAGCAATTCCTCTGTTTACAGAGGGAAGGCTGGCGGGATCTGATATACAGGGACGCTAGATTAGAACCTTAAGATGATATGATGATTGTGACCGAGACAACATTGAAAAAACGGTCAACACTAAAGCTTGTAACACAGCTCCTGCTATTAATAACATGTAGAGCGATCGATGACACGGATGTACTTACTAGTTGACTGCTAGATAAAGCCCGGACTCAAAATTCTGGGAGGCAAATTGTTTGTATTTATATCTATGTGTACGTATATATATATATATATGTATGCTTATATATATATATATATATATATATATATATATATATATATGCATACATTATATATATATATATATATATATATATATATATATATATATACTCGACTCTCCAGTCGAATTCGATGTGTGAGGGTCAGGCAGATCAGTTCCTAGAAAACAGACAGCCCGACAACAGCACATGAAATTTGATTATAGTGATGAAGGTTTCGTGCAGAACCATCCACACTTTTTGAAGGGCCGAATACAGAGACCTGGTTCACCACGTGCTACAAGGTCCCCAAACGACCCTCCACAGGATTCACACCTTTTCCAAGGTTATTAGCACGTAAGTGAATGTAATGGATTCGACTGGAATTCGAAATTATAACATAAATATGTTATAAAATCACTACAAAAATAGCCATTTTGTTTCAACACCCCTGGTGTCTTATCAAGTGATGATGTTGAATGTAAAATAAATGGTTTTAAAAGTTTCAAATTAATTAACGATCCTTCGCAAGGGGAAAACGCTGTTACGAAAGCTAGAATGACCAATCAAAATACAAGTATAGGAAAATTCCAAAAGCTTGACAACGAAGTCATGTTATAATAGCTATTCAGATCTTTAAAATACGGGTAATATTAAAAAAGAATTTATTCTAACCAATAATTATTAAATTATATGATAAAATTTGATATTAAAATTAAAAACTGCCAATTTTAAAATCCAAATTTAAACACTATTAAGTTTAAAAATTATAAAATTACTGAGGAGAAAAGAAGAACCAACAATTACTATTCTTAAAAGAGTTTAAAAAATAATTATATCTGCTCTACTTTTTATTGAGCACTCCTTTAAGAATAGTAATTGTTGCTTATTGGAATTCATTCCGTATATACCAAGTATATACATGTTGGTTCTTATTTTCCGTGTTCTATTTTGTTTGGCCATGTGAATTTGGCTGTTGGATTTTTTTTATATGCGTATATATTGTGTCTGTTCATTTATGTGTGTTTGTTTAATTGCCTTTTTCCTTCTCTTTGTTCATAGCCGAATATTTATTCTTCAATTATACCCTTCTTAACTGTCATCAATTAAACTCTCTTTTTATCTATATATCTTTGTCCATGTATGTAAAATTTTGATAGTTTGTACTCGCTTATTAATACTTTTAGGCTTGAATCTTGGTGGGCCTATTTATGTCTTTATTAGCGTATGTGTGTGTGATTGCTTGTATATGTTTTTAATTGTATGTATATGTGTCTGATATTATTTCCTTTGACATGGATTTCTCTATTTCCTGTGTCGTCCATGTTTTTGCGCGTTTATATATCTTAATATATTTATGTGATTGTGTCTGTCTTGTCATTTGTAAAACTTCTTCCCCAATATAGGTAATCGATCCGTTGATATATAATCAGTGTGGATACTAGTAATATTAATTATTAAAACTGATCCACAGAGAGATTGATGTACTTATTATAGAAGAGCATATGTATTTTTTTTACAGCAAAAAGTAAAAAAAAATACCTCAACATGGGGATAGTCTATTTCAAGTCGTTCCCTACTCGTCTATCATCAGCCCCTAAGTGTTTGTCTCGAAAAAATGTTTTAAATTTATTTTCAATGTCAGTCCTCCTCTGGTAGACGCCTTGTTAATGAGAAGGGGCTAGTGTTAGCGACTGATGGAGGGCGTAATGTATCTTATCCCGGGGGGAAGCGGTCAGAGGTTGGAGTTTATTTACGGCTAGAGCCTTTCGTTGTTTGTAGCTAAATATCGGTTTCTATTATGTGACATTTCTTATACGAGCCCCAAGTATCTTTTCCTGGGATTCACAGTAAATATTAATAATATTGGACATCTATAATACTACAGATGTTCCATATTATTATTAAACGATGGGGGATTTAAACTTAAACCCATAAAAATTAACGTAAATTAGTTGAATGATAGATTTATAGATTGTGGGTAATACCAGACCACCCAATGGAATAGATCATGCTGTCCAACACACTTATATGTGTACATATCTTCATACATATATATATATATATATATATATATGTAGAGAGAGAGAGAGAGAGAGAGAGAGAGAGAGAGAGAGAGAGAGAACATAGAACGCCACATTAACTGTTAGTAAAATTTTCATCGTCTACCAAAGACGAAACAAATTTAAGATTATTGATGAACACCATGCAATAATTTGAAGCCCATGGCTTTTAATAATCTAATCATGAATTTGAATTTGATTGTCGTAAAGGAAAAATAAAAATATAAATATTTCTATGAATACCGCATCTGGACCATAAGACAACTTTTTCCAGTAAAAAAAAAAAAGACTAAAAATATTTGGCAGTTCTTGGATGCGACATTGAAGTGTCTGAATAGCTAATGTTTACTCAAACGGTGTACCTATCAGGAATGCATAACACTGTAATATTAAATGTAAATAGGCGTTGATGTTTGATGCTATCAAATACTCCTTGACTTACATAACTTGCATTATCTTTTATTAGAGATGCAGTCTTGATGATATTTCGAATTCTAAATTGGTATTAGATTTTAGTATATAAATTTCGACATTGCCGTTTGAGACTACAAATGATCTAGAACTACATAAGTTTCTAAAAAAGGAGAATGCCATGATGACAAAAGGCCCCAATTTTAATAAAAATAAACTTTTAACGTCAAAATGTTTTATGTTATTCTAAAGAGGAAAGACTAACATAATTGTTGATTATTTTATTAATTTAAAAAAAAATTTCCTGGCTCGTTGAAAATTTGGGTTAAAAATCTAGTTTTTCTTCCGTCAGCAGATGGGCCAAAGATTAGTATAGGGATTTTTTGCGTCTTTTTTTTTGGTAAAAAAAAAAAGAAAACACATTATTTTAAATTCTTGTAAAAATCAAATAATTGTTATATTTTAATTAAATTTTCAGGACTTATTCACAAATGAAATTTTTTTGAAATTTTTTTTTTTAATAAAATCATGAGAAAATCTTTTTTGTTTTTTACATCTGTTACCCATACTTACTTAATTTTATGAAGTTTAGAGAAATTAAAAGTAAACAGTGGCTTTGAATGTCACTTGGAGAAAACGTTTGACCAATGAGCGACTTCGTCCAATATCAGATATCATCAAAGAGAGTAGATTTGAAACAAACATTACTTACTTATAGCATAAAAAAGTAATATACAAGCATTTCTTAACGACGGGTCCTGTTTATCTTTTGTCTTTATTGACATATCGATAATCTCCGAGATGACAGATAGTATGGATGACCAGTATTGGCATAAATTTACGAAATCTAAGTGCAGGCATTGTTTTTTTGGTTTATAACTATCTAGCAATTTTTACAAATTAACATATTTTCAGCAATTATCTAACATTTTATTGACTTTTAGTTACTTTTCAAGATGCTTTATGAAAAAATAATAAAATTTAGAATACTATAAAATTTTCTTAGATTAATTTTAAAATTTAATAACTGAGATGAAATACCATGATAGAGGTAACGCAATAATTTATGACCCACACTAAAATAAATGTATAAAATAAAGCTATTTCGTGAAATAGAAATTAAAAATTGTAAAAATTAAAGGATGATGTTCAAAACCTCTTGAAACGTAAGCAATGAATAGAAAACATGAGAATGTCTCTGTAAAGAGAGGACAACTCTTAGGAAACGTGATTTTTACATAATAATGTTACGTATAGACTACCATAGATGCAAAATGGGAATGCTTAAAGTAAAAAAAAAAAGTAACAATTGAAAATTATTTTAAAAATATTGGTGCAAAATGACTTAAGCTTTTCAAGTTTTGATTTGTAAATATAGTTACCACTTAATTACAAAATCACCTAAAAGGAATAAAGCAATGCAGAATTTTAAATGATTTTAAAATTATGATAAATTATTATAATAATTAAAATTTAAAAAAATGAAATGTTCCTGCAAAAATTCATTATTCATCGAAATTTTTCTTAAGACAATAATGTCCTTAATATAATTTATTTACAAAAGCGATTAAAAGATTTTCTAATTAAATAATGTTATAGTTTTATTAGATTTTTTTGTTTACCATTCCGAGCAAATTTTCAGAAAACGAGCAAAAGTTTGAATACAAAAATGGGTTGATTTACATTCTCCAACGAGTCCTACATATTAACTAATAAAAAGAAATTGGGACATAAATTTTAATTTCTCGAAATTTCATGAAATTGAGTAAGTGGGGAGGGGTGGGGTAAAATATGTAAAATTATTTCTTACCAAGATTTTCTAAAACAAAACATTAAAAAAATAATTTAATTCATTTTTGAATAAGTTGTAAAAGTTTCATTAAAATCCGACAATTATTTTATTTTTGCAAGCATTTCCAAATCAGTGTGTTTTTCACCGGAAAAAAAAAAACGCAAAAAATATTGTAAAAGTTACGTCTTTTGCTGATATAAAAAACAGGATTTTTAACTAAAATTTCGAATTTGTTAGAAAGGTTTAAAAAATATAAAAAATAATTAAAAATACTTTGGTCTTTCCTCTTAATAATACCAAAAACATTTTGACGATAAAACTTTGTTTTATTAAGTTTGGGGCTTTTTTTTTCATCATGCTATGCTGATTTTAGCGAAAAGCAGAGATGCCTACATTAAACATATAAAATCTTTAACATGAAAAGGTACTGAGCAAAAAGCGATTTACATAATACCAGGAGTAATTAATGAATCATAGATGCCATTGAACGTCTAAAAAATATAAAGGGAACAGATTATTTAAACGGTTCATTGGCCTCTATTTTAGTTGTGAATTCTTTATCTTTGTTTTATTGAATCTCAAGATTTTTGTTTCATAGCATCTTACTATTAAAACTTTTAAACAATTGCCGTCATTTTTGATGGTATGGGTTCACTAGTAGACAATAATCAAAATGGGAACAATAGAAACAATTTAAAAAAATAAAAAAGGTCAAAAATGAAATAAAGCTTATTAAATTTAGTTTAATCCTATTGAAAAATCGTAAGTATGATTCATCCAGTCATGAGTGAAGTTAATACATCTCTGGATGTACATCGTTTACCATTACTCTCTTGTGAAATGCGTTCTTTTATCGATAGTCAGCGAGGCAATTCTGAGAGAACTGGAAACCCTACCGGGATTTAACATTGGCAGCCACAATTTTAACAACATAAGATACGCAGATGACACAGTACTGATAGCAGACACGGAAAAGAAATTACAAAATCTCCTACAGAAGGTAGCGACGGAGAATGTGAAGAAGGGACTAAGCATAAACTAGAAGACAGAATGCATGGTCATCAGTAAAAGGATGAGCCCCAAATGCGATTTTCAGATCAAGAACACTAGAATCAAGCAGACGCGGAAGTTTAAATATCTGGGAAACGTCTTGACAGAGGATGGTAAATGCGACACTGAGATCCGTAGACTTATTGGGATGGCCAATGACACATTCCAAAAGCTTGGCAGAGTATTGTGAGACAGGAGGATTTATTTGATAACAAAGAAAAGAATACTGAGCTGTTACGTGACATCTGTCCTTCTTTATGGCAGCGAATGTTGGACGATTTCCTCAAAGACGAAGAAGAGACTCGAGGCGACGGAGATGTGTTTCTACAGAAGGATGCTAAGGATATCATAGAGCGAGCGTGTGAGCAACGATGAGGTCTTAGAGAGGATGCAAACAAGGAACAGGCTTATACTTAACATCAGAAAGTGGCAGCTGAAGTTTATGGGACACGTAATGAGAAAGGAGGGCCTGGAGAATCTGATACTCACGGGTCGAATAGAGGGAAAGAGAGCCAGGGGAAAACAACGCGTGACATACCTGGCGGACTTAAGCAAGTGGATGCGAGAACATGGTCTGGGGGAGGAAGCAGAGGGAAGGAAATTGTTGAGAGCTGCAAGGGATAGAGGGAGGTGGAGAGCCATGATCGCCTACGTCCTGAAAGGACATGGCACATAAAAAGAAAGAAATAGGCTTAGTTTATTGAGGTACAAAGCCGCAAGTATAGAGCACCTAGAAAGCGATACAGTAGTAATAATATGTGAAATGAGCTTGTTACCCATTACACAACGATTAAAAGGCCTCCTTTATCTTACTTGGGAGATTAAAACAAAACCGCTTTATATAAACTTTCTGAACGTGCAAGCGACGCCGGTCTTTGATGATTTTTCTTAGAAAAAACAAAAAGGAGAGTCGGAGAAAAAAGAAAAAAAAGTCATCGTGTTTTTTGTTTTTACTGTGCATTTTGACAGTGGGTGCTGGATTCGAACCTTTGATCTAATCAATGTCATCGAGAAAAGCAAACATGTCATAAGAAATGAGTGCTTTCTGTTTAAAAAATATTATTTTTATCAGATGTAGATAAGGGCCGATGAGGAATAACGATTGATGTTAAAGGTTAGTGGCTCTTAAATTTACTCAACAAGCTTTTGCAATGATGAAGAAGAAAGAAAGGGATTAGGAGATTGAGGAAAACATGAAAAAAAGTTAAGGAAAAGAAACAGAGAGATGAGAAGGTTAAGACAGAGTAATATGAGAAAACTTGGTCGAGTTTAAGAAAAATCAGACTGAATTATATGTAGACAAAGATTAAGAAGGTTATTACTGAAAAATACTGACAAGAAAGGGACTTTTGTAAAGCATAATGTGACTAAAAATACACATATCAATCTCTTCACACACACACGCACGCACGCACACACGCGCGCGCGCACACACACACACATATATATATATATATTTCCCGGAGAAGTTCAAAATGACAGCCGATGTCCAAAACAACCTCAAGTCCGTTGTTAACTGGGACAAAAGATGGCTTGTTAATTTTATTGCCTCCAAAATTAAACTTCTCTCTATTAATCATCTTAGAGACGCTTACTTGACTTCCATCAGTATGGCTGATGCTAACCTCCAGGAAAGTGATTCAATGCGCCTTCTTGGGCTCACATTCTTAGCTGACATGAAGTGGAAAGACTATATTGAATCTATTGTTAGGCCAGCTGTTAAGAAATTTGGTTTACTGTGTCGTGCAAGATAATGTTACACTCCAGAGTCTATCATACATATCTGTCTCCAATTCGTACATGCTTATAATTTTGTTGCCACATATGGTTCAGTGTCCCTGCTATTTACCTTGAACTCCTTGATAAAATCCAAAGAAGAATCAGCAATATTATCGGAGTTTAAATATATTGAGAGATTAAACAGTGATTTGGGCTTACTCAGAGAATATAATTTCCACCGGGGGCGCTCTAACCAAGAACAACTTATCTCGGAAGAATAAGTCCCACTTCTTTGTTTATTCCTTGTCTCGTTGAAAAAGGACACAGGCGTGTCAGATAAATTCGACTTTAAAATATTTCTCTTCGTGTTTCAATTTAGTAAAAAAGCTAATATATAATAAATATCATCAATCTCATTGCCAGTGTTTTTATCCTTTTGTTGGCTTTTTATTCCACAAATTTCATTAACTGGCCTGTTAATTACACACACGCACACACACACATATATATAATATTTATGTTGGTCACACCACAAACTCGCTTTCACGACGCTTGACACTACATTTTAATGAAAACTCTAACATTTTTAGGCATTTAAAACAACATGCCTGCCCGCACACACAATTCCGTAAAATACTTGTCGAAAACACAACTATACTTCGACATGAAAACAATAGACAAAAACTAAAAATACTTGAAGCATTATACATCAAACAGTTAAAACCCAACCTAAACAAAATCAACTATGGAATCTCTACAAATATTCTTAAATGTCTATAATTTCTATAATTGGTAACAGAAGCCATTGGTTTATACCAACGGCTTTCCTTATTTCATTCTCCAATTCACTCTCGTGTAGTCATGTGTGACGTCATGAGATGCGGTGCGATTTTCGCTTCTAGCGTCTTGTATGCGCGTGTTCATCGTTGCTTAGTGATCCACTATGTAAACAAAACAATGACAGACTATCATCACTGTCGTGTCCGTATATTGTTTGATATGTTTGTATTTACATCTTTGATAATGGCTTGAGTAAGCCGAAAGCTTAGATTATATTAAAAATAATGGATAAATATTGTGAATTTCTTTTTTCGGTTAATGATAATGTTATCAAACTTATCAGAAGATACGAAAAATTTTACATAAAATAAATAGACAACACTTGTCTATATTATTTAATGAAACGTGTATAAATATATATATATATATATATATATATATATATATATAGAGAGAGAGAGAGAGAGAGAGAGAGAGAGAGAGAAAGAAAGAGAGAGATAGAAAACTATGAACAGAGATAGATAGATAGATAGATAGATAGATAGATAGATATGAACATAGATAGATAGATAGATAGATAGATAGATAGATAGATAAGGGAAGGACAAATGAGATATAAATGGAGAGGAGAGAGGAATAATTGACACAGATAAAATTCTGGCCTAGTCAGAAACCCTTCGGCTTAAAATATAGTATAATGTACTCGAGACGCAGGGGGTCGTCTCACCAAGCAATACAATATTTTCGGGAGTGGGTTAGGGTTAATTACTGGCGTCTGAAGCTTCTGGAGTGTCAAGTGGGGCTTGAGCATTTTTTCTCTTGTTCTATGTACGTGTTGGCCTTCCACTTTAAATTTGGCCTTGTGTCACATTCCCTTCATTCCATACAATGAAGAGTAAAAGGACAATGAGTGAGGAAAGATTGAAAGGATGAAACTATGAGAGAGAAAGAGAAGAAAGAAAGAGAGAGAAAAAGAGTGAGAGGGAGAAGAGAGTGAAAGAGAGAAAAAGAGAGAAAGAAAGTGAGGGAGAGAGAGAAGCAGATGTATGCAGAATAGGAGAATGGAAAGAAAGAAATAAGGATGGAAGTCTTTTTTGAGAGTGAGTGAGAGAGGGAGAGAGATAGATAGATAGGGAGAGCGAGATTGATAGAAGTAGCGTTGAAAAAGAGAAAGTGAGAATGTGTTAGAGAGAAAGAAAACAAAGAAAGAAACGGTAAGATGTACAGGGTGGTCCGAACGTTTTGTCACCCCTACATAATATAATTTTCTATTTCAACGCTCTGTGGGATATTATCATCAAGGAAAGAGTTTCACAAGAACGATACCAGAATACCCATCAATTGAAGCACGCCGTTCGGAGAGTCTATGCAACAATCAACAAAGCACAGCTTCGTAAAATCTCACACAAGACATGGCGCCGCTTTATTTTGTGCCACGAAAATGATGGTGCTCATACAGCGTCAATGAAAGTGAATAAACTGAATCCAGTACATGTGCTTTGTATTACTGTCTTACTTCTTGTTCTAGTGTTCTCATTACATTTTGGTAGGAGTGACAAAACTTGCGGATCACCCTGTACATTGGTTGAAAGACGAAGACAGGAAATAGTCCATTGCGCGTGCGCATTCAAAGAGATAGATAGATAGATAGATAGATAGATAGATAGATAGAGAGAGAGAGAGAGAGAGAGAGAGAGAGTGAGAAAAAAGGAAACAGCAATATTTGTGAAGGGTCAGGGAAAGAGGTAAGAATGAAATGATAAAAAAGGGTTAGAAAGAAGTGATATAAAACATATGGTAAGAGAAATATAGAGTAAAAAGAGAGCCCATTTGACGAAAGAAAAAACGAAGAGAAAGAGAGAGAGAGAGAGAGAGAGAGAGAATCGATGAAAAATGCAAGAAAGAAAGAAAGAAAGAGAGAAAGAAAGAGAGAGAGATGGCACGTCGAGGAGCGCTGAAAAGAAAACAAGCTGAAAGGGAAATAGATGAAGAAAAATCCATAAAAAAATGAGGATAGTCGTAAAGATAAAATTGATAGGACAAAGGCTTGTTGTTTGCAGTGTTCTTATTACTCATGGAAAGTAGGGGACCCCCCCATATATATATATATATATATATATATATATATATTATTACTTTACATATTATGTTTAGTGCGTGCACATGTTTGAGTAGACCTGTTTTTCTTAAATATTGAAATTAATGTTAACCAGCCTTCTTAATCATTAGAATACTAGATATTCATTTTGAATGCAATGCTGACTATCGAATGAGTAACCCCATGGAAGAACGTCTGTTTACACATGCACAAATACCTCCTTTGTAAGTGTAAGTTACATCAACGGTCGTGCAATTCTTTCTCGAACTATTAAAAATGGTTGGATAATTTCTAGACAGACTTCGTGTATATATATATATATATATATATATATATATATATATATATATATATATGCAAGTTTCATTAAATATGTTAGTTAAGGTGCTTAAGGTTTTTTTATATAATTTCTCATATGATCATATAATTTTTTTTCAGTAGATTAATTATATAAAAAACTATCCAATTATTCTTTTTATCCGAGTACTAGATTATTGTATGTATGTATTTATATAATGTTTTCATTTTAAAAACACGATATTATGTGCATGTTCATATTTGATATTATTGAATGTTGTATTTTTTTATTTTCATTAAAAAGACTTCCATTATTTTTAGCCTTTTTTACATATAGGCTATGCTATTATATTTGTGTTGTCAACAAACATGTTACAAATTATATTAATACTTGCATACAAGAATCTATATGTTGTTACCAGTTAATATATTTCAACCTTGAAAATGGCTAAATGTATAGCCGAAAGCACTCGGAAAAACAACAACTTTTGGACAGTTTTTATATGATTTATTTACTGAAAAGAAAAAAATTACAAGATCGCATGAAAAATGATATAAAAAACTTGATCAAAGCACCTTGACTCTCATATTTAATGAAAGTTGCATGAAAGAAGGATTGCTGCTTAAATACAATACACACACACAAATATATATATATATATATATATATATATATATATATATATATATATATATATATATCCAAGTATAGGATTGGTGTATACCGAATATATTCAACAACCAACAAATGCTATTCTTAAAAGAGTGCTCAATACATTCAACACCATCACTTGATAAGACACCAGAAGTGTTGAAACAAAATGGCTATTTTTGTAGTGATTTTATAACATATTTATGTTATAATTTTCGAATAAATAATTATATATATATATATATATATATATATATATATATATATATATATATATAGTCTTAAGGTGTGCTATATTTATGGAATAAAGTGCTCAATATCAGAGGTAGAGCGTGTGTAAATATAAATATAAAAGTGAACATAGAAGTCAAAACTTAGAGGCGACAGTCGCCTCTAAGTGTTGACTTCTATGTTCACTTTTA
Organism: Acanthosepion pharaonis; assembly: GCA_903632075.3. Taxonomy (NCBI): domain Eukaryota; kingdom Metazoa; phylum Mollusca; class Cephalopoda; order Sepiida; family Sepiidae; genus Acanthosepion; species Acanthosepion pharaonis. The sequence continues at coordinate 335,787 of CAHIKZ030004876.1, forward strand.
TATATATATATATATATATATATATATATATATATATATTATAAATATTTAAAAATATGTATTCATCAAAAGTAAAAGAACTCTAGATTATAAATCTAACTGTTCTTTCTTTTTATATATATATATATATATATATATATATATAGTCAAACCTAGTGAGCCAGACAAACCTACCCGGATCGTCAGGGAAAGCTTGCCAGCTTTCCCTGAGGATCCGCTTAGGTGAAACCTGGGTCGGTTTGTCTGGCTCACTAGGTTTATCTAGGTCTGCTCTACAGTTGTATTGAGCCCTTTTAGTTAGTTGTTTACTCGTGTCGGTTTTTTTTTCTTTGAACCTGTATATGCGATTTTTTTCGACAGACTTTCATGTTTCTAGCTCTTTCTTTTTTTTAAACCTTTTCCCTCGGCATTGATTTGATTATTGGCAAATCAAAAATTGAAGGTTTTTCGAAACAAGTATAGTTACCTATATATATATATATATATATATATATATATATATATATATATATATATATATATATATAGGACATTGAACTCAAGACCCAGAGTCGACTGTGTTGACTTCCATGTGCACTTTTATATTTGCATACGATCTATCCCTGATATTAAGTACTTTAACCTATAATTATACCAATCTTTAAAACTATATTTTATCATATATATCTATATATATGCGTGTCTGTGTATAAACATGCTTTTCATATTATTCTGTGTTTGTGTGTGCGCACGCGCGTGTCTGTGAAAATCCTCATTCAAACTCCACCACGTTAACATCAGAAACGCACCACTGGCGTTTTCTCGATTTTCCACCTTCATTTCTCGAAAAGAACCAAAACGAGGCTCGGAAAATAACTCATCTTCAAGTTTCTTTGCTAAATTTCTACCTGATATAGCGGGTGTAATAGCAAAATTGTCCAAATCGTTTAACAGCATAACTGTCCATCGTAAAAAATGTTTAATATCTAAACCCCCACTAAACTAATTGAGTTTCTTTTTTCCAGGTTTTCAGGTAAGACCATCTTGAGAAGATTTGTCGTAAGAATCACTGAAAAAGAACCTCTGAGTTATTCAGCTAGAAAGAGAACAGGTTAAAATGTCTTCCCAACTGAGCAATGGTGAGAGGAAAAAGATTATTCAGGCCTTCAGTAATGGTACCAACATTCATACTCTGGCATTCGTCTTCAAAGTCTATTCAAGAACCATCAAGAGAACGGTGAATGGAGATGAAAACTGGATCATGAGGTCTCAACAGAAAGAGGGATCATCATTTCAACTTACAGCTAAATAGATCAATTAGAAAAAGATCCAACTCCATCCACAAGACGTTTGGCACGTGAGAGAGAAGTTTCAGCTATGACAGTCCAAATCTTTCATTAGCTTCCGATCATTAGCTATAACTAATTAATGATGAACATGTCATTTTCGTTTATAATTGATTTCAGCACGATTCTTCTGTTATGTTTGGAGAGTAATTATACATTCTTATTGCTCAAAGTAGAGACCAAGAGTGTTATAATAACCGCGGAGAATTCCAGTAAGATATCTTAAATCATTTCTAAGATAGAACGGTTCAAAACTTAATCTAACAATTGGACAATTTTGCTGTTACATGATTTGGACAATTTTGCTGTTACATGATTTGGACAATTTTGCTGTTATACCCTGTGAATATAAAAATAAACTTGACTCGAAACCAAGAGACACTCACTAGAGGTCTAACAGAAATTCACTGTCCGTTCAGATTAAATAGAGCATCTTTGAATGAATTGAAACAACAGCTTATCTATTTTTAGAGTTTCTACAAAGTGGCTCTTTCAGAAATATTTTACCATAAAGTTCTTCTTATTTTAGATAGATAGATGCAACGCTAATGATATATCTACATTACGTCAATTTACCAGAACTTGTAGGTTGACTTAATAACGTTGAACACACGATGGATTTTACTTTTGAAACTGAAACTAATAACGCATTTCCTTTCTAAATATTATGCTAATCAGAGCCGATAACGATCTCTAATTGAAAGTTTACAGAAAAATCTATCCTCAAGAATGACCTCATAAACTATTATTCTCACCACTCTAATAGAATAAAATCTGGAGTGATTATAGGATTTTATTTGAGAACATTAAGAATCTTCAGCCCCTAATACAAGGCAACCAAAAAAAAAAAAAAAAAAAAAGAAAGAAAAAGATCCTACCGAATCTGATTTATTAGAAAAAAAATGTATATAGCAAATTTGACATACCGCTAGTCCTCAAAATAATCGCTATTGGCATCCAGAAACTTTTGCCAACGTACCTGCAGCTGTGCAATGCCCTGGCGGTAAAAATCAGGCTCTTGGATTCAGAGAAGTTTGTGACTGTCCGTCGCAAGTCTGCCTCATTTGCAAAGGATTTCACACGAAGGTCGTTGTCCAGGGAATGGAAGAGGTTGTAATCTTTTGGCATAAGGTCTGGGGAGTAAGGTGAATGTCACAGTGTCTCCCAGCCAAGTCGCCGTATGGCATCCCTGGCCTGGCATTGTCGTAGAGAAACAGTACACCCTTGCGTTTAACTGATGCCGTCTCCTTCTGCTTCAGTACCTGTTGCACACGTTCTAACTTCTCTGAGTTCAGCTATAATGCACCACTGATCGGCTAGTCCACCAGACATAGAGCATAATTTTGAAACGTCTGGACAAAGGGTTCACTTGATGACCCGCTTGAGCTTGAAGAATAGGAAAAAATCACACGAGGCCATGTCAGGTGAGTAGGGAGGTTGTTCCAATATGGTGATGGTCATCAAGGGCACCCGTTTTCTGCACGTGGAAGCCATATAGAGGGCGTTACTACGGAGCTGCGGAAAATTCCGGAAGAATCCTTTCAAGAGTACATGGAGGTGTGGCAGAGAAAGTTGGGGATAGTGCGTTAGAGTTGATATGGGATAATTTCGAAAAGGAAAACTTATAGTTTGTATTTGCCATTTGGCACTTCAGTTCTGTTTCTATTTTGACACACTTCGTATATACATATATATATACAGGTTTGGGGTTGGTGTATCTTATTTATATTGTTTGCGAAGATGTATTCTCACCATTTAAATCATTAACCTCTATATTTGTTTTTTGTATGAATGATTCATGAATTTATATATATATATATATATATATATATATATATATATATATATATATAATCTACATAAACCCAAATTTTTTAAAACATTAATCAGTTTGTCTGACGATCGCTAAAGCGTGAAACCCAGGGTCACAAACTCACATCTATCCAACCAAATATGTTAGCTCTATCTCTGATATTGAGCGCTTTCTAATAAGTACTATGCATATAATATATAAATAATTATACATATATATATATTTATTTTTATTTATATACACTTTTCACACACACACACACACACACATATATATATATATATACATACATATATATATATATATATATATATATATATATATATATATATATATATATATATATAAGGTGCAATGGATAAATTGTCGTCGACATCTCATTTAAAGATATATTTACCAAAACTACACAAAAATATCTTGAAATGCTAAAGAGTACATTTATTCAATAAAATCGTCATTGGCTTCAACCACTTTGGGATCTCCTGCAACTCTTCTGGACGGTCTCTGAGTTTATTTTGGTGAATACTGCCATAATCCTTGCCTTCAGTTTATCTTTGGTGTTACAAGGAGGTTTGTTGGTCTCTCGCTTAAATGTGCTCCACACATGATAACCAGGGGGCTTGCAGTCTGTGGAGTTAAGTGGCCAGATGTAAGGGGAGGTCTGATAGCCATGATAGAGAGTCTTCTGCTTGTGTGCAGAGTTCTATTGTCAGACATAATGTCTTCCAGCAGCCACACTCTTGAACCAGGGCAACACTTACCTCCTCAAGGCATTTGATATAGGGCACCGGGTCGAGTCTGAGGCCCTTGCCAACAAATTCGGGAGTTCTTTTCTTATCAGAACGATCATAGGGTTTTTTCGAGCTGACGTAACTTCGTAATCACCATTATACTTATCCAACTCTTTCCGAATTCTCTGCGCTGTTCTCAGATTGACACCCAAACACTCTGAAATGTTCGTATTGGAACTTTCGACGCAAATGCCAAGCAGTGCAGCATGCCGATTCCAAATTTCTGGTGGAGTGAATTGCATCATGGTGCACTTTTTCTCGCAGACGGTGCTCATCTGACCCTACCATGCTGTGCTGTTGGCAAAATCAAAAACAAACAACGCGCATGCTCGAAATTAGAAATATAAAATATCGACAATTTACCTATCGCACTCTGTATATATATATATATATATATATATATATATATATATATATATATATATATATATATATATATATATATATATATATATATATATATATATCCCATGCATATATCTAGATTTTTAAGACAGTAGACTCCAAATAAATCGTAAATAAATCTTTTTACAACGAAATAATAAGACATAGTTATTTAATTTATAACTATGCACTTATATTAACGTATAAAGTTATGTAAATAAAAATACTTATAAATGTCTGAAGTAATAGTACCTTCATTTGGAAATATATACATATGTGAAGCAACTCCACTCATAAACACTGAGTAATATGCATAAATAAAATTAGTTTCTCACATGATATCTATTATAGATGTTTATACAATCAAGATTAAGCTGATAGCAGCCGACAAGAGTTATGCAACGTTGACGATTGAATTCAATACACAGAATTAATGGCCGACTAGAATAGCGTTCTCACAATCACATCTTATATAAAGCGTAATGCAGAAACAAAAAAGACATTAAAATGTTTTTTTATACATTTATTATTTTTTAAATGTTAGTTTTCATAACGCGAATGGAAAAAGGCATTCTACATTTTTCATCAAAATCATATCTTTAAAAAAACTAAAACGTTATATTTTCAAAATGAGCGGTTGCACTGGAAAAGAGGCTTCATGCTTTGGACGTCTATAAGGACTCAAGTTCAATCCAGATTTAAAGTGGAACTTATAGATACGATCCATTCTTAAAGATGCTGGTAAAAAAAAAAAAAATAATCGACTCAAATTTCCTGTCCAATAAGTACTTGACTCTTTCTGTCACTCTTTATCTTTACAAGAGTTTAGACCAAAACTGGAGTGTCGCTGCCATATTTTTGCTGGAATGACTCAATCCTCACTTTCCAGCCATGATCAAAATCGTTCATACGGTGTTGTAGGCGATGATTTATTTCCCATTCTACAAGCCCTTTCCTCACAGACGCAATGTTGCAAGCCTGTCGTTATTTTATCGCTATTTCCATGGCAAATGCTCAGTTGAGGGCTCCATTCTTTAGTTTCACCCGTTCAGATCTTCATAGTTAGAACTAACCACTCTATGTCCACAGAGACGAATTAACCTGATTTCCTTCGTATTCCAATTGTAAAGAGGAAGTTCTACTCAGATAATTTTCCCCGAGAACTGCTATTGTGTAGAATAAACTCCTGAACATTTCTTAACCACTTCAAACCCCCTGGCAAAAGCTTTATCTACCTCACTTATAATCTTCCGTTCTTACTAACATTTCTTACATTCATATCACGCACCTCATTCAGTAAACCATTACCATGAGTGGCTCTTAAGGTTTGTACTGGATGAACTTTCGTATTAAAACAATTTCACATTCAGTCGTTTGCTGAAAGCGAAGATCGAACCCACAATCTGTGAGACAAATTTGTTAAATGTTATTACAAAGTTCGTTAACTTTTAGATTGATTTGTTTTTGACGGTTTATCTACCCTTTGCAGATTATTTAAAGCCAGAAAATATTTTTAGATTCCAAGAATGTTTTTGAGATAACAATGATTTTACTGATGCAGGTTATACTAATTATCCTATAGCTGGAGGGAGAAGAGGTCGATTCCTTAGGGTATTTGTGCGTAATTGAATAAAAAAAACCCGACTGGAATTGGAACTCAGCTCTCCAATTTTCAATCCGTTACACTACCCGCATATCCAAGCTTACAGCACCTGGTATTCCCAAGTAGTCACCCACCTAGGTACCGACTAGGCTCGTCGTTGATTAATTCGGTGATTATACTGGAACCCATGTTTCAACGTGATATAGCCATAAGCCATTAAGTGTTGGATGACATCATTTAAAGACACTAGGCTGGTATAAAAGATTCGGATCAATAGCTTCTACATTCTACAAATGAGAAAGATGAAAGATGAAAGAAGCGTCCAAATGAACAATTATAATACAGAAAAAAATGTTTGTATATTTTATCATATACATAATCTGGTGCTTCTGCTATGTATTTAGATATTCTTGATATAATTCAAGGAAGAATCTACAATGTTATTAGTTCTGACCTGGCAACTCGGTTGACTGACATTAACTTATAGAATCGGTGACGTGTCGTATTTGCTACATTTCACCGGGCTAGATGGATCCATACAGGATACTGGGTCTATTGGCACGTAGATCAATGTAGACACGATGATGAAGACAATGAAAGCAATGACTGTCTTCGAGCGGTTGATGTCAGCTTCTTAAGCTGACATCAGCCGCTCGAAGACTTTTAAATGCTAAGTCTTCTCATTCTGACAGGGAATCGAATAATCAATAACAAGTTATCTTACGAAAAATTATTTTGAATTGATACTTCTGACTCTGGCAGTCAGTTATGTGTCACGCGTGATACACACCATACATAGCGGATGAGGTAGACTTTTTTCCCGCAGTAGATTGCCATTTCTTTGTGCGGTAGACCAGTTATCTTCCAAGGCGATAGAATCCGGTCTGTCCTGCTAGTGAGTCATGAGTTGTTTTTAGCTTATATGGCGCCAGATGAACATCCCAACCACCGGGGTTAAAAGGAACCTTCAGAGTAAATTGAAAATTATTAGTTGGTCTCAACATTATTTACATCATTAAAACAAAATGAAATATTTTTTGAATCTCTTCAGGCAAAGCAAAACAATAAAACCACAAAGACGCAAGGAATTGCTGAGTGTTAGAGAATATGAGAAAAAAAAACACTATTAAGGAGAGAGAACAAGAATTAACAAGACAGAAGATAACGATTAACATTGCATTTACATTTTTGAAGAGCAAATTTGACTGAGAAGTTAGAAGCCGAAAAGTGCAATAGAAGAAACTGTTAGCATAGAACTTGCGGTTACATCTAGCCGTTTCAAATGTAAAATGATGAGACCTTGCCGCCAATCCAGTATTGCGCTTAAATTCATAAATTCTAGGTACCATAGTGGAAAGCAATATTTTTTTTTGCAAATAGAAAAATGTAGCAAAAGGCCAAAAAGGGGAATGGGGGAAGACTGCTCTTCAGTATGTCTTATCTTAAACTTAGCCATAATTACTGAACTAAACATATCACAATATTCCTTACATCAAAGCAACACATTCTTACTTACCATTCTTAATAGAGTCATCGTAATACCTCAAGTCTCTATGTAGTCCCAACTAGTTCCCATATGTACAATTTGCCGTGGCGGGTGTAAAAAAAAAAAAGAAAAAAGGAAGATCACCAGAAAAATTTCCATGAAAATATTTATAGAAAAGGCACAGGGAAGCTACGTTACAGTGATGGGAAAGTGACTAAAGCCGAGATGTCAGGTCAGGACTTATAACATTGCAAATTCTTCTCTGGATTTTATCAAGTTCACGCTAACTCACTTGATATCGGAGCTCATATTTAGGTCTGGGCATTTCCACAGCGCCAAGGAAGGGTGCATAATCTTTACATACAGCTACCCCATGACTTTTGGCACGTCAACGTATATATTTTCTCGATTCAGTGGCAGAATATAAAATACTCAGAACAAAATCTTACTTAACAAATTAGTCATAAACACAATTTACACATACGATTTTGTTACATACCCATGTGAACACTCTCACACCATCGGCGCAGCCAAATCTTTAAACCCCTTACCCATGACCTCAGTCTTCTGACATTCCTCTGTGACCCCTACTAACCTGAAATTTGTTTAATCAATCTGCCTCTCACCATTTCTTCCTTCAGCACTAAAGAACAATGTCTCACACAGATTTAACATTAAAATTAGGATTCTTAAATCTTCTTAATTCTGAAATAATTTTAATTCTATTTTTTTATATTGTAACCTAGAGAAGCTTACTGAATAGAATAATAAAACGAAGTTTGGTAATGAACGATAATACTTAGGACAAGAACAACGCGTATAAGATTCGCCAGCGGCGCGTAGAAAAAAAGGTCAACAGCTAGAAGTGAGTCAAGTGATCTCCACAATGAACCTCCAACTGCAGGATATCTGACAACCGCTCCACGCGGTCGGGTGTAGGCCTAATTTAATGTGGTCAAAATTTCCCCGTAGACCCCGTATAAAACGGGGCCGTGTCGCTGTTTCCCGAGACGAAACTCTGCCCTTCGATATAACCTCGTCTGGGGATCCTCTTTGCCCGGAGGCAGAGAGTTTGGCCAGTACAGCTGGAGACGAATCTCCATCTGCAGGATATCTACCAACCACCCCACGTGGTCAGATGTAGCACAAGGCCGAATTTAATGCGGGGTATCTGAGCCTGTAGGCTCCGTCCCAAATTCCCTGTAGACTCCGTATTAAAACGGAGTCGGGTAGCTGTTTCCGGAGGCGAGACTCTGGCCTTCGACATAGCCTCGTCTGGGTATCCTCTCTGCCCGGGGCAGAGAGTTTGACCAGCACAGCTGGAGACGAATCTTCAACTGCAGACCAACCTACAGTACTTACTACTGTATTTATGTGAATGGAGTCATACCCAATATCGTCTGTAGGCATGCTACAACATTTACTATAAACATTAACATTACGTTTTAATCTAATGGGGTCTCTATTGATACCCAGTAAATAATTATAAAGCTTGAAATTTTTCTTATTTAACCTTTTATATTAACTGTGATGAAAAAAGGATCTCAGCCAACATATTTTCACGAGCCTCATATTAAAGGTCAAAGTGCCACACGTAGTTTGCAAGCTGCGGTTTGGCCACTCCTTATATAGAACATATATAAGTTTTGTGCCATTTTATCTGCATAAAATGTCTACTTTCTGGCTGGCGTGCCTGTGTTGTGTCTCTGTCTGAGTAAGGATCAGCCCCTCATAAAAGGAAGACGAAGAATTAAAAAAAAAAAAATAGAAGAGGACGGTATATAAGCTGTAAAAAAGACTAATGTCATGTTCGGCAGATATGGAGGATTCAAGAACGAAACAGACTGTCGCCGCTCGGTGTTGAAGTCAGTGTCCATTTTTATATTTTATATCTATATGTAAACGTGTACAATATGTCAACATGCACTGACGGTGAAAAATATTTCATACCAATGACTCATTTAGACATAAATACTAAAAGGAAAGCAACATGAGAAAGCTTTGAAAATATTGAAATCGTCAAAATAATGTCCTACCTTAAAGTAATAGGTTTAGACCAAAAAGATATAACCCCATGCAATAGATCATCTATAAACTATATATCTATAAAACATATTTACATTTCTATATCTATCTATCTATCTATCTATCTATCTATCTATCTATCTATCTATCTATCACAGACGGCAGTCTATCTATCTATCTATCTATCTATCTATCTATCTATCTATCTATCTATCTAATTTAATTTTTGTTTTGCCCAACACGTAAAGGCTCGGAATAAACGCTCCTATTATTATTCAAAATAATACAAAAATAAAATACATCTTTAACAGTCAAAACATTAAGAGGAATTGGCAACACCTACAACGGACCCCACTTGAAATTGGCTAAAGCAGTGGTCGAAAGCGCTTCGGACGATATGGACAATTTTTGCACTTCCTTACTCACAACAAACGGAAAAAAATGAGAACGCTGGTGAAACTAAATAGAAAATTAATTAAATTTTCTTTTAACAAAAGATGTTTAAAAGAAATTTGTATATATATATATATATATATATATATATATATATATATATATATAAATATCCTCTTAACCATTTGTCGGTTTCAGCTGAAATAAGTAAGACAAATGGAATGGGAGCCGCCATATTGTTGTTTGCCCTAAGCACTACTTGAAAAGTGTTAAGAAGGGGTTTCATATTGTACACCGCACAACGTTCGTTTTTTTAATACGCAATTCTTTCTCCCTTTTTCATTCTTTTCCTTTTCTCTTGTTCTCCATTGCAAGTAGCACCACTTCAACGATTCTTTCGTTGATCTGTGATGACATGATCCGTGTAAGCAGGTGAACAGCTGTAGAAAAATTGGTGTCACCCGGGTAACTGTTTGATTAGCGGACGCAAAGTGGACAGATTTTCAAAACCTGTTCGACAATGTTAAAAAAAAATGCGAGGGAATCCTGCTTGATGATGGGTAGGTGCGTCCGTTTGTCAAAAACTAGGTCCTTGTTACACTGATTTTAATAATGACCGCACCCCGTGTCCTTAAAAAGTGTCTGATAGGATAAACAGACTAACAGAGAAGCAGATATATTTGCAGAAATAGAAATTCAACTACAATGGAAGTCTTTTTTTTCTTTATTCTCATAAAGAGAACATTTGATTTTAGCCCGAGAAAAAGTCAGTGCAAAAAAAATGCATTCCACTTTAGATTATTATGGCTCAATGGCGTAGTGTTGATTTATATATTATAAAGATACAAGTGTGGGGCACCCAGTGAGGATTGAAGTCATATTTAGTAATTAGGATGTGCAAGGCCAGATTTTTAATCCTTAACGATACCCCTCGTTAATATTCACTAAGACAACCCAACATGCAAATTACATTTGTAAGTAGATTTGTCTTTATTACTTTTGATTAAACACAACATTTCGACTGCTATACGAGGTTTGTCTGAAAAGTGACGGGACTGATTGCATTCTTCGATGTGAAAAGAATCGTCCACAGTGAGTTCTTGCTAAAGGGATAGATGACCAATCAGCTTGTCTACAAAGAGATTCGGCGGCTTTTGCTACGGTCATTATGGGAGAAGAGACGAGAGTTGTGGTAGGACAAATCGTGGCTGCTTCACTTTACGACATTGCACCTTCTCACAACGTCCTTAACATCCGTCAGTTTCTGACCGTGAAGAACATCGCCGTACTGAAACACCTCATTCACCTGATTTTGCTCTGTGTGACATTTCTTTTCCTAGATTCAATGGGATCATCAAGAGGACCCATTTTGAAGGCGTGGGTCCATTAAAAGGGCTGTAACGACGGAGCTGAGGGCCATATAAGAAGAATCCTTCCAGCATAGAAGCGTGACAGAGAAGGATGGAAAAGTGCATTACACTAGACGGTGATTCCTTTGAAGGGGAAACCATGTAGTTTGTTGTTTAGAATTGAAATAAATTGTTTTTGACACCAGTTTCTTTACTTTTCAGACAGATCCCTTATGTTTTGGTTTTTGTTGGAAGATGAACACAATAGTCCGAATAATATATAGAATAGTTATATAGATATATATCATACGTACATTCGTAGACATTTAGATCGATAGATCAAAAAAGAAACTAAAACAAACGAAGATAGAAATAGATTTGACCCGATAGGTTGATAAATAGTACATTTCATAGGAATAGACTGAAATAACTAATTCATTCTTACGGGTGACGTTAGGTGACCTACTCATCAGGAATGCTAGTAACCCCTAAACCTTACGTAAAAAAAAAATGGTCACGTCTCATGCTTTGCCATTTCATTACACCTTTTTTCTCTTTTGTCTTCAGCTTCGACCTTTCTCTTTCATTAAACATGCCCGCTTTTTTTTACGAGCATAATCAATTCTAGCAATTATAATGGCTACAAAGATGACGGAATTCGTGTTACCAGTTCACAATGTCAAGTTTTTTTTAATAAAACTCCGCATATTCCACAAGTTCTCACGTCCTATTCCGATGAATTGATGCTTTGCCCTTTTACAGCTTTTGAAAATTTGGCATAGTGGCAAAAAGAAATAGTTCCCATTTAGTTACCCTTGCATACATGGAAGCGATTTGAGCATGCGTTCATATCTACTTCAGTGGGGCCTTTGTGTTAATATGTATAACCTGTTACTTTCAATCGCTTTGTATTCCGAACGTGTGTGGGGGGTGCGGTTACGAGGTAGATGCCTGCTCATATATATATATATATATATATATATATATATATATATATATATATATATATCGTTACACGTCAAATATTAACTGAAATAGACACAAATTAACGCACATTAGCGCATAAGTAACAAATGATGCGAATGCAGCGAGAGAACACATCAATTTTACTACCCTTACAAGGAATTATTTTTTAAAATTAACGATTTAAGATTTAAATTAACGATTTATTTTTTATTTTTCTATTTAGTTTCCAAAATTTTTCTTTTCATCATTCATAAAGAGCAGACTGTTAGATAGATAGATAGATAGATAGATAGATAGATAGATATGAATAGACTGAGATAGATAGATAGATAGATAGATAGATAGATAGATAGATAGATAGATAGATTGATTGATTGATTGATTGATTGATTGATTGCAATTTTTTAAACATTTGACCCCTATGATGACATCACGCATGAGACAACACAGAAGAAGTGTCCGTCGATTGTATCAACCGCAAAGGCTATGTAAAATTGAAAAATAAAACATTCCTTATCTGTGTCATTTAGCTAAATAAGCGTGACCTGGAGAATTTGATACTCACAGATCGAATAGAGAGAAAGCAAGACAAGGGAAAGCAACGCATGGCATACCTGGCGGGCTTAAGGGAGTGGCCTTGGGGAAGGTGGCAGAGGGACGAAACTTATTGAGAGCTACAAGGGATAGGGTGAAGTGGAGAGCCATGATCGCCTACATCCTGAAATGACACGGCACATAAAAAGAAAGATACATGAAGACATATTTGTAAAAAGAAAGAGAGAAAAAGGAACAGATATTTTAATGACTGAGATGCTCATTATTTTGAAGTTTTTAGCACCATTTTTATTGCTTAATCATTTCTAAAATATCTTATACGGTTTAGTTAGGTTTAAAGAATGTTTTAATTTTTAAATTGAAATACTTTGCTAAATAAATACCGTAATTTTCCATGTATAATACACCTTCATCCATAATACACACCCCTAAAATTGTACTGAAAATGTGGGAGAATGATTCTACTCATGCATAATACGCACCACTTGTTTGGTAATCAAATTGTACCTCTCTAATTTCATTACGGCCAGCGTTTCCTACTCTGATTAAAAAATGATTTTAAACACAAAAAAATATTATTGCAATTTAGTTTTATGATAATTCTTATTTTATTTTCCACTTGTAAGTATTGTTAGGTACATATGATTGTATTTAACATCCTTATGGAGTCGCAATCGCCGAATGTTAGCGTCAAATTGTCGTACGTTTGTGTTATTTAGTAGTATTTTCGCAACTGAAATCGACCTATGAAAGAGCAATTTTTAAAGGTGTATTTGTAACTGTACATGATACACACTCCTAATATTGCTTATTATTTTTTTTAGGAAAAATGCGTATTATACATGGGGAATTACGATAATAACAAAAATAAATGTTCAGATATGTAAGTTTATACTCCAAAAATCAACTCGTTGTCTAACACTATCGCGAGTTCTATTTTCTTAATTCCTCTTCTTTTATTGTTCTTTCTCCATCATATTCTTCTTTTTCTTATATTCTTTCATTAAACGCTTGCTTCTTAGTGGCTTTATTGCTTTGCTTGAGGTGAAATGATAAAAAAAAAAAAAAAAAAACAAAAAAAAAAAACAACAAATTATTCTCTGACAGCTTCGATAAATTGCTTTTGGTTTTTCTGTTTTTCACTTGCAAAAGTTCCAAAATTGATTCTGAATTATGAGTAATTGGTCTGATAAGCTTTTCTCATTGTTACCTAGACTTTACGAATTTACTGGATTGGCAACTAGGTCTCACCATTTTACAGCTGAAATGGCTAGATAACCGTAATTTCTATGCTAACAGTTTAATCTCTTGTACTTTTAGAACTCTCTTCCGGCATCTTGGTTTCCAGTCAACTTTGATTTTTAAAAATTTAAATACAATATCTGTCGCCATCTTCTATTTCCTCGAATCTTATTCTTTTATTGTTCTCTCTCCTTAATCACGTTTTTCTTTTCTCATATTCTTTCACACTCAGTAAGACCTTGCATCTTAGTGGCTTTATTGCCTTGCTTCGGGTTAAATGATTAAAAAGAAATACTTTTATTTTTCCTTCTACATTATAATCAAGAATTTTCTTTTGTCAAGCGCATGAAAGTTGTCCATTAGTCATACTAGCCTCGAAACAAAACATGCAATCCAGCCCTTGGTTCGAAGAGAGACATTCAAATAAATATTCATTATGTACTTATTTTTCTTGACATTATTTTGGAGGTATTCATTTTTGTAAATTGATACTAGCTTAACTTAACGAACAATACTTATTGTTTCGATGCAGACATTCAGCGGAGAAACACGGGACTGTAGGTTCTTGATCCTCTTACAGCGCACGCAAAAGACATTTAACAGATGAGAATAGATTGATTAATTCGTTTTTTACAGCTTATCAACCCTTTTAAGGCCCAAAATATTTTTTAGATTTTATGAATTTTGGGGGCAGATAATAATGATTTAGTGACACAGGTTTTAGTAATTAACCTATAGCGAGGGTGTGTGTGAGAATAGTGGATTCATAATTAATCAGAATTTGATAAACAAACAAGAAATAATATGGATATAAAGTGGGGGATCAATTCTATATTACACTCAACATATAATCTGAGTCCTCACTTTGTGGCCACGGTAGTTTCTATATACATTTATATTCCAGAGAATGGAAATAAATCTAAAAGACATGCCTGTGGAGCTAATCAGTATTTCATTGATTGATTTGTTTTCTACGACTCACTAACCCTTTGCAGGTTATTTAAAGCCGGAAAATATTTTTAGATTGTAAGAATCTTTTTTTTTTAGATAATAATGTTTTTTAGTAATACACATTTTATTAATTAACCCATAACTGGGGGAGAAGAGGTGAATTCGTACCATTCCCATGTGCATAAATTAATATAACGAACGCAATGGGAATTGAAACTCGTCTCTCTAATTAACAAGCATTATCTATTACACCACCCGCACATCCGAGCAGCACCTTGTATTCCAAAACGGTCACCCATCTAGGTACTGACCATGCTCGACGTTGCTTAACGGCGGTGATCGTACGGCAACCGGTGTTTCGACGTGATGTGGCCGTAAGCCTAGGAGAATAAAAGTGAAATATGAAACTTAAATAAAAACTCTTTCTTGTTCACCTGTTCACATGTAAAAAAAAAAGATCAAAGCTGCCATGAATAATGTCGTTTGTTTTCTTTTTCAAGGTGACTATTATTTTTCAACAGCCGTTCGTATAAAGAATATGTAATTTTTTTTGCAACGAATAAAATTTATACAAAATCGACAACTGGCAATAAAACGGAGTACATGTAATTTTGGGCTTCATGCAGTGATAGGGTGGATGTGCGGAAGGAGAAATCGGAGATCTGAGTTCGATTTCTAGTCGGTTTCGTTACATTCACTTAAGCGCAAATACGCTTGGGAAATATAAGAATCCATCGCTTTCTCCCACGGCTATCAGTTAAATAGTAGGACTTGTATCTGGAAAAATCATTGTTATTCAAAAAAAAAAAAAAAAAAAAAAAATAAGAAAGAAAAAATTTTAATGCCTTATTTACTGGCAAGTTTTTATTGGGGAAAAATATTCTTACAATCGAAAATATGTTTCGGCATTAAATAATCCACAAAAGGGTTGATAAACCGTACAAAATAATCCACAAAGGGGTGGAAAAACCCTAAAAAATAATCCATAAAGGAGTTGATAAACCGTAAAAAAATAATCCATAAAGGGGTTAATAAACCGTAAAACATAATTCACAAAGGGGTTGATAAACCGTAAAAAATAACCCACAAAGGACTGGATAAACCGTAAAAAATAATCCACAAAGGTGTAGATAAACTGTAAAAAAAAATCCACAAAGGTGTAGATAAACCGTAAAAAATAATCCATAAAGGGGTGGATAAACCGTAAAAAATAATCCACAAAGGGGTGGATAGACCATAAAAACAACAAATCAGTCGATGATGCAGTGGTGGGTTTGGATTTTTTTCGAACATGTTCTATCTTTTTGACTATCTGTCTGTCTTTAGAACTCTCAATTTCAACAAGAAATAATTTATCAACTTCACTAAATCTGCATTCAAATATCTGTTGTTTTATTAACCAATCACAATTTGTTCTTTTGATAAATTAATGTAATTGGCGGATTATGTTTCTTTGTATGAAAATCGGATATTTTTTGTATAGAGAAAAGAAATTTAATTCATGATGTCTTTCTGTCATGAAAAATATTTTGTTATGGATGTGTCTGTCTGTTCTAACAATAATTCTGTCTAATACAGTTGTTCAAAATAAGCATTACATCAGAATAAACATTTTATAGCGTGGTATCGTTAATTCTAGAATTAGAAAACCTCTTTGTTATGGTGGTTTTTCATATACTTATAAAATCTATGATATCCTTCACACTAGACAATTTTTATTTTCAGAATTTAGTATTTGTCTTAAGCTGAAAAGTTAAATGTAAAACTAAGATGTCAACAACAATTACAATTGCTGAACTCCAAATTATTTCTGATAGATTTCCGTCAATATGAAGTGTTTTGGCAAGTGATCAGAAGTCTCTCGTCTACGTTCAGCTGTAGGGCTGGTGGTCGAGCATTACCAAAGTGATCACTGAGAATACCGTGATACCAGATTCTGGTTGATTGCAAATTATCGGAAAAGCAGTGCTTTTGTTTAGTGTTCAAAAGATAAAAAAAATAACAAGAAATAAAAACCAAAAGAAAAAGAACACCAAAATCGATGAGACTCTTCCGAATATAAGCAAAGGTATTTCCATGCAAATTCTTCGATTCTTCGTCTACGTACCCTGTCTCTTCTAATCATGTCCTTTTTTTTTAAATCATTTCACTCCAAGCAAAGCGATAATGCTACTAAGACGCAATGGTCTCCGAGAGTGAATGAACTTAGTAGAGGACAAAGGACAATAAAAGAACAATCGTCATCTTTTGTTTTACTGAAGACAAAAGATGACGATTGACATTGTATTTATATTTTTTGAAGATTGTAGTTGACAGGGAGGCAAGAAATCGGAAAGGAGTTCCATAGGCGGGAAGTACGAGAAAAGAAACAATTATGATAGAACTGTTAGCGTAGAATAAACGGTTGCATTTCGATAATTCCACAGTAATTTGACGAGACCTTGCAGTCAATCTCGTACAAATCGGAACTGTGACTTCTGGAATAAAGATATAACATGAAACAAAAAATACATGAAAATAACGTTTTTTTTAATTTTATTGTATAGAAATAAAGTAACTATTGTTCTGCTGACTTATTTTCTTATAAATATACTTTTTATCATTCTAGATGTGGAAAAGTAAAATTAGAAACAATTGATTCTTATAAATGCGTTTTTTGGGCATCAGGCTCTGGTTTAGGGTTGACGTTTTGTACACCTCGTTTACAATATCTAACAACACCGGCTCCGACCGCTCCCTTCGATCATTGCCTCGCCGTAGACGGAGACCGACAGACGTAGACGAGGCCCTCTTCCATCATTCCATGCTTATCGTATGCAAGCTTGAACAGCCCGCTCTGAGCACTCTAATTTTTTCAAAGTGAACGTACCGGCCGCCGCGGACACTCGGTCAAGAGCACCCTTGGAGGAGAAACCGCTGACCGCGCACGCGCGCAAAACGGACGCGAAGATAGGTAGAGTAGGGCCGCAGGAAACGGGAGGGAAAGGAAAAGGAGGTGACCGCACGGCGGTGGAGAATCGGATCACGGCGGCGAGACGGAGCGACGACGACGCGACGCCCTTTTAGGCTGCTTTTTAATTTCGACATTAACTCTTCATAATAACGTTCTTGATAAAAAATTTTTTATTTATTTTTGTAGTGAAAAATAACACGATTTTAAAAAAATTTCACTCAAGCAAGACAATAAAGCCACTAAGACGCAAGGGGTTATTGAGTGTTAATAAAAAGAGAAACATTGCTAAGGTGCGAGAACAATAGAAGAGGAGGAATCAGAAAGACAGTAGATAACGATTGACATTGCATTTAAATTTTTGAACATCAAAGTTGGCTGGAAAGCATGGAACCAGAAGAATATTCCACAAGCGAGAAGTGCGAGAAAAAAACTGTTAGCACAGAACTTGCATCTAACTAAATTAACAATAAAACGACGAGACTTAGTTGCCAATTTAGCAGTATACTTAACTTCATATAATCGAGGTAACAAGTTACTTTATTTCTAGACAATAATATAAAAAAAGTTATTTTCATGTATATTTTGTTTCATGTCATATTTTTATTCCAGAAGTCAAAGTTCCGATTTGTACGAGATTGATTGCAAGGTCTCAACAAATTACTATGGAAATGCAACCGTTAGTTTTACGTTAACAATTCTATCATAATTGTTTCTTTTCTCGTACTTCCCGCCTATGGAACTCCCTTCGGATTTCTTGCCTCCCTGTCAACTACAATCTTCAAAAAATATAAATACAACGTCAATCGTCATCTTTTGTCGTACTGAACACTGTTCCTTCACTGATCTTGTTCATTCACTTTCGGAGACCATTGCGTCTTAGTTGCATTATCGCCTTGCTTGGAGCGAAATGATTAAAACAAAGGACATGATTAGAAGGACATAGACGAAGAATCGAAGAATTTGCATGGAAATATCTTGCTTATATTTGGAAGAGTCTGACCGATTTTGGTGTTCTTTTTTTTAATTATTTCTTGTTTTTTTGTTCTGCTCATCAGAAGAACCGCCATTAAAATATTTATAGAAAAGACAGAGAGAAGCCATCTTATAGCGGTGGGAGAGCGACTGAAATCGAGATATTATTTTAAAATATATTCTTTTGTATTCTTATATTCCATTACTGGTATTAGATTATAGGGAATAGCTATTTACATAGGTAGAATAATTACTGTTTATGTTTTTATGTAAGTTTTGAACAATACTTTAACTCTCCTCATGAAGGCGAACATGCGATTCTATACATCTCTTTAGGTTATTAAGCTTTGAAATCTGATGGTCACATTTAAACAGCAGCGTCACTACAGATGCTAACCTGAGTCAGTGTTCACGGCTTAAGTTTTAAAATGATTTAAAACAAAGAATATCTTTGTAATAAACATCGCTACGCAAATCTGAAATATAATCGTAATTAATGAATGTCGAAACTAAAGCCGGAAAAAAAGGCATTTTGTTTGAAACTGACGTCAGATAGGCAAAAGGGAAGTGAGGTGGCTTCGACTTCAATCAGATTCCAATAAAAAAGAATTTACAGAAAAAAAAAAGAGAAGCAGTCAATGTTTGCATTTCGCTTATCACCGGGTAGAAAACAAGTATTTGAGGATGAAGAACACTTCATTATTTATACGAAGAAAAGCAAACGAGGATTGGTTCATGAAAGATAAATGGATAAAAAAGAATGAGCCGAGTGTGTGTGTGTGTGGGGAGGATATAAAAATAAAAGATGAGGATGATTAAAAACAAAAACAAAGGAAGCAATTGTGGTGCTGACGTTCGGTAGGAAATAGACTGGAATAAAATTTTCAGGTGAGAAAGTGAAAATTAATAGTTAGGAAAAGAGAGAACGGGTTAAAAATGGCAGTTAGAAATAGATAGATAGATAGATAGATAGATAGATAGGCACAGACTGACATAGATAGCCAGTTACCTCTATAGACAGATAAATAGATAGATTAATAGACTGTAATTGATAGATAGAAACTAACATAGATAGATAGACAGATAGATAGGAACAGACACACAGACACACACACACACAACACACATACACACAAATATATATATATATAATGACCAAACTATGATAGATATGGCCAAATTGATTTATATATGATATATATATAAAATATATATATATAAATATATATATATATATATATATATATATATATATATATATATATATATATATATAGATAGATAGACACTGACATAGGTCGCCAGTTACCTATATAGATAGATGAATAGATTAATAGACTGTAATTGACAGCTAGAAACAAAGATAGAGAGGCAGATATGAACAGACACACAAACACATAGATAGATAATGACCAAACTGAGATAGATATGACCAAATTTATATAAATTATATATATATATATATATATATATATATATATAGAGAGAGAGAGAGAGAGAGAGAGAGAGACAGAGAGAGGAGGAGAAAGAGAGAAAGTGATAGAAAGATTAGTGGATTCTAGGAACAGCCATAGATAGATAGAAACACACACACACACACACACACAGACAGACACACACACACACACACATATATATATATATATTATAAATTAATTGATTTAAAATATGGTTTTTTTCGCTACACAGTTCCAACCATGTTTCAAAAATAGAAGCTAAAAACCCCGAATTTAATTTTGCAATTAAATTAAAAGCTTTAGTTCCATTTCATCTTCAAGCGAATTTTGGAGTAACTTTTAAAAATTACCGGGTTTTAAAGACACAGCTAAAATCAAATTTCCATGGTTACAGAATATTCTACTTAAATTGAACAAGGGATGTCTAGATTTCCTTATGTCAGTATCATTGTATCAGTTATTAGCTACAATTTGGAAGGGGTAGGGATGTATTTTACCTGACATCAGTTGAATGGATGTCGTCTGAATGTTTTTTTTAAAAAAATTGTTAACGGTAAAAAAATTTCAACGTCACTTTTTTAAATTTAAAGATTTTCGGGTTTTTTTGGGGGGTTTGGTTTTTTTTAAAAAATTGTTCTTCTTTTTTTATATATATATATATATATATATATATATATATATATATATATATATATATATATACATTCGTTTCGCCGGACAGTGTATGCTCTCTTTAGGTGAGGAAGCCAAATAAAGAGAGCACACACTCTCCGGTAAAACGCGTCGTTAATAAAATTAATTTATTATTATTATACACCCATATATATATATATATATATATATATATATATATATATATATATATATATATATATATATATGACCTTTACCTGGATATTCATTTTTAGCATTGAGACCTCTACTAGTGTTTTTACCTGGACATTCTTAGTGACTCCTCAGGATTATCCATATAACCAAATGATGATATATATATATATATATATATATATATATAATTAATATATCTGAAATGTTTGTTCCATATTGATGTTACCTCTAGTATTTCGACTCCAGAGATCCGTAGATGTTTCTGTCCATCCACTCTTCAGAGGCTATCAGTAATAGACTTCTTACACCAGTCACAAGTGTTTTTCAGATGTACTTTCAACACTTACAAGAATGTAAAAACAGGTCGCCATGAAAACTACTGCTTGTATAATTGTCACCTTTTGTCGCTATTTTGAGTAATTTATTCTATGACCAAATCTATCATTCACTATATAAATTACTATATAGTGAGTATTTGCAAACATAATACAGCTTTATACCTGATTATAGCTGTACACTTTTTAAACAGTTGTAATGCATTCCTTAAATATATTTAAACTTTCTCATCGCCAATTCTCATGTCGGTGAATTTTGGTCGCATCTGGTTGAGTCAGTGACACGAGGACATATTTGACATTAGGCCCAATTTTATGGTCAATTATTATATCCACGTCATCAGCTGTTATGTGTTGAAACTCGTTAAACCTTTGAACAATACAAATTAATTCTTTATAGTCAAATTATTTTTGTCCTTTCGAATGGTTCAACATAATCACCATCAGCCCGATGACCGGCTTTGGTCGTAGGGTTGTTGCGCAAGTGAGCACCTGACCAGTTCCATCAGTATATCTGTACTAAAAGCTGGATAGGTATTTATTCATGCGTAGCGTGTTTCGGCCAAGTTGACATGGCGGAGATCATCCCTCTGCAGGTTAAACAACACTCGATGTCATCCAACTTGAAAGTCACGTACAAATAGCCGTTGAATCCGCCACTCTGGTCGTTGACTTCCGTTTAAGAAGGCCTCTTCCTCTAGCGGTATCTTGTCATCACTGCAGTGGCTATATCCACAGCTATAGAGTCCAATCTACTTCATCATGCTAAATGGCAGTTGACCCTATCAGTCAGTTATGTGCCATGCGTGATACACGCATAGGTGATCATGTATATTTCGATACATGACTGACGAGGCAGATTTTTTCCCGCAGTAGGTTGCCATTTCTTTCTGCGGTAGACCATTTGCCATCCAAAGCTATAGAACAGAGTCTGTCCTGCTATTTACCCATATCTGGGGAAGGGGGAGAAAAAGAGGATTCATATCTTTCCCAAGGGTATTAGCACGTAAGTGAATGTAATGGATTTGAATGGAATTCGAACTCGGCTCTCTGATTTCTCAATCCGAGCCGCTATCCATCAAGAAGCTTTATCTGCCCTTTATTAAGTCTTGTAATCTTACTGGCAGATAGTAATGTGTTCAGGGTACCAGTACCCTACGTAGAATGACTTGGCATCATACGAGATCTGTCTGAAAAGTAACGGGACTGGTTATGCCGTGCGATCTCTGGGCGAAAGAGCGCTAAGCGGATTGTGTTTTCATCCAACATGATATCTTGGGAGTATATAACCGTAATCTTAGCTCTCTGCAACCATTGCATTTCCTTTTCACGTGCGAAAATTGTGCTGGAGTAATCGTGGCTAATCCACCCTGATAATGCATCTGCTCACATTGCCCTCAGCATCCGGCAGTTTCTGACCGTGAACAACATCGCCGTACTAGAACAAATCCCCATTCACCTGATTTTGCTCTGTGTGACATTTTTTTCCTAGGTTCAATGTGATCATCAAGAGGATCCATTTTGAAGGCGTGGGGTCATTAAGAGGGCCGTAACGACGGAGGTGAGGGCTATATAAGAAGAATCCTTCCAGCATAGAAGCGTGACAGAGAAGGATGGAAAAGTGCATTAGACTAGAAGGCGATTACTTTGAAGGAGAAACCATGTAGTTTGTTGTTTGGAATTTAAATAAATTGTTTGTGACACCAGTCTATTTACTTTTTAGACAGAACTCTAGAATATCTTATACCTGTTTAATACAATGACTTGTTAGTTTCTGTACTCGTTACTCTGAAAACTTGAATACTTCACTCGTTTTCGAAATCGTCTTCTGACTCAAAAATCTCGCAGTCGATTTCGTACTGTCCTTAATTCTATGTATAACAAACGGTACACTATAGATTCTGTTATTTGAGTTCTACATTTGTATATAAGTTCGACTGTGTAAGGCAGATGGAGAATATTTAGTAATAGACGAAGGGTAGTAACCCAACCATCCATTAGTTCCCAACTGAATAAGCTCTTAAAAAAATAAAAAAAATTATTGGTAACCGAATCCAAAATGAAATATTAAAAGTAAGAAACTTTTCTCGGTGCCGAGAGTGACATATTTCTTGTTTGATAGTAACAGCAAAGTTCATTAGAATAAACATAATTATTATTTGGAATAGAAAGACATATACAAGTAAAAGTTTTATTGAATGTATTAAACAGTGTTTTACGAACGCTTTGACATTAAAGAGAGAAGCCAAGAATTGAAGACATTGTTATGGTTGGTGATATAATCGGGCGCGAATTGGTCGACGTTAGTAATTTGCTGCATTGTGGGAAAGAAAGGGAAAAAGAAAGAAAGGAAGTCTTTTTTTCTAGATATAAAAACTTCTGGGTGTTCTCATTCCATTGTAATAAGAAAAACTGGCACAGGGTCGTGCAACATGCAAATGCAAACGTTGATATTTACTCAGCCTAGTATTGTCTGGTTTAAGGTCACGATCTTTTAACATTTTATTTAACGCCAATTTTCGACAGAAAAGAGAATGCCGCGTTAAATTTGGCATCCGGAAGCCGAATTTGATTTGATTTCAACGCTAATCGCTGGCATTGAAAGGCACGGCTAACAACTCAAATGAAAAACACATAATTAGAATTGTGGAAGTAGCGTCATGGTTAGAGTCACGATAAGAGAAAACCGAGTTCAAATTCCAGTTTAGTCTGTTGAATTCACTTTCTCAGCTTGGGAAAGGTATGAATTCATCTCTTTTCCCCTCTAGCTATAGGTTAAATAGTTGGGCAGACTTGGAGCTATAGACTTGAATGGCAGCTACTCTAAGAGAAGTGTTACTAAGTTCAAAACTATCGAGAAAATAACAGGGAACTATTTTACTATCTTCTAAATAAATAAACGGTAAATTCTCTCTGTCCGTGTGTGTGAGATCACCCCACCTCTAAGTCGGGCCACACCTGCTTTACATAGACATATTGTAACTTTTTGGATTGAAAATCTTTCCTTCATCTGTTGCCTGAACAACCAGCATTGGGATTTGTGTCTGGATGAAGAGGGGACATGTAAAAATTCAAATTTTAAAATAATTGAAAAAAGTTAGTGATTTTAAAAGTTTTTAAATTATATTGAGTTTAAATTAACGCAAAAACTTGGTGAATTTAAAAAAAAATGTTTTAAATTCAGTTTAAAATATCTCCAAAATTTTGTGAATTGAGGAAATCAATTTTATTTCTTCAAAATGTCAAGGAGTCAGAATAAAAACGAAAGGTTTTGCGACGTGGGGTTTTGAAGTTCCACGGAGATTGTGATTTGAAGAGTTCACTTGTTGACCTGGATTGGAATTTCGGCCCAAATCGTTCTTACAGGTCAAATCGGTCTGAGTTAAAGTGAGGTTTTGAAGTTCCATGGAGTGAATTGAAGAATTCAAAGTTATTTTTTCAAAATTACCATTTTTGTTTTCCAAGGTGGATCAGAGGTCCAATTAGTTTTGAGACGGAGGTTCAATCAGGAGCTGAAAAAAATTCATACAGAATGCGGCTTTGAAATTAGTTTCCAATAAGTTATGGCAATTCACAGATAATAAAGAAAAGGAATCTGAAAACTCAATCAGCAACCTATTGAAAGCACATGATATTGAAAAAGTATTAAGTTGATGCAAGTATTTGTAGCAATTCTTTGACAAGATCTTTTAAACATAAATCCATAAAATCATTTAATCATCAAACTATTTTCCTTGCTCTGATCGTTTAGCTAATTTGTGTATTCTATAATAAAAGAACGATTCCAGTTTTGATTTGATGAATTATTTGAGGAAATCTTTGAGATCTTGACTTTGTTGAAATTATTGTCCAGACAAGAATTTTCGGATGGAACACGAGAGAATATAAAACCTTATTTTCTGCGAATGGGTGGTCGAGTGGGGTGTAATGGTGCGGAAATTGGCAATTGGTGGGCTGAGTTCAAATACTGGGATAGTCGTTTGCATTCAATTTCACACTAATGCCTTCGCTAAAAGCCAGTTTAAGAGAAGAAGAAATCATTCTAAACTATAAGAAACTTCTTCCTTATCTTTCCCGAGAATGTTAAATCACAGATAAAGTAATACAAAAATGGTTTACGGAATACATTGACTATGGAAGAACATCACATCGTAGCCCTATAATCATTTCCGGTATTGTATTTGCAACCGGAAGACAATGCTGTTATGCGGTCAGCTTCTTTGCCCAGAAAAAAAATTTAAACATATTTTATGTTTCATTTTGTCACACAAAGGAGTCACTTGCTCACTACAGAATTGATCAGCAAGATTAATTCCAAGTTCTCACAAATCATGATAAAGAATTCATTTTGAATCACACCAAACGCATGCAATTTCTCTGAGTAGATTCCACCTTGGTTGACAGGAATGAAATGGTTACACCGTAACCGAAACGCGAGCCGGGTATTTTCCCCGGGATCTATGGCGTTCTTTACTTAAAGTCAGCTCATAGTGCAACTCACGACTAGAACTGAAGGCCTATCACAAATCTCATTGTTTCACCGGGAGTAAAGATCTTTAGTTTCGGTTAGGATTTGTGTTAATTGCCGTCGGCTTAAGAAATTTAAAGAAAAAAAGATTAAAGAATAAGAACTTAATTAATTTGGCTCGAATTTGCCAATCCTCTTAATCATCATATATTTTTTATTAATATATCATTTTGCAATCGATCACTTGCCTCCAATTTAACGAGGTTTTATGACATTTTATATGCATTTCTTTGAATTAATTATCCACGTTAAAACAGTTTGGATGAAACAAAAAACAAAAAACAAATCGGAACTATGAAATCTGGAATAAAAATATGAAAATAACATTTTATTTTATTGTATAGAAATAAAGTAACTATTATTCTGCTGATTTATTTTGTTATAAATATACTTTTTATGATTCTAGATGTAGAAAAGTAAAAGTAGAAGCAATAGATTCATGATTTGGCAGCAAGGTCAGGTTTAGAGTTGACTTTTTCTACACCTCGTTTACAATATCTAACAACATCGGATTAAATTTATTGAATTTAATTTTGACATTAACTTTTCATAACAACGTTCTTAATAATTTTTTATTTAATTTTTGTTACTAAGTGTGAATAAATAAGAAAAAAGAGAAACATTGCTAAGGAACAAGAACATATATATATATATATATATATATATATATATATATATATATATATATATATATATACACATATTTTTAGTGCAAGTAACAAAAAACTGCTTGCCAGTTATCAGGCTATAAATATAATTTTCTGCAAAAATGTATTGAAATATTACATTGGGTCTAATGTATGGCGTTAGCATAAGAAATTGATCATGAGGAGCTTAATTTTTACAGCTACGGAATTTTGAGCAATGGTTAAACAGGACCTTGACATATGATTTCTATTTTCTTAGAATTTTTCTTTTTCACTTGGAACACAAATTCTTTTTTTTTTGTTGGATATTTTTTTAATTGCCCATTTGATGTATATATGATATATTTTTAGTTTAACGAAAACTGCTTGCCAGTTATCAGGCTATGAATTATACTTTTCTGCATAAATGTACTGAAATATTACATTGTATAGCGTTAGGATAAGAAATTGATCATCAGGAGCTTCATTTTTACAGCTACGGAATTGTGAGTAATGGTTAAAGAGGACCTTGACATTTTCTTTCTATTTTCTTAAAAAGTCTTTAAAATCATATTACTCCATGCAAGGCAATAAAGCCACTAAGACATAAAAGTTTAGTGAATATGAAAGAATAAGAAAAAGAGAAACATTATTAAGGAACAAGAACAATAGCAGAGTAATCAAGAAGACAGTAGATAACGATTGACATTGCATTTAAATTTTTGAAGATCAAAGTTGGCTGGGAAGCATGGAGCCAAGTGAGAAAAAAAACCTGGTTAGCCTAAAAGTTATGGTTACATTTAGCCAATTCAACTGTGAACTGATGAGACCTTGCCACCAATCTCATGTTGTGTTTAAATTCCTAAAGTCTAGATACCATAGCGAAGAACTCATCCAAACAATTACCATAAAAGTATTTATAAAAGTATTTATAAAAGTATTTATAAAAGTATTTATAAAAGTATTTATAAAAGTATTTATAGAAAAGGCACAGGGAATGTCAGGACCAGTAATATTATTACGGATTTGTTACTATTTTATCTTTTTTTTTTTTTTATAAAGAAAAAACATAAATTACACATGAATAATTAAATTTTATCATCAATGTATTTGTTGTTATGAATAACAATATTCTAGAAAAAATATTAAATTAACTTCATGTAAAAATAATAGCATTTTAAAATAAATTTTGCAGTTTGAAAACAATTAAAGAAAAAAGTCTTCGGAAAAGTCTACTAAAAATTAAACAAAACATTATTAAAATTAATTTTCTTGGGACAGACTTTGTAACATTTGTAATAAGAAACTTTAGAAAATTTAGAATTTAGAAAAAAATGAAATCAAGTAAATTTCAAATGTCACAATTTCGGTATAAATATCGAAGTAAAAATACAAAAAAATACAAAATACAAAAATACATTCACTTTTATCATTAATTAGAAACAGAAACACAAATTAGACAAAAATAAATAAAGTTTTTCATTAGTGTATTTGCTTTTATAAGTAAAAAAATTCACAAAGAAGAATATTAAATTAACTTTAAGTGAAAAATGTTAAATAAACTTCCTAGTAACAAAACCAAGTGCCCTAAATTATATTTTTTTAGTTAATTTCTCACAAAATTGTTTGTTATTTTGTTTTTGCATTGAAAACATAAAAATAGTTTAGCAAGTCCGAAGGAAATAAATTAATAAATCTTATACTTCAATGAAATAACCTAATGTTATTCCAAATGTAAAAAGTAAAAATGTCTTAAATCAACGACACTAATTAACTGCCGCAAATCCGAAGGAAAAGAAAAAAACAAATCTTCACTCCCAGTGGAACGACGATATTTGAGATAGGTCTCCAGTTCTAGGCGTGAGTTGCACTATGACTTGATCTTAAGTAAAGAACGTCATCATGCGATCTGAGAAAATGTTTGCATATATTGGAGCTACTTTGAAACAACTATAAATCCCAAGACCATTTTTACAGTGCATAGTTCTAGTTATGTGTGATTGTAAAGAACTTTGTGACAGTCGGAAAAGAAAACAGACAATATCCGTAAACGCAGAACAGAAATTTGTAAAAATTGACTAAAAGAATAGCAGGAATTTTAAAAAAGAACTGGTGAAAGCGCGCGCACATTCACACGTGATAAAATATGGTTTTAAGATATGCTATATTTATGAGAGAAGAGTGCTTAATATCATAAGCAACAATGTGGACATAGGTATCAACATCGAATGGAAACAGTCTCCTCTTTCGGGCTTAAACACAGCCTCAGGCCGAATGATTGCGTTTATGCATGAAATAAACTGTCGCTATTCAATGTCGACTGCAGTTTATATATATTCGAGTATACTTGTCTACTATAACGACTAGCCAATCCCTATTGCAGACGCTTGCTCAGGTGCATTTGTGTTTATTCAGCACCTACAGAGCCCACCTACAACTACGCTGATCAGACCTTAGTTACAGTTTCTGGGAAAGAGCGTGTTATCTAGCGTGATCACTAATTTGAACAAGGCCAGCAAGTTCAAGCCCTCAGCCACGATGACTTGTAACTTCGTGCTAACCCAGCTATCAACGGCACCCAAGTGTTTCGTCTAACCAATTTCACCCACAAAACTTGGGTCAAGCCGTGATATGGTTTACAAGCATACTGGGATCGATCCCTCCCCCGCAGTCCGATAACATCAGGAAGTCTCCTTCCTAATAAATCGACCATGGTGAGATTCGAAACCGTTCTAACCCCTTGATATCGGCCGATATTTTCGCTTTCTCCCTTTTAATATCAATATATGCAGGCAAATATATAAAAATAAATCATTCTTTAATTTAATGAAAACTTATTAGAAAAAAACTATAATACAAATAACTTGTTCATATGAATGTTGCAGCTTGCAGATACACCCAAATTTTTAGATATAGACATGTACGCAAAATTAAATTATTCTATGACCTAGTCACGGGGTACTTATGTTGGGTTATTTGTGCTATTTCTTGAGGCAATGGACGTGACTTTGTTGTATCCCAATCCCCTCTAAATAGCATGAGACAGGTTGTACTGGATTACAGCCAAATATACAATATATATGCTAATCGGTACATGAACACAATGTTCCAGACGTCCACATGGTAATGCTCATGGGAATATTAGTTCTTTCCTCATTCACTGACCGAACAGCCAGTGCCGCTGACGGTTGAAATTTATAATTTTTTTTCTATTAAAACAATGTATCTAGGAAAAATAGGTTTAATTAACTCTTATCGCTCTTTTCGATACTAAAAACGACTTCTTTTCTAACTTTTTATCAAAAGTAATGTGGAACGTCAAAATCGTGATTATGTCATTATTTCAGCAAATACACAAACATAAAGCCATTTATATATAAAATAGATTCGCCTATATACAAAATACAAACCATCTTTTGATTTAAAAAAAAAAGAGTTAATTTTATTCATCATAAATCTCTGAAAATAATTATTGAATCAGTATCTGTCTAAATTTTTGAGATGACGTATTGTAATTATTTACACTATTTACATTGTTCGGACTGTTGTCCTTATCTTTATTCACAACATTTCGGCCGGTGTACGCTCCGGCCTTCTTCAGGTGATTGGAGTTTCGAGCTCTTTATTTCATCTACAGGTGTAAATAGTTCTAGTTCCACGTGGCATGCTTCTTCAGGATGTTTCAGTTATCTCCCTTTAACTCACAACTCCTTGGGTCAAGTCACGCTTTTATCAATCGGGCCATGTGTCCATGTGAATTTTTGCGACTTATAAACTTAATATCTCAGTGACCTATTTTACCAGAGCTCATATTGCAATTTTGTTGTTATTGCTTTTATCTAGCACTACGTATTACTGGTTCCCATATTGTGTATTCATTTCTATGCTTGGTCGGCTTATACTATTGACAATTTTTCGGACTGTTGTCCTCATTTTTATTGTCCTGTTCACGACGTTGCAGTCGTTTTACGCTCCGCCCTTCTTCATGGCCCAGTGGATTAAAGCATTGGTTTAAGTAATCCAGTGACTTAACCCAAAGAGTTGTGAGTTCAATACCTGGTCACAGCAGAGGTGAACAAAAACTTGTAGAGTTGAGTTACTAAAGGGAAATAACTGAAACTGATATATGCAGAAAAGGCATGAAACTTGTTACATACCATACCTATGAACACTAATTGGTATGTCCCAATCCTCATAAATACGTTGAGCACTATTGTAAGTGGAGGTAATGTGCTGTCTAAGTAGTCCACCACTAGCAGTGGTTTACCTACTTCATGCCGCTGGCGAGTATTTTACTTTGTTGATGCTATAAAGATTACCATTTCATTTCCAACCTCCGTTTTGACTATTTCTAATTCAGTAACCCTTTCTAGATTACAACAGAACTAGAACAATTTACTCCGGGAAACGAAATAAAGGCTTCGGTTCGAAATTCCAATGTATATCACCTGAAGAATGCCGGAGTGTACAACGGTAGAAACTTCGTGAATATAACAATAAAGATGGGGACAAAAGACCTAACAATGTAAATAGTGTGAATAGTTAGATTTTATTCAATTATATTTTCACAAGTTACTTGCAATGACTCATTGCCAATTATCAGGTAACTGTTCGATAACCTTTGAGTAAAATTCCGCAGGTTTTTATGTGAACAAGTTTTCGACGAACTCTTGAATCTCGTTTCCATTAACGAAGGTTTTCTCCATCAAAAGATTTGGCAGCGACCAAAAACGGTAATAATCAGCGTGTGTAAGGTCAGGTGAATATGGCGGATCGGGTAGAACAGACCAACCGAGTTCCATACTATTCCCTTGTGTTATTCTTGCTGTTTGTGGCCTTGTGTTGTCTCTGAGGAGAACAATATTTTTCCAATTGACGAGTGACAAAAAAAGTTTTGGACAAATTACTGCTGCTGGACGTATAAATGTGCATTTAGTATTACATTGTGTTTTAAGAATTCTAAATCAATAATATCTCGACGATGCCAGAACACGCACAGCAGTATATTTCTTCCATGGAGCTCAGTTTTTAGGGATCACTTGTGGAGATTTATCCTTGTCCATCAATTATCTTTTGCGTTGAACATTGCCGTATACAACTCATTTTTTTATCACTTGATGTGATATATTTAAGGAACAATTAGTTAGTACAATACATTAATAATTACAAATGCTGTCCCCAAAATGGAAATTACTTATGACTAATGATATCTATTCACTCTTTGTAGGATCAAAGTGTTTATTATCGAGCTCAGGGCACTTTTTGACCAAAATTAAATTATTATCGAGTTCAGGGCACTTATTAACCAAAACTAAATTGTTATTGTGCTCAGGGCACTTTTTGAGCAAAACTTCATTATTATCGAGCTCAAGGCACTTTTTGACCAAAACTAAATTATTATCGAGTTCAGGGCACTTTTTGACCAAAATTTTATAGCCACGTTGCAGCTACTGGACGTATAAATGTGCATTTAGTGTTACATTGTGTTTTAAGAACCATTAATGAAGAATACCCAGATGATCCCACCACATGGACATTATATTTGTTCGATGGAGCTCAGCTTTTGTGGGGGGTCATTTGTGGAGAGTTATCCTTGCCTTCTGCGTATTGTCGTATGTAACCTATTTTAAAGAAAGGTATTTTACAATTGGTTCCCAAAAACGAAAATTACTTATGACTCAACTTGATATATATAAATGGTCGGTGATAGGGCACTTCGAGGCGGTGTAATGGTTAGTAAGCTTGTCTCGTTAGAACACTTACGACTAACTAGTGAGTTCGATCCTCACTGGGTGCCTTCATACTTTCGGCCTTGTGCCACATCTAATCTACGCTTGAAAAATCACCGGGCACCTCGAGGTGGTGTAATGGTTAGAAAGCTTGTCTTGCTAGAACAATTACGACTAAGTAGTGAGTTCGATCCTCACTGGGTGCCCCATACTTTCGGCCTTGTGACACATCTGAGCTACGCTTGGGAAATTACTATAAATGATCGGTGATGTAGTAAAACATGAAAGACTAATTACTAGTCTCTTATGTTTTGCTACTCCAATAAGCATGCTTGTACTAGTAAAGAACACCTAAAAAGTGAAACGTTATCCCTTTATCGCTATAACTCTCAATAAATGCACATTTGGGCAAATTCTCCATCAACCTCAGTCGTGATCATATTGTCAGTGTGAACTCTCAATCCGTTGGTAGTACTGTATGTACCTCCCCCAGGGCGACGTACGGTTTTTGAATTGAGATTTTTTTCTTTCTCGTAGACTGGTTACCAACCATAACTATTTAACCCATAATTAGTGGAGGAGAAGACAAGGTTATTTTAACGGAACAGAATGTAACGAACTCGACCGGAATTCAAACTCATCTCGCAGATTTCTTGTTCTGAGCCACTAACAATTGCACCACCTGCACATCCAAATTAACAGAACAGAGAAAGACTAGAAAAAGAGTAAAATTTCTACTTAGTGAAAAAAAAAAAGATTAAAAAAGTAAACCAATAAAACAAGTGAATGCTACAAGCAGTCTAATAGTAGGCATCTATCAGCTTAGGGAGACTGGAGTTTACTAGCTTAGTAAGAACCATTAATTAGTAAGTGAGCGTCTATTGACTTAATAAGAGCTAGTAATGAAACAGTTTAGGTTAACTAAATAATTAAACCACGGAGAATGTTAAGATGAAAAAAAGCTCCCCATTATGTTACTCGCATTTGACTTGCATTCCCTTCACAATGGACACGCTTCGTTTACTTAGAGGAGTTGATTAGCAGTGCAACCGTTATTTTTAAAAGACAAGCGGTGTTTGTACACACACTTGTTTTTCATACTTGTATGTATTGTTTTATATATAACTTATATATACTATCAAAATAGTGTTACACATTGTTAATATTGTCTTTTCTTTTTTAATTTTTCTTTTCCTGGAAATATTACTCATCTGGAAGTGGGGAAAAAATATGGGAAGATATACTTCAAAGGTTTATTATTATTATTATTATTATTATTAATAATAATAATAATAATAATAATAATAATAATAATAATAATGCTTTGATGCGACACCTGGCAAGGCTCACATGGCGTTTGATCTTAATTCATTGGAAGGTGTTAACGCCTCCACATGTTTTATTGTGGTAAATTTAGATGAGCTACAGTAAATTTTCCGTTCAGTACAACAGATTTGCCTGATTTATCCAGTTTGGCACGAACCCTTAGGTACAGCGTACATCTCTGTTCATAAAAGCGAGTAGTTAGAAAGCATTGTGTTTTGGTGTCGAGAAGGTTTATATTTTAAAGTTGAAGGATAAGGCAGCCAAAGTGATTTGGAAGTCGTATCTAGATACTTGCGAATAACATTAGTCAGAGAACCACGGGTCACAGCAAGAACAGAATGTGCTTGCTTAATGACACAGCAGTCCCTGCAAAATGTATCGTTGAAGATCTTCAAAAATGTATCAAAATACAAGTAGAAATCTAAAAAATGTGGCACATAAGGACATCAGTAATTCCAGTTGTAGTCGGAGTCCCCGGATTGATTGATTGGAAAAGGTTCCGATAGAATCATTGAAAGGATTCTTGGTGGCCCATGCCTTAAAGGAATACAAAACTTGTACAGCTCACAAATTACGA
>CAHIKZ030004876.1:375000-435000 GCA_903632075.3 Acanthosepion pharaonis
TTTTAGTCTTTCTCTTTCTTTCTTTCTCCCGATAGCAGGTCCTATAAGCTTGGATATGCGAGTGGTGTTCATTGAGGAGCTAATTTCTATTTCCAGTTGAGTTCGTTATATTCATTTACACGTAAATACCCTTGGGAAAGGTAGGAAAACACCTACTCTCCCCCAGCTATGGGTTAAATAACAAGATTTGTATCGCTGAAACCATTATTATAAAAAAAAAAAATTTACGTAGAAATTATTTAGATTAAATAATACACAGAGTTTAATGTTATTAAAAAAAACAACCAACAACTCTCTCTCTCTCTCTCTCTCTCTATATATATATATATATATATATATATATGTTAAGAAATGGACAAGGTCCGACAATTTATTTATTAAAGACATTTTTATTTATGTTTAACGTTGTTATTTTAAATACTTGTATCTATAAAATAACAACGTTAAACATAAATAAAAATGTCTTTAATAAATATATATATATATATATATTCAACCGAAAACGTCTGTCTGTTTAATGTTTATTATATTTTTCCAGTTTCCGAAGATATACATCGGAACTGAAATCTCACCAACAAATTCGAGAGTTTTTTTTTCTCATCAGAACGATCAGAGTGAGTTTTTACACTTGCCGTACCTTCGTAATCTTCATTAGACTCATCCAACTCTTTTGCAATATTCTGAATTGACAGATTGACACCCAGACACTCTGAAATGTCTGCATTGGAACTTTCGGCGCAAATGCCAAGCAATACAGCATGCCGTTTCCAAATTTATGGTAGAGTGAATTGCGTCATGGTGCTCTTTTTTCTCACAGGTGGTGCCCAACTGACCCTACTATACTGTACAGTCGACAAAATCAAAAACAAACAACGCACGTGTACGAAATTAAAAAATATAAAATAGCGACAATTTAGCAATCGCACCCTCTGTGTGTATATATATATATATATATATATATATATATATATATATATATCTGTATGCGTGTGTGTGTACTTAGTCTGTGAATTTCCATTGGCATAATTTTTGAAAATTGTTATAATTCGTAGTTGAACGAGTAATTCTTTTTTAAAATTATTTGATGTATTTACATAAAAAAACATACATTATCATCAGATCTTTTTTTTTATATAAATTTCTCAAAAATTAGTTGAAATGAGTAAACAAAATTTTTATTGACATGCAAAAATTATTTGAATTTCCGATGATTTAAAATTTTCCATGAGAAAAATATGTGAAAAATTTCAGTGGTACCACACACAGACACAAGCATACACACACACACACAGACACAAGCATACACACACACACACATACACATACACACACACACACACACACACACACATTATATTTCAAAAGTTTGAGGCCTCCTCTAATTTTTTAAATTGACCCAAAAAGTAGTTGTTTTGTATTTTAAGTTAAATTAATATACATATTTAAAAAAAGTGAGACATGACTTTTTATCAGAAATTTTATTATGACAAATTTAAAAAAAACAAACGCATTTTATGATTAAATTTTAATTTCGTCAAAATATCTTCCTTCAGCCTTGATTACTGCAATAACAAATTTTTGGCATTCATTGCAAAAGTTTCTCAAAGTATAAGTTTGATAATCGATTCCATTCTTTTTTCAATGACTCTAAGAGCTCTTTTTCATTCTTTTACCACTCTTCTGTCAAGTTCATCCCATGCTAATTCTGTGGTTTTCATCAAACTTTTGAACTGTAGTGTATATATATATATATATATATATATATATATGCTGAAAATTTCTCGGACAAGCTGAGAAAGCCACTTCACTTTTAAAATATGAGTTCTGATCATTGGCCAAATTTTGAGAAAAAAATTTTCAGCACTCCCTTAAATTTGTTATATATATATATATATATATATATGAAAAATAGGAAATGGGAGTAGAAGTTTGATAATTCTTGCAAAAGCTGCGTCAATCTGTTAACTTTCTTTTTTTTTTTTTTTAAAGAAATGATTAATGACTTTTGGCTACTATTTTAGGTCGGTCCACTTTTCGACTGTAAAAATAAACCAGCGTGAAATTACAATAATGAAGCAACTTTCGACAATACTTCGCATTTCGTATCCCGTGACCTCGTATGACATCGAAAACACTTTATTCAATTCAGCGAAGGAAACTTGCGAGCCGAGTTCATGTCAAGTCGAATTTTACTTCTGATTCCGCCTGTGATTATTGTAACAGTCGTAAAGTGCATTGGAGATGGTATACAAAACA
Organism: Acanthosepion pharaonis; assembly: GCA_903632075.3. NCBI lineage: Eukaryota > Metazoa > Mollusca > Cephalopoda > Sepiida > Sepiidae > Acanthosepion > Acanthosepion pharaonis. The sequence continues at coordinate 377,257 of CAHIKZ030004876.1, forward strand.
ATAATAATAAATACGAAAACAATTTCAAATTGATAAGGAACGATTTCAAATTAATAAGGATAATATTTAATTTAAGAATTTCAAAGCAAATAAAATGAAAAAAAAAGATATTAACTCGAGGATATCTGTGAAAATTTAACGATTTTCCTAATTTTCTGATGAATCATAATTCTTAAGTTAATCAAAAATACTCGTGGAATTTTCAGTATTTCATTGATTGATTGATCCGTTTTCTACGGTTTATCAACCCTTTGTAGGATATTTAAAGCCAGAAAATATATTTTCTTTTAAATTATAAGAATTTTTCGAGATTATAATGGTTTAGTGATACAAGTCTTACGAAGAGGGGTGGATTGAAACCCTATTCTCAAGGGTATTTACGCGTAGGTGAATATAATAAACTCAATAGAAATTGGAACTTGGCTCTCCAATTAACAATTCCGCACCATTATCTATGACACCACCCGCACATCTAAACTTACAGCACCTAGTTAGGGTTAGGGTTAGGGTTAAGGTACTGATCAGCTTCGACGTTGCTTAGATTATGTGATCATACGGAAACCGGTGTTTTAGCGTAATATGAGCGTAATCCCGTATTACACGATTAAACATTTGATCTTTACAACTTTAACATTTCAATAACAATCACAAGTCTTTATTTAAACAAAGAGGGTACAAATAAAAACATTCAAAATTTGACAAGGTTTTCCATTTCACTGAAGCAAGCGTTAAACACAGAGAGCGTTATCGCTGCTTCTATCTCCCCTTTCTTTCTTGCATTCTTTCTTTCTTTCTTTCTTTCTTTCTTTCTAGACCTAGTTCTTTCTTTTTTTCTTTCTTTCTTTCTTTCTTTCTTTCTTTCTTTCTTTCTTTCTTAAATATATATTTTTTATTTCTCCTTAATTATAATTTCATACTTCTATCATTTCCTCTCTTTCTTTCTTTCTTTCTTTCTTTCTTTCTTTCTTTCTTTCTTTCTTTCTTTCTTTCTTACACTAAAACAAAAACAATATCTGATACGTCTTTTACTTCCGTTTATCCTCGAACTCAAAACGTAATGGTCCATTATTTATTTGCGACAATGACTCTATTGTTCCGTTCCTAAAATAATGTGGAGTTATTGCATCGGGATTACGCCAAGCACATCAACCTTTGCATCACAAATGATGGAAATCATATTGAAGATGCTATTTGGTAATATTCCAATTTAATAAAATGTTGCTGAAAATTTCATTTCTTGAGAAGATGCATTTTTGCTTATGTTCCCATACTTTATGGACACGCCCTGTATTTAGGGAGACACACCTTGTAGTATTTTAAATGGACAAAAAATTTAGATTTGAAGATTGATCATCTTGCTGTCAGCGAAGCCACGGGTTAGTTTCTACTGAAAGTGACCTGAAAGATAACTGGTTCCCTAGAGGCCGTGAATTCAATCTCAGTACCAGGTAATATAGAAATAAACACCAGCCTAAAGGAGAGGGAGAGTTGTAACACGAGGAAGAATTGAGAGTTGTAAAGTTTGAAGTTCCTGAGGTAAATACATTGTACGTAACAAGAATCAGACTGAAATTCTTTGAGAGTTACCAAATACAACGGGCTGCTAGAAAGGTTGAAGAATGTAGCGACCAAAAAATACAACTACAGCGAGGAAAAAAAGGTGGATATAATCCAATGTATAATAGTAAAAAGACCATATTTTTTTAAATTTGATAATAATAATATAACTTCTTTTCTTATGAGAACGATCAGAGTCAGTTTTTCGTCCTGCTGTATCTTCGTAATTACCATTAGACTCATCCAACTCTTTTCAAATCCTCAGCAAAGTCCTCAGATTGAGACCTCAATACTCTTAAATGTTCGTATTGGATCTTCCGACGAGAATGTCAAGAAGTATAGCGTACTGTTTCCAAATTCCTGTCGGAGTGAATTACGTCATTGCGCTCTTTTCCTCATAGAGGATGCCGATCTGACCGTACTATACTGTGCAGTCGACAAAATAAAATAAAAAACAACGCGCATGCGCGAAATTAAAAATATAAAATAGCGACAATTTAGCCACCGCACCCTGTATATGGCAGAGAATTTTCACACGGTCTATCCTAAAGGAAGTGGCAAACTAATCACGTGTTCAACAAGGAAGTAAATAGGCTTGGGCTGCACGTCATTTGGTTGAAGATCAAGCTGATGTTCGTGGGAGATGGTCCCATCTACTGCCTATCATTATTGGCAGCAACCCAACGAGTTGGTCACGTCTTTCGTATACTTGGACTCAGAAGCTTTCAACAACGGTGCCCTCGTCATAGAGATCCAGACGTGGGCTAGCTGCAGGTGTCACGAGAAATCTCTGGAGACCACAATAGCGGTATCTATCATCTTCTGACGCACCAAACTATGAGTTTTACAACGCCACCGTCGTCTCTGTGATGCTATACATCGCCGAGACGTGGCTTCTCAGCAAAACTATCGTTTCCCGCGTTCATGGTTTTGAGTTCCACGCCCTCAGGTCCATCAAAGGGGTGCACTGGTCCAATCTTTTAATGAGCTCCGCCAGGGGACCGGCCATGTTGTGACGACCTGATGACCACCTTACCAGAGTTATCGTCCACTTCGACCTGCCATCTGCAAACTGCTGATGACCTCACGGTAGAACAACACAGCCGCTGGAATGATGTCGACCGCTAGAACCTCCAGCAGATTAATCTGTCCCTGCCAGATATTCCGGTGCTCTGCGAAGACCATGTGAGCTGGAGGGACAAGATGGTTGTTGTGAGCTCAACGGTATGCCTCATGGTATTCCATTTAGAAACAACAGTAAACCAATCTCTAGAAATTTAAAATATATCCATAAGGAAAATCGAATGAAATGGACAACAGAATACTTTAAAGAGGGGCGAGACGGGGGAGAATGGCTGAATGACTGTCAGCAGAAACAAGTTGATACATTAACAAAGCGGAGGTGGTGGTTGTGTCTGTTTGTGATGGGGTGGGTCGTGAAGTGGTGAGCACATGATTATCTCCAGATGATAAAATGACAATGATATATATAGATTGTTTTGAAGACACATGTGGTGCTATAGTTCGAGAAGTCATCAAATGCTTTCAGAAAAGTGATGATTTTTATGCACAAAAATACCTCATGACATTCAAAGAAGATAACTTGTGAAGATTTGCACAAAATGCTAGCTTGTTTGTTCAATCTTCACCCCAATTAATAAAATATAATGCATTCTAAAGAGGAAGGTTTACATTGGCAGACATCACTTTGCTAACAAAGATGACTTTTGAAATGTCATCTTAGATGTTGTGCAGTATGTTTCATATGAAAATATACAACAGCTCATAAAAATCAATGAAGGAACAACTTTTAAAATTAGTTTGAAAGCATGGAACATACATTTCACATTAATGTTGTCTTTATAATGAGATTGTTTTTAATGTTAGCTTCAAAACAATTATCTTTTGTAAAGTTTACACATGTTCTGTAATTATAAGTTTTAATTCTAAGATAACGTTCCTTGGTATTTCAGTAATCTGGCTGATAATAGAAAACTCGGAAAATCCAGTAAAATTAATAGAATTATTGCCACATCATAAGAGTGACATTTAGTCAACTATAATTTATATACAAGGTGATTGAAAAGTAACTTCCTATTTTAAAATACACATAATTTATTTATTAACTATAATTTTTACAAGAAATGGATATGAGAGGAAAGTGTTCAGCAAGAGATTTTATTTAAAATTCAATACCGGCACCAGATTTTGCTACCAGATTCTTTAGCTGCCCAGAAATCACATCATTGGATTTCCCCAGAAACTCTTGTGGTATGGAAGACCTAACTTCTTGTGGTCACACTTCAAGTTCTTTGGTTGTAGTGTGATGATAGACCTATAATGAGTTTCAGATGGTGGTAAAATACACGCACGCACGCACGCACGCACACGTACACACACATGCACACGCACACATATATATGGATTGTTTTGAGGTTACATACATTTCACATTAATGTTGTCTTTATAACTTTGTTGCTACCATAAGGACAATATTTTCAATTTTTTGTTCCAAATCTTTGTATTTATCAACATTGCGCAAATTCTGTAATTTTAATTCTTAATATTTTAAAAAGTTAGTTTCCTGACATAAAAAGTAAAAATTGGAAAATCCAGTAAAAATCATAAAACTGTTGTCATATAAGAATAACATGTTGCCTACAATAATTAATACATATTTTGATTTTTATACATATTATGTAAAACACTTTGCAAAGTTAATAGTGAAAATATGAATTCAATTATTAAAAGTGGCTAATAATGTAAGACGTTGTGGAGAGCAGCTAACGGTCTTTACAAAACGAAAAAGCCTGTCTCTGGATATATGATATGAAAAATAGGAATTCGAACACATGATCAGTTCGTTGTCTATATATAATAAACTATAGTAAGGCATTGAAATGAAAATGTGGCGTCTGTAATATGAATGCGCCGATCCGATCTTTGACGTTTTCTGTTGTGAAAGAACAAAACAAAAGATAATAAAAAAAACAAAAAAACAAAAAAACAAAAACAAAACAAAATGCCCAAAACAAGCAAAAAAACAATCATTTTATTTATAGATTTAAAAACTGGGTCACCTAATTTTTGCGTACGCTTTTTGGCACGTGAGTGCGCACATACACAAGAAATGATTCAATGATACCTATTCACATAAGTATACACATGGGTACACAGTAAGCACTCACATAGACAGATATCTATGAGAAATGTACTATACCACTGATACATGGGAAAATAATATATATATATATATATATATATATATATATAAATGTAGGTCAGCTTTATTAATTTCAAATAAAAACGGTGATAGAAAATCAAACACGTGTACTTACTAAAAATAACGTTTATAGTAATATATATATATATATATATATATATATATATATATATACGTTTATAGTAATATGTATATATTTATATACATGTATAGATAAATTGTCGTCTAAATTACGCAAAATTTAAAATAACACTGACATATCATTTTAACAGATATATTTAGCAAAATTACCCCCAAAATATCTTGAAATACTAAAGAAACACTAATTCAATAAAATCGCCATTGACTTCAAGCACGATCTCCAGACCACTTCGGAATCTCCTGTAACTATTCTGGATGGTCTCCCTGTTTAAGTTGGTGAATGTTGCCATAATCCTTGCCTTCAGTTCATCTTTCATGTTACAAGGGGTTTTGTTGGTCTCTCGCTCAACTGCATCCCACACATAATAATCAAGGGGGTTACAGTCTGAAGAGATAGGTGTCCAGATGTAAGGGGTGATGTGGTCGTAGAAATTGTCTGACAGCCATGACTGGGTTCACCTGCTTGTGTGGTATAGTGCAGTGTCCTGTTGCCAGACACAGGTTCTTCCAGCAAGCACCCTCTTGACTCAGGACAGCACTACCTTCCCAAGACACTTAATGTTGACCTTCGTGTTGAATCTGTTTTATTTTTTTATCAGACCGATCAGAGTGAGTTTTCCGAACTGCCGTAGCTTCGTAATCATCATTAGACTCATCCAACTCTTTTTGAATCCTCTGCACTCTCCTCAGATTGACACACAAACACTCTGAAATGTTTGTACTTTAACTTCCGTCGCGAATGCCAAGCAGAAGAGTAGGCAGTTTCCAAATTTCTGGCGGAATGAATTGCGTCATGGAGCTCACCTTACTATACTGTACAGTCAACAAAATCAAAAACTAAAAACACGCATGCACGAAATTAAAAATATAAAATAGCGACAATTTAACCATCTCTCTCTCTCTCTCTCTCTCTCTCTCTATATATATATATATATATATATATATATATATATATATATATATACACATATATAATTAAAACAAAAGACGGTTCACATGTGCTTCTTATAATATGCAAATTTAATAAGCCGGTTAATGAAATTTGAGAAATAAAACTAATTTTTGGTTAGGGAACCCTCTAACCACCACCAACAACATTACTTAGAAGAGTAAGTCCCAATTCTTTGTTTATTCCTCGTCTCGTTGAAGAAGGAGACGGTCGTGTCCGAAAATTCCGACTTTCAAATCTTTCTTATCGTGCTTCAAATTAGTCAAAAGGCAGATTTATAATATCATCAATCTTATTGTAAATATTGTTATAATTTTGTTGGCTTTTTATTTCTCAAATTTCATTAACCAGCCTATTAATTCAACACACACACATACACACACAGATATATATATATATATATATATATATATATATATATATATATATATATATATATATATATATGCGCACGTATGTGTGTGTATCACATTGAAAAAAGAAGAGATATTTTATCTCTTTTACATTAATTAATCAATTTTCTAATATGAGTATAACTTTTCGCAAATGTGGCTGTTGTAGATGAAAAATGCAGATTTGTGTTATATTTTTTTTACATCTACAACAGCTATATTTGCGAATTTTTTTTCGTGTATTAGAAAAATTATTAATAATCTTGATAAACAAAATAACTATTCAAGATATGTATGCCAAAAAATTGCTGTCTCATATATATATATATATATATATATATATATATATATATATATATATGGACTAAGAATTGCGTTTAACTTTGAAAATGACTGTTGCCATTCAGTGTGGAAAACCTATGTTCATACCGCTGATATATATATATATATATATATATATATATATATATAATTATTTATTCGAAAATTATAACATAAATATGTTATAAAATCACTCCAAAAATAGCCATTTTGTTTCAACACTTTAAAACTAAACTAGGACGTAAATTTCTAAACCTCATCAAGAAACATTTCCCTGACCCCGAAACTAACCCACTCAGTAAAAAGAAGACACCAGAATTGTTGAAACAAAATGGTTATTTTTGTTGTGATTTCATAACATATTTATGTTATAATTTTCGAATAAATATTTGCTCTACTCTGTATTGAGCATTCTTTTAATAATAGTATTTGTTGGTTATTAGAATTTATTCCATATACACCAATCCTATATTGGGTATATATATATATATATATATATATATATATATATATATATATATATATATATATATATATATATATATGTATTAGGTGAGGCCAGACAAACCTATCTAGGTTTTCACCTAAACGGATCGTCAGGGAAAGTTTGGCTAACGAGTTTGCCTCGTTAGCCAAACTTTCCCTGACGATCCGTTTAGGTGAAACCTAAATAGGTTTGTCTGGCTCACTAGGGTCTATCTAGGTCTGCTCTACGGTTGTATTGAGCTCTTTTGTTAGTTAGTTGTTACTCGTATCAGGGGTTTTTTCTTTGGGCTTCAGACCTGCATCTGTGCGATTTTTTTTTTTTTTGTCGGCAGACGTTCATGTTTGTAGCTCTTTCTTTTTTTAAAACCTTTTTTCCCTCGAGATTGATTTGATTAGCAAATCAAAAATTCGAGGGTTTTCGAAACGAGTCTAGTTATCTATATTTATATGTATATATATATATATATATATATATATATATCTGTGTGTGTGTGTGTGTGATTTATATAGATATTATTTAAATATTATATATGAGCAGTACTTATTGGAAAGCGCTCAATATCAGTGATAAATCTAACATACTTGTATGGATGTGAGTCTGTAACCCTAGGTTTCACGCTTTTACGATCCTCAGACAAACTGATTTATTTTTTAAAATTTGAATCTATGTCAGTGTCTGTTTGGTGATGTTTGGTGGTATTGGGGGCGGGGAAATTCTCCTCTGTGTCCATTTTGGGATGGCACTCATACGTACGCAGACAGATATACATTCAGGTGTATGTATTGTCATTCGTACAAATATATACATATATGAACAATGTGGGGTCAGGCGCAGTCAAGGACACATGGCACACTGGATAAAGGTGTTAGTTAGATCCAGTGACAGGACCCAAAGAGCGTGAGTTCAATACCAGGTTAAGGCAGTGGAGAACTTTCAGAGGGAAATTAACAGGAGATAACTGATAACTGACATCCATTAAACATGGCACGTGGAACTAGAACAGTCCACCCCAGTGAGCGAAATAAAGGGTTCAGTTCGACATTCCAACCACCTGAAGAAGGCCGGAGCATACAACAGCCGAAACGTTGTAATAAATATGGTGACAAAGATGAGGACAATAGTCCGAATAATGTAAATAATATAAAGATGTTACATACGGACAAACACGTACTCACGACAAAGATGAATATATATATATATATATATATATATATATATATATATATATATATATATATATATACATTTTGGGATACGGCACAAAAAAGATTCTCAGACACACATAAACATATATAAAGGGTGCGATGGGTAAATTATCGCCATTATATATTTTTAATTTCGCCGATGCGCGTTATTATCTCTTGATTTTGTCAAGTACACAGTATATTAGGGTCAGTTGGGCCCCGTCTGTAAGAAAAAAAGCACCATGACGCAATTCACAAGAAATTTGGAAACGGCATGCTGTATCTACTGTTTGGTATTCGTTTCGGAATTTCCAAGACGAACATTTTAGTGTTTAGATGTCAATCTGAGGACAGTGCAGAGGATTTGGAAAGAGTTAGATGAGTTTAATGGTGATTACGAAGGTATTTGGAGTGATCACTAGTGATGGTGATGTTATGTCTCCATTCATCTTCCCACAGGGCCTCAGACTCATCACAGAGGCCTACATCAATTGCCTTGAAGAGGTAGTGCTGCCCTGGATCAAGAGGGTGGCTGCTGGAAGAAATTAAGTCTGTCCACAGCACTCTGCACCATGCCACACAAGCAGGAGAACGCAGTCATGATTGTCAGACAATTTTTGCAACGACATATACCCCTTACATCTGGTCACCTAACTTCTCAGGCTGCAATATCCTTGATTATTATGTGTGGGGCGCAGTTGAGAGAGAGACCAACAAAACCCATTGTAACACTAAAGATGGACTGAAAGTAAAGATTATGGCACTATTCACCAACCATTCAGATGCAGGAGATTCCGAAGTCATCTGGAAGCCATGGTTAAAGCAATGGCGATTTTATTGAATAAATTTCTATGATATTTTTGTGTAATTTTGGTAAATATGTCTGTTAAAATGTGATGTCAGTGTTATTTTAATTTTTGCGCAATTTAGACGACAATTCATCTATCGCATCCTGTACACAAGGCCCTAACTTGGAATCACTAATGTCGGACTTTTTGGTGGACTTATGTAAGCTGTGGAGAGTATCAGATTTGAATAAAGTTTAACGTGGTTGACTATTACTACTGAGTCGTGAGTTCAAGTCTCATGCCCGTCCCATATATCAACACTTGTGCCCAAATTAAACTAAAAAAAAAAAAAAAGAAAAAATCAAAGAAAAGAAAGGACTGCGGCTCATCGTGGTGCAATAGTTAATGTGTTAATCTGGCTAACCATTACTAGTCAATTCAATCGTTACTAGGTGCTCCGTACTTATAGCCTTATGCCAAACCAAACTGGATTTAGGAAAAAAAAAACAAATTTAGCGACACCGCACCTCTTCAACTGGCGTGAGATGATAGTTGACTAACTAGACTGGTTGACTTATTCCTACTGAATAGTCACTTCAATCCTCATTGGGTACTCCTTATTGGGGCTTAGTTAATATCGACTTGAGAAAGCTGAGTAAATAATATGATTGGATCCTGTAAAGGTTGTCAATGAGAGTAACGGCTTTTACTGCGAATGAAATTTCTAACTTGATTTACCGATTTTATAACCCGTTTTGCTAACCATTGTGGCAACTCTACCCCAATTGTAAGCTGACCCATCTACATATGTTTATTTGCAATTACAGAATGATGGGGGGGGATAAAAGTGCGTCCAGTTTTTTAAGTAAAAAAAAAAAAAAGAAACTTTAAGAATGGTTAACATTACATTTATTGACCAACATATTTATTATTGTGTTCTACGGTTTTCTGCCATCTTTTTAGGGAACTCCATAATTGCACCCCCCTCGCCCCGAACTTTTTGTCTTTATCAGCAAATACATATTCTAAGCTTTTTCTGCAATTTTCAAGGATTTTTCCCATGAAGATAATTCTATAAAAAATGGTAATCCGATGGTGCAATATCTGGTGAATCTGGCAGGAGATAGAAACATTTCAGTGAAGCACTAATAATTTTTCCTTGGTCGCCAAAGAAAGATACATTCTCTTTTTATCCTGATTCCTACGCCCTCTCTCTCTCTCATTCTAGGCGCTTTTCATCGACGATTGCCTTCAGTTAGTTTAAGTGGAAGCATTTTTTGAATCATGTGTTTGGCACACCGGGAGAAATTCCTAATAGACGATTCCCTTTCATTGCCATTATGCAGATTATTTGAATAAAGACCAGCTTTTGTTACAGTAAATGGTATTTTACTTCACTTGGCACATTATCTGTTGCGTTCCATGGCATTGTAAAGTATCTACGTTTTATTACGCGTCTTTGTTTCAAAAACAGGATATTATCCTTTGATTAATGTTGTGAACAACTTATGGAAACACGGTCTAGTTATTTATCCCTGTTTATGTGGAAGTCACGCATCAAAGTTATTAATAAAACCAATTAATGCAAATGATTTTCAAAGCTTTATTTGAATAATTCTGAGAATTAATGTTGAATATTCACGCCATATAACGCATAATTGTCTCTAGTATGTTTTTATTTGGTCGTTATCTACTCGACCGTGGAGCATTGTTTTAAGAGAGATTTACAGCAGGAAACTTCGTCAACCATTTTTGACACGTTTGATCATTTACAGAACCTTCTCCACAAAGAGCACATATCTTTTGCCTTGGATATAAACCATATTTTTAAGTTTTTAAAAATAAAATCGCTGCAAATGTTGTTTTTGCATCTTCATCGTTAGTGTCGATAAACAAAAGTACAACATTTCGACAAATTTGTTACAAATTACGGGATAGATATAAAAAGCCTAAAGCGATCTTTGGGTGTGAAGTTAAAACTACTCCTTCTTAATGCCATTCCATAACAACACCGGCGCTAACAATTTCGTTTACCTAATGTATTCGCATAAAAATATCTCACTTTAACTTTGTAGCATATGCAATGTATACAAAAGTCAGAATCGAAACTACATAGATGTAGTTTATATGGACATATATATGGATATATATATATATATATATATATATATATATATATATATATATATATATATACACTCAAGTGGGAAGTGTGAGACAGCGTAAACACTTATCAAAATGATTTCGAATTTCAGCTCAGTTTGTTTATGCTTCCTTCGGATAAATATCTTTGGGGAAAGGTATGAATCCACATTCTTGCACCGTGTTCCATCACCAGAAAATTGGACAAAAATATTCTACTTATGGCAGTCCACAAGGTTTTACAAGGAAGACATTAAGAAACGTATTCTTCAATAACTAACGCCACGGCAATAATAAAAGCAAAATTCTGTTGCATTAACTGTAAAACATAGCAGACGCTCGCTTGCAACGATGTACTTAAAAACTTCCTTTGTTGCTCTTTCTCACAGCACCTGAATTAACATAAAGTGAATTGTCCAGAGACTTTATGCAATCGAATGCTTCAGCTTTTCCTATAAACAAGGATTCCGTGAGATTCAATTTCGTTTCTTTTACAGTCTACGATTTGCCAGGCTTTCTAATGTGCAATCTATGAATTATAAACAGAAAGAGTTCAGAGGTCAGACAGAGTAATATCCAGCATTTTCAGGTGCAGAGGTCACAGCATAAATATTATTTTCATTGCCTATTGTTAATTGTTCTCGTTTTACGAAGTTCGTTTTTGTGTGAGCGTGTCTGTTTGTTCTTGTGTGTGTGCGGCATGAGGAGATATGGAAGCTGTTTTCTAATCTTATTTTAGCTTTGCACAAGGCCAAATATATGGGGCACTTGGTCAGAATCAAACTCACTAATCTGTCAGACAGACAAGATTTACAGATAGAGGGAGAGCAAGGAACTGTAACAGAGAAGTAGTGATATAAACGGAGAGAAACGGGTAGAGAGAGTGATAAGAACAGACTGACACCCACAGAGGGAGATGGATATGAGCAAAGTGAGAAAACCAAAAAGAGATATGAGAGAGAGAGAGAGAGAGAGAGAGAGAGAGAGAGAGAGAGAGAGAGAGAGAGAGAGAATGGAGAGTGATATGAACTGAAAGACTGGTAGAAAGAGAGAGGGAGAGATAAAGGTAGAGAAAGATATGAATAGCAAGAGAGACAGACAGAGAGAGAAAGATAGAGAGATAGGGAGAAACAGGGAGTGGGAAGAAAGACAGAGGAGACATACAAAACAGGGAGCAAAACAGAGAAAAACATATATACTAGGATACCTGAAAAGTTTTCGGCCTACATATATATATATATATATATATATATATATGTGTGTGTGTGTGTGTGTGTGTGTACAAGAGCGAACAGCGTTTTGCCAATCATCGCGCACACACAAAATCCACACATTTTACGGGTAGACGGTGGTAAGGCATTCAAATGTTTATGCTATGACAATACCAGGTAATGTGACCAAACATTTGATCTCTCAAGAATATCTCTTGTCGTCTAATGAACGTCTTGTGTTACAGGAATCTCTCACTCTCAGTAGCGATTTGTACCTAGTCTATTCAGTCTTTTGTTAAGGATTATATATATATATATATATATATATATATATATATATATATATATATATATATATATATATATATATATGAAGTATTTTAACTATTTGCGCTGTTTACATTGTTCGGAATGTTATCCTCATCTTTATTGCCATATTCCCGAAGTTTCGGCCGTTGTACGCTCCGGCCTTCTTCAGAAGTATTCGGTTCGGAATTCCAACAAATATCACATGAAGAAGGCCGGATAGTACAACGTCCGAAACGTCGTGAATGTGGCAATAATGGCGAAGAAAACAGTCCGAACAATGTAAATAGCACACACACACACACACACACACACACACACACACACACACACACACACATATATATATATATATATATATATATATATATATATCCAAATGTAAAAGAACGAAGAGTAAGATATCAGCGTTCAAAACATTAATTTAAAACAGAGCTCAATACAAAAGTAGAGTAATAACTATTTATTTATTATGCAGTGTTACATTAGAACATGGACATACCCACTACAAAACTGTACATCTTGTTTCAGCGTTAAAAATTTTTGTTCACATTTCGTCAGGTGGGAAATCATCATGCTACTAAAATATTTTATAAAAATATTTTAGTAGCGTCGTCATTTCTCACCTGATGAAACGTTTAAAATTTTTTTAATGTTGAAAGAATATGTACAGTTTTGTAGTGGGTATATGCATGTTCTAATATAACACTTCATAATATATATATATATATATATATATATATACAAATAAACAATTGTTTTTCCGCACCTGGGACGGGTTATCTGCGTCTAATGTTTGCCTTATTAACGTTGCCTAACCTCAGTCCTATGCCATAATAGGAGTTACTAAGTACGTCAAGTATTTCAAGAAGGTTACAGTTCTGAGTATATTAGAGTTACTTAAGATTTGAAAGCAGTGAGCTGGTGTTATGGCGCCTTCTAGATGCCTTCCCTACGGACTTTTCTCTAAACAGATGACAATATAAACATATTTAGATTACAGAATGAAAAAAGGTGCCTGACGAATCTTATGTAAATGTATGTACATTTATATAGGTACATTAGAAATTAATATCGTATGAAATCATAGACACCGTAAGAAATCTTTCTCAAGTCTACCAAATCTATTGACGAAACTGGAATATTACACCTTCCTATAATCTCTATAATCTGCTTGAATATATCCAATCCTCACTTGCTATTGCTGAGTTCAAATGCGTCTACGTGGCCTTGTGGGTGATGTAGTGTTTTACAGCCTATGACTCCTTTCTCATAGACGAAACCTCGCAAACCTCTCACTATTCTATCGCTATTTCCATGGAAAATGTTTTAACGAGGTCTATCCCTTAGTGCAACTAGTTAAGACCATCACAGTTAACACTCGCCATGTCGCTTACACTGGGACAAAAGAAGGAAGTAGCACTCGAACCGTTTCTTCCTAAGGCTCCCGATAGTATGCTTCCCCGATCGCTACAGGCTTAACTTCTTCAAGTCTAGAGTCAACCGTTATCTTTCCCACATCAAGCAGTTATGTGCCATGCGTGATACACGCTTAGCCGATCATGTATCTTTCAATACATGACTGACGAGGTAGATTTTTTTCCTGCAGTAGGTTGTCATTTCTTTCTGGGGTAGAGCAGTTGCCATCCAAGGTTCTAGAACCCGGTCTGTCTTGCTATTTACCTATAGCTTGGGGGAGAAGAAGAGGATTCACATCTTTCCCAAGGGTATTAGCACGCAAGTCGGAGAGCTAAGTTTGACTGGAATTCGAACTCGGCTCTCCGATTCCTCAATCCGAGCCTTGCCTACATAGCCTCCTAAACTGCACATTTTACCTCATCTTCTTACACTCGTACATCATTTAGTAACGCTCTATCTTGAGTTGCTCTTGCGCCTTGTATTGAAGTTGTAAGATAGAATGTTGCATCCGATTGTTTAAAGCATTTTGACTCACCAAAGTGGATGTCTGGATCGCAGGTTTTCAATTTGTTTTTTTCTTCTTCTTCTAGGCAGAAGACGATATTGTCTCGAAATGTTTACCGCTATTAAAATTCGTAGCCGGACAGTTAAGTTAACATGAGCAAATATACAGGGCGTGTTCCTAAAGTCTGGACACAGAAAATCTCATTAATTATATTTTTTTATCTCCGCAGATTAAACATGGTTTTGTCAAAAGAGAAAAGAACTGACTTCTTTTTCTGGGGTATGCTAAAGCAGAAGGTGTACCCAATGAATATCACAGATGCAACACACTTGATTGAATTCATAAACAATGAATGTGCTAAAATTGACGGCAATATGGAGTTATTGCATCGAGTTCACGTGAATCTTGCAAAGCGCATCAACCTTTGCATCACAAATGATGGAAATCATATTGAAGATGGCGTTTGTTAATATTCCAATTCAATAAAATGTTGCTGAAAATTTCATCTTTTGCAAAGATACATTTTGACTTTATGGACACGCTCTGTATTTAGGGACACGCCCTGTGTATAAACAAAATAAAACTAAATATTCAGTCTTATTTTCCCGATTTGAATTTCATAGATATTCTACCCACTCGTCAGGGGATTAAATAGTAAATTATTGAATTTATAAACTGATATTATAATTATTTTCTTTTTAAAAATATGATTCCATCGCGACACAAAAAAATTATATTTTTCAAAACTGAAACTAAATTTATAAATTTTAGGGACACGACCTGTAGATTGTGGGCTTTTCATAATTGTTGTGTGAGAATGGTAAACTCAGTATGGAGGACGTGTTGTTCTAAATGGAATAATCGTCCTTGCTTTATTCTCCAAATGCGACTCAATCAGATATGTGCATGAAACTGGTCAGGTTCTCAGCTGCGCAACGACCCTACGACCACATCCAGCCATAAGGCTGATGATGATAATGATGACGATGATGTTGATAATAAATAAAATTTGATTGATTGCGCAAGAAAAAGTTCATTGTAATTTCTTCGAAACGCCAAAGATTGCGTTAACCTTGAGTAAAGGATGACACTGTGAACTTTTACATTGAGACTTTATAATTAATTAATTTAGGCGCCTGATTTTAATCCGTTTGTTTTGGTTATTGTTAATTTATAACTTTACTGGCATAATTTCTCAGTCACTAGGGTTCTCTAACAATGTGCAAACGATGTAAGCATTAATTTTTTTATTAACCGCTTACATTCTCTCTATCTTCATATATATATATATATATATATATATATATATATATATATATATATATGTGTGTGTGTATGTATGTATGTATATATATATATATATATATATATATATATATATATATATATACAGTGCGGGAAATAAATAAGCGTACACATGAAAAATTGTATTTTTATAAATGTAAAAGCCTTAACCAAAACAAATTTTGATACATTTTATATGTAAAGATACATTTTATTAAAAAATAGTAATAAACTTAATTAATTCTTATTCTAACAGAAATTAATGCTTTTTTTCATTTTAACTGATGAAAAAAAGTATTCGTACAAAAAAAAAAAGCATATTAACTTAATTTAATACTTTGTGGAATATCCTTTATTGAGTTCAACAGCTACCAGTCTATTCCTGTACGTCTCAACTAATGATTTGCACACATTGAGTGGTATTTTGTCTCATTCTTCTTGGCATATTGTCTTCAAATTCTTGATATTTGTTGGTGCTCTTTTCCCAATTTGAATTTTCAAATATCGCCATAAATTCTCGATTGGGTTCAAGTCTGGGGACTGACTTGGCCATTGCAAGACAACAACGTTACTTGCAGCTAACCATTTCCTTGTAGATCTAGCGGTATGCTTAGGATCATTATCCAGTTGGAAAACCCAATCAGGAGGTAGCCGAAGTCTCTCAACAGAACGCATTAAATTGTCTTGCAGGATTTTCTGGTAGCTTTCGGCATTCATCTTGCCATCTATTATTGATATTCTGCCAACACCTTTTGCAGAAAAACAGTCCCAGATCATGACACTGCCACCACCAAACTTTACAGTTGGCAAGGTGTTCTTTGGTAAGTAGGCTTCACCGTCCTTCCTCCACACATGATTTCGATAATTATGACCAAACAACTCTATTTTAGTTTCATCTGTCTATAGTACTTTTTCCCAAAATTAATATTCTTTATCCTTATGCTCTCTAACGAATTTTAGCCTAGCATCTCTGTGTCGTTTCAAGAGGAGTGGAGTCTTCCTTGGGATGCGTGATTTCAGACTGTTTTTTTGTAGTTCATTACTTATTGTATGCTTGGTTACTTTAATCCCCAATGCACGCAGATGTTCCTGCAGCTCTTCTCGGGTAACCAGTGGATTTTGTTGGATCTGGCGTCCTAATACCTTTGCTGAGCTTAGAGAAATCTTCGTCGGAGCACCTGTTCGTCTTTGGTTTTCGACGCTGTTACGAGTTTTAAACCTTACAATGAACGAAGCAATTGTAGTAAAAGGAATATTCTGGTTGTTAGAAATCGTTTTGTAACTGTTCCCATCTTTCGAAAGAGACAAAATGTGTTGTTTTTGTGAAATAGCCAATTCTTTACCTTTAGGCATTATTAGAAACTTCTCGTAAGACTAGAAATTGCAGAATGCTCTGATAATAGCTAATAGCGTTAACTATAATTACTGATAACATTACTGAAACATTCTAGAATATACTTTTTTCATAATTAATTGATTATTTTATTCTAATAATTGATTTGTACGAATACTTTTTACACCAGTTAGAATTAAAAAATTAACTTCTGTTAGGATAAGAATTAATTAAGTTTATTATTATTTCTTAATAGTGTGTCTTTATACATAAAATGTGCCGAGATTTGTTTTATTTAAGGCTTTTACATTTATAAAAATACAATTTTTCAAGTGTACGAATATTTATTTCCCCCCATTGTATATATATATATATATATATATATATATATATATATATATCGTAATATAAAAGAACGGAGAGTAAGATTTCAGCGTTCAAAACATTCATTTAAAACAGGGCTCAATACAAAAGTAGAGCCGTAAATATTTATTTATTATGCAGTGTTGCATTAGAACATGCACATACCCACTACAAAACTGTATGTCTTGTTTCAAAAATTTTATCTAACTTTTCATCAGGTGGGAAAGCATCGTAATTTCCCTTTTGATGAAACGTTAGAAAAAAAATCTTAAAATTGAAACAAGATGTGCCCCTTACTTTCGGCCTTGTACCACATCCAAGCTACGTTTGGAAAATTACTCTATATTGATAGATTTATACATATAAATATGAAAAGGAAAAGGATTAAGTCCCACAATTATTTAATATAATTCCTATTTATACGTTATATTTGAAGATGTAATTTATTTAAGTAAATGATCCGTGTTTTTAATTAACCAATATTAATTACGTTTATCGGCCTTAATATACATAACTGTTCCTACAAGGGTTATAGGTTCAATTCCTGTTGGAGAGCGCATATTTTCTATGAAATTTCTCGAACATTCAAGCAGGTAAATGTAATTAATACTGTTTAATAAAAACAAACAAACAAAAAAAACAGCATTTATTAACTTATTCAAATTTCCGAATTAGTAGTTTTGTAAAATTACCAAAGTTTATATTCATTTCTATTTTATATTATTTTTTCCTGAATACTTTCGAATGGAGTGACATTATATATATAGTGAAAACTATCGCTTAATCCGGCAAGCTTTAAATCACTTGACTACAGAGCACCACAAACACCGGCAAGGTTCAATTGCTCTTTTTAGACAATACCCCTCATCTCGTTCAGGTATTCTCTGAAGGTCAAGTTTAAATTTCTAAATTTCACTACTAGTCTTCAACATGCATTTTAAAGATATAGAAAAAATCGGATGTTTCTAGAAAAAAAGAATTGAAATCATTTATCGATATTTTTTCTATTTCATCAATTTATTTGTTTTCGATAAATATTTTTCTAATTTGAACAAGGTACATTTTTCTATTTTCCCCATCAACTTTTTAGTGGCCAGGAAATTAAAATAGTGAGACAATTCAAATATCTTGGCTCTACGCTTAGTGAAGAGAATCCAAGAATAAAAAAGACTTTCAAGAACAGCACAAAGAATTACAGTTGTCGCAAAACTAAGATTTATCTGGGAATAAAGGACATTTGCCTGAAATCACAGAACAGACTGTTGCATGTGATCTGTTTATACGCCTGTGAATCTTGGATATTAACAGCAGAGTTACAGTAAAGAAGTCAAGTACAGTAGAATCCCTGACAACCGGACTAAGAAGGCCTTCCGGATATGAGGAATTGGTTACAAAGTCCGGATATGAGAGGTTATATTTAGAGTAAAATAAAAGAACTGAAATCAGGTTTAACATTTATTTGCAATGTTTTATAGTAAACAAAAGAAGCTAATGATGAGTGAAATATAACGGAATTGATTTTAAGGAAAAAAGAAATAAATTATGTAATGTTAATGAAAATTCATTAAATTAAGTATGCCACGTATGCAAAACAAATATTGTAACGAGGATTTTTTAATCACTGTTGCATGATGATTCTTTCTCTTCTAATGTCATTCTCAACTTTTTTCCGCATTTCCTTTGGCTTTTGTTCTTGAATTTTTTAAATGAAAGACACTTTTTTTTAACTGTGCGTGCATTATTGCAATCGTCATAGCTGGATGCTGGCTTTCTTTCCATAAAACTGACAACCTTTTCAATTTCAGTCCAGATTTCATCACAATCATGCATCTCGTCGCTATCTTGTTGCAGATGTGTCTCATTGTCATCGTTTTCTCTTATTCCCATCATCTTTTGCACCAAAACAATCCATTAGGTTGAAATAAGCATACGCAATTATCCAAAGTAAATTTCTTGAAAAACAGAAATTTAAATCAGTTAAATATCACCGAAATAGTTCAAATATACACATCAAAATCATGTTCGGATATGAGGGATTCCGGATATGAGGGATTCCGGATATGAGGGATTCCGGATATGAGGGATTCTACTGTATTGGGAATCAGATACCATAGAACCATCCTAAGAATCTCCTAGGTAGACTGGATTACAAATGATACAGTACTAGAAACTATAAAAAAGTAAAGCAGCCTGTCGGAAGACTTCTTCTTCTTCTTCTTCTTCTTCTTCTTCTTCTTCTTCTTCTTCTTCTTCTTCTTCTTCTTCTTCTATGCCTCTTGATTCCTCTGGGAAGAGAAGGCTGCAACAAAATCTCTCCAACACACGCGGTTTCGGGCGATCTTCAGTTCGGTCCATGTCGTGCCGGCAACCTTCATCTCTGCGTCAACATTTCTGCGAAGACCTCATAACCATTATTAAAAAGAGAAAGCTGAAATGGTATGGACACGTCTTGAGCCAACAATCATTCCTACAAGGTTTCACCTTAAGCAAAAGAATAGGCAGACAAATAAAAATAGGCTGACAACGTCACCCAGTAGACTAGAAGATAATTCAAAGGGACTCAGACAAAAACACCCAACCGCGTCATAAGGTGGGAGCTGGTCAGGTGACTCTATCACCACATCCGGTCATGTGACTGTTGATGATGATATCATTCTATTGTGTGAGTTTGTGTGGAATTTAATTTTATATCACATACTATTTATTTCGAGCAGAATGTATTATTCCTTTTTACACTCTAAAACATGTCCACAGAAAAGAGTGTACAAATGCGATGTAATATCAGTCTTCCTCTATGGCGGTAAATGCTGGACAACCTCCTTACAGATGAAAATGAGATTTGAGACACCGGACATATGGTCTTACAGAATTGTGAATACCATGGACGGATATGCAAGCAACGAGCACTCTTTGGATTGGAAGCATAAAGGATATTTTCTTTGATATCAAAAAGAGAAAGTTGAGATTTCTAGGATGTATAATGAGGAAAGATGGCATAAAAAACTGACACTCATAGGGCAAGTGTAACCTACCGAACAAACCTGTGTAAATGAATGACAGAACAGGAAGTGGGGTGGATGGTAAAATTACAAATTTTGCTAAGTGTTACGAAAGATAGGATGATGAAGAGAGACATAATCGCCGATGACCTGAAGAAACACGGTACAGAAAAGAAGAAGAACAATTATTGTTACCTATCTTTTTGATGATACACCGAGGAATAAACCTTTGTTTTGAATGGAAAACAGACCATAAAATATCAGCACAACTAATGAGGTAGGAATAATTATTGGTTTATTTCTGTGGCAGTGATATTATCACCGGCGCCAGAATTCTATGTTTGAAACATGCAAAATATCTACATGCTGATAAGAAATGCATTAAAATTCCATAGACTCTTGAATGTTTATTTTACACTTAGGTTATGGTCAGTGGTCTATTAAAACATTTTCGACAGCTAAAACTTAGATGTAGTCTTGCATGTTTTATGGCCTTTTTTATGCCGCCATTTTATTTGTTTGTTAGTGAAATACAAGATTGTTATTTGCCAAGTTTATTTAAACACAAATACGAAAGACTCTGTAAGGTTTGAGTTTAATACAACTTAGTTTGCGACAAAGACAAAGTAGTGGGGTACCCAATGAGGATCGAAGAGATGGCAAGGAATGGGTCTATCAAACGAGCATCTTAAACATTGTGCTAAGTAGATGTAGTCTATATTGTTCAGTGCAACAGAGGACAAAGTAGTGGGGTACCCAATGAGGATCGAAGAGATGGCAAGGAATGGGTCTATCAAACGAGCATCTTAAACATTGTGCTAAGTAGATGTAGTCTATATTGTTCAGTGCAACAGAGGACAAAGTAGTGGGGTACCCAATGAGGATCGAAAAAATAAAATGAATGATCTAGAAACGAACTTCTTAATCAGCGGACGCAATTAATTTGCTATATATTAGCACGGAACAAGGGCAATATAATGTCGTACCCAGTGAGGACTGAACATATGCTACTAATGAATTGGTATATTAGACGAGCTTGTCAGGTAGATGTACTATATATTAATGAGCATGGCACAAGGCTACAGTAGTGAGAGCACCATCCTAGAACCGAAATCATTACACTTGCAAATTATTCTTCAAAATTATTTTGTTAAGACACCGCATTATATTGAAGGACATATTGATATTTATTCAGCTTTGTATGGCACAAGACCCAAAATACAGAGTACCAAGTGATTATCGAGTGCACTACAATAATAACTGCTTACTTGACCAGATTGTCAACTATTTTATTGCCGCGAACGATTCTTGATGAAAAACGGCGTTGCCTTCACAAGTTCCCAATTGTGGGGACACCGAGCGATGGCATTTATTCCTACAAATTCCTTATAGTGAGCAGCTCAACGATGGTATTTATGTCCGTTCCCGCGATGAAAACTGACAAGCGTTTGGTTTAACGTGTGCACATCTAGTGGTGGTGCCGTCTTTTCGCTTCTGTCCTCTCGCTAATTCTCCGCTGTCGGAACGTTCTAAGTCAGAGTTGAAATTTTCAGGGTCCAAGCATTCTTACTCTGTTCGGTATCTCACACAAACACGACACATAGTATGTATTCACTTTTGTGCGAGATTAAATCTGATGCAAGGTTGATTCAATGCGGGAGCCTACACAGGGTGAGTTCAGAAACTGACCAGTTCAAAACTAGTCTTTGCCGTAACCACCTTTCGTGATATTTAGTAAGCTTAGCTTATAAGGTAAAAATATAGCAAAGAAGATGAGGAAGATTTTGTTTAATCTGTCTTACATGTTGGTAGACCAACTTGCTTTGAAAATCGGCATTCAACACATCTTTTTTTATTACCTGTGCTGCAACATCGAAAATTAACGCTTCGGGGACAGGTACATATTTCAACCAGAGAGTAAACAAAAATGTTGGTTATGTTTAAGTAAAAGCGAAGAATTTAGTCCAGCAACGTGATTAGTATTTTGTTGGGTAAGATTTTAGGAAGAGTAACGTATTGTAAACAATTTAGGCTCCAAGGTAATTAGATGACCTCGCGTTCCGAAGTCGTCAAACAGTTTTAAGGTTTTATTAATAAATAAAGATGCAAGGTGACTTAATATTTACAAAGCTTAGCTTTGTTAGTCATAAATCTAAAAGGAATTTGAAAAGCTAAGCTGCTTTTTAAGAGAAGAAAACGTGTGCACATTTTAAAATGTTTTTTGTTTAGCGGCATCTCAACACCTGTATGGATTATTTAATGCGAAGATCTAAATATTTTGTACAAGTTTTTTTTATACACGTCTTACTAATTAACCCATAGCTGGAGGAAGAAGAGGCGGATTCATACATTTTCCTAAGGTTATTTGCGCGTAAGTAAATATAACGAACCCGATTGGAATTGAAATCGGCTCTCTAATTAACAATTCCGTGCCGTTATCCATTACACCACCCGCACATCCATGCTTACAGCGCCTGGTATTTCCAAGCGGTCACCCATCAAGTTATTGATCAGGCTCAACGTTGCTTAACTTTGGAATCGGTGTTTAAATGTGATTTGGCCGTAATTCAACCTCATAAAATGGTGATCACTCCAAACACCATGATGTTGATTGGATATATCATCTAAATCTTTCTGAATCCTCTGGGCTGTCTTCAGATTGACACCTAAACACTCTGAAATGTTCATATTGGAGCTTCCCTCATGAATGCCAAGCAGTACAACATTTCCAAATTTCTGGGGGAGTGAATTGCGTCATGGTGCTCAACTAACCCCTGCTTTACTGTGCAGTCTACAAAACCAAAAACAAACTACGCGCATACACGAATTAAAAAAAAATAAAATAAATGGTGACAGTTTCCCTATCGCACCCTATATATATATATATATATATATATATATATATATATATATATATATATACAAACAGAGAATGTCTCATATCGAGAATATTTAACATTGAACATGAGGAAAAATTAATTATTTTTAATAATATGTGGAAATCTCCACTTTTACCTGAAGACGGTCATGAAACCAGCAACACGTGTCGTAAAATTTATAAAACAAAGCATAATATTTTTTCTAAATAAATCCACATTACAACCAAAAACGTTTGCGGCACTCTCTTCTCTTCTTTTTAATATACATACTTTTCTCTCGTTGGAACCACTACAACATATTTCTTTTATATATATATATATATATATATATATATATATATATATATATATATATATATATATATATATATATACAAACAGTAAACAATATTTTTCAGTATAGCCATGGAACTTTCGGTTAATTTGTTGAAGTAGAAGAAAAACTGAAAAGTTACCAATGTGCAGTTGTAGAAAAAGAGACAGAAGTACAACGTCTACATCTCAGGAGAGAATACCGAATCGTTTTGCCGTCAAAGTCAAAGAAAGGGTCAAACAGTACAAGAAAAACAACCACCAACTCCATTCATTAAAAAATAATCGAGTGACACTTTGTCAGTAACAAAGATCATCATCGTAGTGGTTGTGTGAGCTGTGTAGGCAGAACTTGAACAACATGGAGTCTGTCGTCTGTAACTGTTGTCTTCAGTGAGTGCGCACATGAAGTATATTAGCAAGAGAACCATTGCCCAGGGCAAGTTTCGGATTTGCAGAGACTGTTATTCTTGAAATGCATAAAATATTCAGAGATTTCTATATTTCTTTTAATCATTGATGATGAAAAAATGATTTTAACTCGTGTTTTAAAAAAATGATGATAAAAAAAGATTTTAAGTTGTCTTAATAATTGATGGTGGAAATGAATAAACTTCTGTGTAAAATCTGTTGTTATTTTTAACATTACCTGCCTTCATAATAATAGAAAAGATTTACCGAGAAAATATCCTTGGGCTGGGTGGGAATTTCTTCATTTTTGGATGCAAAAGAGAAATTTCTTTTTTGATCTTACTGAATGTAAAAGATTAGCGGTTTCCTTATATGGAAACATTAGGTATACACCGACCAAACAGCCAATGCTAATGTCAGGTGAAGTTTATGTATGAGGTTTTCAAAACAATTTCTCAAGTCCAGTAACTTTCCAGTACAGATGGAGGTTTCCTTCCTAACCTTTTGTTTGAAGTAGGGTGGACCGTCAAAATCTCGATTATGTCATTATTTTCATTTTGAGTAACATATGCTATTCATTTTGGTTGTCTGTTATTTGGTACAATATTATGCTTGTGATTGTGTAGTACCAGAGTTCAAGAAGAAGGGTCCTACCTAAAGTCTACAGGATTCATTCACTCGAAGCCATTTTTTATTACTGATCTGAAAAATATTTCTCTACAGTTGGTAGTTCAGACATTTCTGAACAGGTTGGACGTCATACATGACATACATATGAGAGTCTAGATCTTATGAGGTTATTTTAGAAGAACATTTTTGAAGCCATTTTAATCCTTGATCTAAGAAAACAGTTGTATAGAGCTGACAATGTAGACATCTGTGAACGATTTGGATGCCATGCATGACATCCATATGAGAGTCTAGATCTAATGAGGTTATTTAAGTACATGACCCAAGTTCTTAGATTAATGTTTTGGTTTTGTAACATCTTGTGGTGTTGGGCAAACTACCCCCAATGTCGTTTATTCTATGTTCTATTTCTTTATCTACTATACTAAAATTTCTATAACTGATCCATGCATCAAGTTACGTGCCATGGATTCAGGGTATCAGTGCCATCACTGCTTTCATTCCAATTCCAGATCATAGTTTCTCTTTTGGAAAGGTTTATCTTGAGTTCTACTTCTTGGAACACTAGGCAGAGAATGGTGATTGTTGAAAAAAGAAAGTAAGAGGGTTACTAAATGAGATTGTCCTAGAGAAGTGCATATTATGAGGATATGGAGGATATATAATGGCTGCCCCTAGATTGGAAGAGGTTAAGGTAAGAGTGATCGCAAAAGCATCCTTTTGAGAATCTGTTCCATAAAATAACAGTTCTTAGGAAGAAGCTGTCTGAGTGAAAATTCCTTTTTATTAATGGGGTACGAAGGGAATGAAGATTATTCAAACCTGTGTACGCAGACAATGTTGATATTTTTTGCCCAGGACCATTCTTACGCAACTATGAATGCCTATGTCATCAGCGTATTCCTACCCCTCTCATCGTCTTTACATTTGCCCTGTGAGGGAGAATAGGATCGCAGTTTGGGATGTGGTAGGGAATGCTTAAATGATCAGTGCCTATCTCTTGACATTTGTGCTCGCAAATGTGCAGAGCATAGTCTTGGAATAAATGAAATGAAGTAGGTTTCTCATTTCCTCCTTGTCGTATTACTGATAAGCTTTGAAATGATTCGGTATTAGGATCCTTACCAGTCCATGACGTTGTAGACCGATATAGTATACTTTATCAGATTTATACGTTCATAGCTTGGAAGGTAATTACTTACTCATCGATGAGAAGTGGAAGTCTCCATCCATGTAGTCATATGACGTTGTAAGGTCAACATAGTAGGTATACAAATTTCTATTGAAGAGGTATGAAATTCCCTGGAGTTGTTTGATGCCATATATGTCATTACTACACACCTTCCAAGAACGTAATAAGAAATAAGAAACATATGCAAGGCTTTGAGGCTTTTCTCAGGAGGTCTAGCATAGAAATAAATAGCATATGGGAGCCAAGAATAAATATAGAGAAATGACAGCAAAGCTTCAAAAGCAGTAATAAGAAACTTCGAAGAAGCGTGACAAAAAGCAGCAGCAGCAGGCAGTCAAACGTGACAGGTAGATTAGGTTTAAGTCTCTAAATTCTACCCAGGATTATCCTATGGGACAATAACATAGTAGAATAACATGCTGAATTGCGAATTTTAGTGAAATAGTAATTGTGAGTTCAAACTCTAGGCCGGTAGTGGATACTAGACGGGCAATAACTGAGCAGTACTAAATAAGAACAAGATTCGATATCTTTAGGCATAGCACAATGTAGACGTGTAGATTAAAAAGAAAGCACGGTTCAAAGTTCCCTGAAAGTTAACGTTGTGATATTAACAAGTGTTCGAGTGTAGATAATGTAAATAATGATAAGCCTTCATCACAGGAATTCAAACTCCGGGTATTACTAATAAGTTACTCAATAAAACATACGACACTCGGAAATGTTCGGCATTACAGCATAACTAGCTACACCCAAAGTATATCAGTAATAGTACTGGAAGCATGACATCTGGTAAGAGATGCAATAATTGGACAAGTCGCGATTGTCAACAGCAGATAAGGGAGAAACAGGCGATCGGAGATTCGTCGACATAATTTGTCGACGAGAAAAACTTAACAATTTAAACCAGAAATTGTCACCAACATTACCCAGAAAAGCAAAAAACAAAACAAAAAAAAAAAAACAAAAAAAGAAATCAAAAACAAAACAAAAGCATTCGAAAACTTTAAACAAAATTTGTTGAAACCGTGTGAAATAATGAGACGACGGAAAAGTAGAAAGAATGGGAAGACTTAGAAAGAGTTGGGTGGGGGAATTCTTTTTTAATTCATGTTAAATTCACGCCAATTTTCGTCAGAGAGAAGGTGTGGCCACTAAAATGCTGTTGAGCTTACATGTCTTTCCCTCAAATTTTTTTTTTGAAAGTAATCCGAAATAACTGTTTTTATTTTTGTCGTTATGGCAACAGTTGAAAATAAAGTCGACTCAGAGAAGAGGAGGAGGAGGAGAAGAAAGAGGAAGAGGAGGAGAAGAAGGAGGAGAAGAAGGAGGAAGAGGAGGAGAAGAAGGAGAAGTGCTCCAACCTTTTTCCTCAAAAAAAAAAAAAAAAATAAATAAATAATTAAAAAAAAAGGCCTATATTATTTTTCTCATCCCGATAACTTGTTACTTGTCTTTTTGTTTGGCAACACGTGAATATCCAATGTGCATTTGTTATTATTCTGTGTCATTTTGTTTCCTTGTCAGCCGGCTTTTTAGCAGCTGCGACCCTAACAAAAACGGCGTCGCTGTTCAGCGCGAATTGTTATAGCAACGGCATGTTAATTTCCCTTCTTTTTTTCAGGTATTCACGTCAGTTTCTGTCGTGGGAAATGTTTATTCGTTTGAGTAACACGGATTTTACGAGTATTTTATTTAAACGTAATGTGCCTTTCTGGAAGTAAAAGAATATGGATCTCTACAGCTTCCTTTTGTTTAATATATATGAACCGTCATAACTTCTTCATAAAAAATAGTGAAATAATTTGCCGTTGCCTTTTCCATATTTTTGAATTCGGTCTGGTATTTCTCCTAGATTGGATGTCAACCAAAGCTAGAGAGACCAGTTGAATATACTATTTAACCAATAGTTGCTTTTTTTTTTTTTGCAAGTACAGCGATTTAAAAACTAGGAAGTGTGTACACTATTTACATTATTCGGATTATATTTTTCTCAACTTCGTCGCCATATTTATTACAACGATCCGGCCTTCGTCAGGTGGTTGGAATGTCGAACTGAACCCTTTATTTCGCTCACTGGAGTAGACTGTTCTCGTTTCACGTGCCATGGCTAATGGATGTCAGTTATCACCTGTTAATTCCCCTCTCAAGTTATCCACTGCCTTAACCGGGTATTGAACTCACACTTTGGATCCTGTCACTGGATCTAACAAACGCCTTTATCCACTGTGCCATGTGGCAACAAAGATGAGGACAATAGTCCGAATAATGTAAATAGTGTACATAATACCTCATCTCAGAAATATAGACAGATACTGTAGGGTGTGTGTTCTTTTGTTTTTAAATGCTCGAATCAACTTCATTGTAAGAGTCATTAGAATTATTTATCTTATTTTTCATGGTTTTGTTGAAACTTAAAAAATAAAGTGAATCAATAAAAATCAGAAAAGATCTCTCCTTCGATACGGACTAAAAATATGTAAAAATGCTGAAGAATGAAAGAATCGAAAGACTGTAAAAGAAAAGCAACAAAAAGAATTCGATCAAAATAATTTGGAGAACTGGAAAATAGAACGCCTCAACATCCATCGGGCATTGTACATTAATAAAAGACCAACCTGCGTAATGGGGAGTTTTCTCGCAGATAATACAATCCAATTTTTTTCAAGAAAGACGCTTATTATATCAGGTATTTTATTGGACACAACATCTAATTATCAATATCAGGCATATAACAAAATATATATATATATATATATATATATATATATATATATATATATATATATATATATATATATATATATATATATATATATATATATATATATATATATATATTCCTAATCAAAAACCATTAGGATAAAAGAAAAAACTTTTCATAATCTCTCAATGAAAAGCATATATAAAACGTCGGGCTACACTTCCACAGATATGTCCTGACGATTGCATTTAACTTTTGAGACTCTTGTATATATATATATTTATCAAGGACACATGGCACAGTGGATAAAGGCGTTAGTTAGATCCAGTGACAGGACCAGAAGAGTGTGAGTTCAATACCCGGTTATGGCAGTGGAGAACTTTCAGAGAGGAATTAACAGGAGATAACTGACATCTATTAGATATGGCACGTGAACATAGACCAGACTACCCCAGCGAGGGAAATAAAGGGTTCAGTTCGACATTCCATCCACCTGAAGAAGGCTTACAACGGTCGAAATGTTGTAATAAATATGGCGACAAAGATGAGGACAATATTCCGAATAATGTAAATAATGTAAGGTTTACCCTGTCCGGGAAACGGCTATATTTAAAATGTATTCAATACACAATTCAAAAATAGGAAGTGTAGAACTAGTTAGAATCTAAAATATTACAAACATTAACTCTCTTTAGAGAGATACCTCACGCCTTCCATTTGTCACCAACTCAGGCTCGTTGTCTAAACAAGGCGTCCCTTTCAGTAGGCCTGTACCTTCTCCCCGACTGCTATCTAAATTAAATTCAAAACCCCCGATTCCGAGACAGTCAGTCTAGAGCTGAAGAACACACACACACACATATATATATATATCCCATAAAATCATAAAGAAACAATTTATACAAAGAATTAAATAGCAGTGTTGATTTGATTAATAGCGAAGTCACTTCGCTAACAGAACTTCATGAGACATTAACTTACTATCAATTCCTTCCATAATAAGATTCTTATATTCGAGTTGTTGTCAGACACATTCCAAGCACTTTCAACAATTTCAAATTGTCATCTTCAGGGCGCAATTTTCTTAAATATAGGTAAATTCTAAGATGAACGATGTGAACATTGTATAAATTATTTCTTAATGATATAAAATATAAGCTGCACACTCTAATATATTTACAATATCAGATCCGCAGTACAGCAATAATCAGAATCTTAAATTCTATGGAAAACTCCGAAGACATTTTGACCAGTTGGATTATACTAAGTCCATGTCACTTTAACAGATAAATAAATATAACAAGAAAATTTCGTGGATTTCTAACTTTTCAAAATTCAAACAAAATTCTCACTTGATCGATTTGAACAAAAAATCTAGCGTCGAGACATCGAACGCTCCAAAATATATATTCAACTGTTAATGAATAGCATAATTTAAAAAAGATAACTTTCAGTCTACACATGTCTCATTAAGTCCTGTTAGCGAAGTAATTTCGCCATTAATCACATTAACATTGCTATTTAATTCTTTGTATAAATTGTTTCTTTATGATATAAAATATAAGCTGCACAATCTAATATATATATATATATATATATATATATATATATATATATATATATATATTGATGCATGTTTCATTAAATAATATAGACAAGTTTTGTCTATTTATTTTATGTAAATTCTTTTCATATCGTCTGATAAGCTTAATAACATTATTATTAAAAGAAGAAAGAAAATCACAATAATGATATATATTTTTTAATCCTATCTAAGCTTTCGGCTTACATAAGTCATTATCAACGATGACAATTACATTGCAATATATTAAACAATACACGGACAAAACAATAATGATAGTCTGTTTTTGTTTACATGGAAGATTTCCAAGCAACGACAAACTCGTACATACGAGACGCTGGAAGCGAAAATCGCACCGCAGCTCATGATTTTTTTTTTTTCTGTCTATATTATTTAATGAAACATACATCAATGAAAAAATGCTGCTTAAATACACACACACAATATATATATATATATATATATATATATATATATATATATATATATATATTGATGGGAAACAAAAATACACCACCGTGAATATGTGTTTCAATTTATTCAAGATTTGACGTACAGATAAAGGAACTGAATGACAGTAAATGATCACATATTCAAATCAATACGTAGACACGTATGGGAGGAATCAACAAGAGTCACACTCATTAACATACTATTTATATTTGCCTTTGGCTTAATGTAACATATAATCGGATGCATAGAGCATAAAGTATACAATCCCGAAATAGATTATTCAGTGCCTCTTCTATATGTTCGCGTAATGCATCTAGGGCTGATCATTTTACAGTTAAAATGGCTAAAAGCTGTAACCGTGTTCTATTCTAACAGTCTCTTTTCTCGCTCTTACTTGTAGAACTCTCTTCCAGACTCTTGCTTTCCAGTCAACTTTAATATTCAAAAATTTAAATACAATGTCAATCGTTAACTTCTGTCTCCGTCCTGGGTATGACGATAAATTACATCCGCGTCCTGCGTAAGACGATAAACTATGTCAAACAGCAAGGCCTCTGATGAGGAGCAGCGAACCACCTCTTAATTGCTGATGTTCCCAGGTCCACCCTGACCAGGGGTGGTAGCACGTTTTAGAGTCCCATCTACGGGCAAATAGTTGACCCCAAAACTGGGGTCAAAACACTATGAAAGTGTAAAAATAGGTTTTAATACCAGAAATACTTTGTAAAAAAATTATTACCAGCAATACATTTTTTGAAAAAAAAAATACTATCAGCGAAGGAAAATTCTTACCAGAAATAGATTTTTGAAGGAAAAAATATTACCAGAAATAGATTTTTGAAGGAAAAAATATTACCAGAAATAGATTTTTGAAGGAAAAAATATTACCAGAAATAGATTTTCGGAGAAAAAATATTACCAACAATGAAAATTTTGACGGCATTAAATAACCCATTGAGGTTGATATGCTGTAAAGCAAACCAAACCAAACCAATTTCTCTCTTCTTAATTCCTATTGTTCTCTCTACTTTCAAAAATTCCTTTTCGACTCTAAGGGTTGACTGAAGCCGCTCTGGTACAGTAAGTGTTGCGAAACACTGCCTATCTCACGACCCAAATCCAAACAGGGATCAGTTAACTATGTGAGAAGAAGATCACGGAACAACTGTTCTCATAAATTCCTCTCACAAAGGAAAAGTGGAGAAGGGAAGGAAGGTAAACCTTAAGTAACAAGGTGGCAGACTCGCCCCCACCCTTTCTGGTAAAACGATTACAAAAATCGGAGCTCGGAGCGGCCTCGCTTTAGAAAATCAGCATGGCAAACACTCCGCTTCCCACGTCTGGCAGCAACCCTCACACACTCGGGTAATTTCACTTATTTTTCCACACTACTTAATAATATTTTTTATTTTCTCATATTCTTTCACACTCGGTAACCCCTTACGTTTTAGTGGCTTTATTGCCTTGCTTAGGGTAAAAGGATTAAAAGAATGATTGTAATAAGCGATTGCTGATATTTTTAGCTCATGTTTAATAAACTTACCTTAGTTTTGACGCAATATAAGTGAAAGAAATTGTTAAAAAATGCTAGAAATTTATACATCAGCCTAATAATAAAGTAAATTCAATTTAATGATTGAATTAAACCCATTTTTATTACATTTAAATATATTTACTTTTATGTTCAATATCTTAAATTAGAGATGCACGATGGATAGCGGCTCGGATTCGGAAATCGGAGAGCCGAGTTCGAATACCAGTTGAGTTCAGTACATTCACTTATGTGCTAATACTTTTTGGGAACGGTATGAATCCATCTCTTCTCCACCAGCTATGGATAAATAGCAGGAGAGATTGAACTCTATAGCCTTTGTTGGCAACCAGCCTAGGAGAAGAAAAACTTTTGCCCAAGACACACCACTGCTGCAGTAAAATTAGCGCCCCTAATGACCCTAAGTGGTTAAACGATTCGTGCCGTGATCTTAAATGATTAGATATTTTAATGTTATCTGTTTGTCAATTCCTGTGTAATAGAATTCTTCGTCTGGATTCGTGGGTCGGTGATATTCCGTGTCTACTGATAGCAGAGTAGAAAGGCATAAAATTAACTTCTGTCGTTGGAGTTAAGAGTTCTTGCTTTATTCAAAAAGTTGTTTGGAAAGACAATAAGGTTTCTTATTCAATCAAACAATGAATTCATTTCGTGTGATAACCTTCGACCTCACAGAATGGCGCTGCAAGTTTTTTTTTTTCTGGCTCTTCCGCTTTTTATTTCTGCTTCCGTTAAGTAGCTAACCGGTCGTTATTGAAATACGTTTTTTGACGATAAATAGCTATGTAATCAAGCGTTATAAACATCACGTCAATTGATGACGTGTTTTTCTTTCATTCGACCTCATGTAAAGCTGACATTTTTTTTACTATGGATATATATGGTCAAACCAAATTTTCGAATATATTATAATATTTTATTATAAGTATTATTTTAATGCGGTACTTGATTGTTCATTATTATTTTCAGATATTTTATAATTTAAATATATGGCAAAATTTATTTTTATCTTAAATATATTATTTAATGTAATATTTTATAAAACTTTGTATTAAACTTTGATTCTTGCATGTATATTTTTGTTTGCCTTTGCTTTGTTACCCTAAATCTTAATTGGTTGTATGACTTATATATTTGCATTCAAATAAAACATTATATTAAATTATAATCAACATTTTGTATCACTGTCTTCGGCTTCTCGAGATGTCGAACAGCAAGAATTTCCAGTTTTGTAACGAACAAAGAGCATTTTAATTTTAAGTGTCACCCTTAAAAATCTCTCTCGTCGAAAACAGAGTCCTTGTGAGATGTTCTCTACTGACAAAATCTGTGTCATGTTAGATGTTTTGAAAGAAATGTTGACACCACAACTGTGATCATCTCAGGGTTTTCTTGGGCGTATAAGTCACACAATCAAAGTTTTTCAGCAAGCAATGTCTGGTGGTATTGTGAAATACTGTTGCGGCATTTTGAGCGCTCCGTACTTGTAGCCTAGTACCAAACAATACAAAGTTTGTTAGATGATAATTACATATTATGCAAGTGTTAGACAAACTATTCCTGTTTATAGACAATTGTTTTTGATTTCTCGTTAACTGATTTATGGTGACGATTCTAATTAGGTTAGTGAACTTTGAGCAGTCGAGAATTAGAGCAGTTCATTGAGACATTTATTGAATTTTTTTTTTTTAAATGAATAAAATAAAAGAGAAATAATATGGGAACCAGTAATAACGAGTGCCAGAGAAAAGCGATAATAACAACAGAAATTGCAATATGAGCTCTGGTAAAAACATTTATGATAAAAGCAAAAATTGCAATATGATCACTGGTAAAAAATGTTTGCGGAAGACATTAGGCTTATAATACCCAGAAATTCATACATAGATGTCCTTAAGGCACAGTAGATAAAGGCGTTAGTTAGATCCAGTGACAGGACCCAAAGAGTGTGGGTTCAATACCTGGTTAAGGCGGTGGATAACTTGGAGAGGTGAATTAACAGGAGATAACTGATAACTGACATTCATTAGACATGGCACGTGGAACTAGAACAGTCTACCCCAGTAAGTGAAATATAGGGTTCAGTTCGGTATTCCAACCACCTGAAGAAATCTGGAGCGTATAACGGCCAAAACGTTGTAATAAACATGGCGACAAAGATGAGAACAATCGTCTGAATATTGTAAATACACTACATAATACCTCACCTCAGAAATATAGACAGATACTAAAGAGAAATAACTTTATAAAAACTAGAAAAGATTTTCTCGAATTTAAAATTATACTTAATTCAAAAATTATCGTGCAATTTCGTATAAAAAAATATCAAAATTATCGTATAATATCATATAAAAAAATTATTTACGCTTTATTTTGACTGTCATGGAAGAAAAATAAACTGTAAGTTGTACGTTCAATCCCAGTACTAGGTTGTACAGAAATATATATATATATAATTTCAGTGGGGAGAACGAGTGGCATCAGAGGCAAGATGTGATAAGTCCTAAAACGAATCTAAGAACGTGACTGGGACGAGCATATTCCCGTGGATGAAATAAAGGATTTCGTTCATTATTTTCTGAAGTTTATGTAACAGACACGTGATCTATCAATATATCAACCGGAATATGACAACCCCACCCCCCAAAAAAAATAGTCCGGGTGAATTAATCATTAACAACCACCTTTTTGCCTGAGAAATTCAGACGAAAATGTTTCCATTGCCGGCGAATTATTCTTGGCGCCAAATCAAATATGAAGAATATACTCGCTTCAAAAAAATATAGCGTTTTCTCCCTTCTAAACGTTACCGTGCTACTTAAGGCCTTATCCACGTCAGAAGCAGGCAAGTTTTGTTTGTTGACATGAAAAGAAGAAAAAGGCAAAGGAAATCTAAGAGAATAAAGGTTCTTCGTATGTGTCTTGCTCAGAGAGAACTGGGTTGGCTTCCTCCATGATATGAAGTAGAACTCTACACCTCACCCAACACAGACGCCCACATTTCAGCTCAAACCAGTTTTTACTTCAATTGAAAGCAAAAGCGGTAATATGAGAAGTGGTAAATGTTATGACAAGGGTACACCCACCAAGACCCAGATTTTCGCGGGACGTCCTTCGATCAAGTGGCGATGGGCTGCGAATGTAATTAATAAAATATCCTAGAGACTTTGACAACACACTTTCCCTCATTACGAAAGAGTAAATGTCTGTTCGTATGCATGGATCTTGCTTTGTTTCTGTCTGTGTCTTTTGCTATCTATCCTCAGTTTATTGTATATCTATGACTATTATGACATTAATTATCTATCTATCTATCTATCTATCTATCTATCTATCTCTGCTTATATCGGTTATCCACTAAGATTTGCATTTTGTTAACTAATTTTTTAGATAATCTCAGCTCGTTGGTGGATTAACTATTGTCAACTTATTCCAATAAATTAAAGCTCACTTGTCACAAATATTCTTTTTACTAGTTATATTCCTCTAGTCTGGCAATCTTTGAATCAGAATAGAAAATTATTTTGTTCCTTTTTATAAGATTAGGCGTTCTGTTCTGTTGATTTCTACTACTTTACATGAAAGACGCCTGCATGGGTGCGGCACAATAGAATCCTAACATCTCTCGGATCAATCGTTATCTATCCTCCTTATCCTCGTAATCTTCACTTTTTACCACTTTCGCTCATATCACACACTTCATTCAGTGGCCCTCTACCATGAGTGGCTCCTGAACCTTGTACTGAGTGAACGTTCGTGAAATATATATACCGAGTCCAATTGTTAGATTAAGCATTGAACCGTTGTATATTAGGAATGACTAAAGATATAAGATATTGAAATTCGAGGTTTTTATAACATTATCGGAGTCTACTTTGAACAATAAGAATGTATTTAGCTCTAAGTTGAAATGATGATCCCCATTCCTGTTGTGACGTCCTGATCCAGTTTTCCTTTCTACTGTTCCCTCAGTTTTTAAAACTTATTCACTATTCTCTTGATGGTTCTTGGATAGACTTTGAAGATAGAAGTCCGAATATAAATGTTGGTAGCATTACTGAAGGCCTGAATGATCTTTTTCCTCTCACCATTGCTCATTTGGGAAGACAGTGGGACACAAAATGATTTTAACCTGTTCTATTTCTAGCTGAATAACTCAAAGGGTTTTTCAGTGATTCTTACGACAAATGGTGTCAAGATGGCTAAACGTCTTATCTGAAAACGTAGAAAAAAGATCAATTTGTCTAGTGTTTTTTTAGATATCAAACATTTTGTGGGATAGACAATTTTCCCATACTGTTACACGATTTGCGCAATTTTGATGTGACACCCGTATATATATATATATATATATATATATATATATATATATATATATATATATATATATATCTCCAATCTGTCAATCTTTTTGATTGTTTACAGAGGTGATAGATTGATAATAAATTTGTAGAAGGGGTTTTTGTAGCCTCTTTACTATAGAGATGGAATAGCTAAACTAAACTTGCTCCAGAACGATTTAGATTAATATGTGAGTGTGTGGCCGAGTGGTTAGAACCCTTGTTTTTCCGACGATAAGGTTCATGGGTTCTTAATGAGGCTATCCTAGCTCGCGGAAAGTGCCTGAAAACCATACCACAGGATAATCCTAGCCTTGTGAGTGAAATTGGGCAGACGGAATTGCTTGGAAGAGCGAAGTCACAAATCATCGTGACCAAGGATTTGAGTGTACTGACCTTGTTCAAGAAACTGATCATACCAGATGATGAGCTGTCTCCCGGGATATGTAACTAAGTTTCGCTCAGTATAGTTGGGGGTATAAACCAGCAGGCCTCTCTAATAGGGTTTGATTAGCCGAGTCTTGGGAGATGAGTTTTTCGGAAACGGGTAGAAACTGACCATTAATGTAAATAGGCTAACGTTTTTATTGGAACGGTTCTGTGACCTTTACGATGACTGACGATATTCGTGCAACGTGTCTACATTAAATATTGCAATAAGTTTAGCAACTGAGACCCTCGAAATGCTTTGTGGGGATTTTGCCGATCATTCTTCAGAGGTCTTTGAATGCCATGCATATTTGAAGGCTGGGTGAGTGTCGGTTCAAAATGGTGAGCGTTTCAGATGACAAATCACCAACAAAACATAAAGAGAATGTGGAAAAAAAAATTCGTGAACGTATGTATCAGGATCATCATCTATCGAAAAATCAATCATTCATCATCTATCTATCGCCAGATCCATTATCATCAAGATTGGAATATATATATATTATGGATATATCCATCATCTATCCAGGAAATAAAGGGATATTCATCTGAATCCATATATATATATGATATCCATCCATCCATCTCTCTCTCTCCTCTATCTATATACATATATATCTATCTATCTATATATATATATATATATATCTATCATTCATCATTCTCTCTCTATCTATATATATATCTATCTATATCTATCTCATATATATATATATATATATATATATATATATATATATATATGTTTATCTATCTATCTCTCTCTCTCTCTATATATATATATATATATTCATCTATATCTATTCATCTATCTATCTATCTATCTATCTCTCTCTCTCTTATATATATCTATCTATCTATCTATCATCCATCTATCTCTCTCTCTCTATATATATATAGATCCATATCCATCCATCCAAATTATATTATTATCTATCCATCTATCCATTTATCTATCCATCCTCTCTCTATATATAAATCCATTCATCCGAATCTAGTAGTTTATATATAATCTATCGGTAAAATTATCTCTCTATCAAAATATATATATATTTATCTATTTTATTTATATATATTATTTTTCCTGAATACTCTCGAATCCATGTATCTATCCATCCATTATTTTCCAATATATATATATATATATATACATTTATCCATCCATCTATCTAATCCTTCTTTATATATAATCCATCCATCCATCCATCCATCCAATCCTCTCTCTATATATATATATATATATATATATCTATATATATATATATATAGTTTGCTGAATAATAATCAAGATCTGTTTATTCAATCTATTATTTATTATCCATCCATCAAATCCATCCGAATGACGTTTTTAAAATTTATTAACCAAATTTCATATTTTGGTTTTTTATTTTATTTTTATTATTTTTTCCTGAATACTGTCGAATGGTGTGACATTTATTTTCAAGGATTGTATTTATGTATCTCAACTATACGATTGCCACGATGACATCCATTTAAACGGTCAAACTGGAATTTCTATGCGTATTTAAAATATTTTATACACATCTCAATATACGATTGCCTATGGAGAAAGACACACTTTATAATATTGGCTGAATTCTGATGTTATATATATATATATATATATATATATATATATATATATATTGTTTGTAGGTTTTGAAGATTGAGAGCTGCGCTTTTAGAGCTCTCATGATAGTACAACACTGGGTTTCATGCATGACGCAATATTCAGGTGTTGAGGATGAGTTGAAGATCGCTTTGTGCATGAAACTCCGAGACGTGCTAGCGGTGAGGGTTAAAATGCATATATATATATAAAAATTAAGTAATTCACCGACTCTAGAAGAAACTTCAGCAGACGGTCGTTTCGTCCTATATTTGGGACTCATCAACAGTACGCATCCACTACCGAGAATTGAAATCGGGACAATTACGTTATCATGCAAACGTCATACCAACTGTTCCAACGTGCCTCGGTGACAAAGAGGTAGCGAATCAGACTCCATATAACGCCGCACGATCACATATTCCGTGATGGAACTCATCAGAGTTTCCCTTACCAACAGTATTGTGCCTCCACGAGCCACGACGATTATCCCCATGCCGCTCCATCCAGAGTATTAGAAGCCGGTTTAAGCAAGGACGTACAAGGGATAGAAATTACTAGGAGGATTTGAGATAATTATAATTAATTCAACGAGTCTAGAAGAAGCCTGAACAGAATGCAGAAATATATATATATATATATATATATAATCATCAAATGAATAAATATAAATAAATGTACGTGCAAGTATTCACATACAGTATGAGTGTACGTGTGTGTGATTGAGTGTGAATTTCCTTACTTATATGTGTATAAACGCGTGCACACACACACACACACATTCTCTCTTATATATTTAGGGTGCGTTCGATAATTTAGCCCAAAATATGACCTAAAGAAAATAAATGTATCCAATAGTAAAATTAAAATAAATAAAATTATATAAATATTCTACAAACATTTTGAAAAAGGTTATTTAATGAATCCTCTTACAGCCTCGACGGCGACCTCCATGTTGTCTGCATATCCGTATCGGGATCAAGTCGTATCAATTCATGTTGGTGATCGCATCTACGATGTCGGTCTTTAGTGAGACTCGTATTATTGGTCCTCGACGTAATAATCCAAAAGATTTGAATCAGGAAAGCTACAATGCTACATCTTAGGGTAACATGACCGTGAGAATTCTTTGGGCCATCTGGGTAATGCCGTAGGAAACTGAGTCCTACAGGAATACAAAAAAAAAAACAAAACAAAACAACAACAAAAACACCCCTTTAATCCAGGGCTTTACAATGTCTAATATCTCGATATGTAGGCGTTGATATTGATCCTAAGCTCTACGGGAAGGCGTGGAGAAGCATAACTATAGTTTCTCAAGATCTCCAGGACCACCAGAGATGACATTAGGCTTGTATCACTGTGTATAACTTTGTGGGTCCTGTGAGTATCCCATCATTCGTCACGTTCTCCAGGCCACTTTCAAAAATCCTCGGTGAAGAGTGGTTGTCGTTTAGTACAACTAGGCATAGCCCTTTTCATTTCCTCTGTCAGATTGTTCAAAATTTGACACATGCAGGGTCGGATTAACCTTTAGGCCAATATAGGCTGCAGCTGAGCGCCCCTCAAGATTTTATAAAGCAATGATTTTAATTTTGTAGATTTTATAACGTCTAAATAGTTTCATAAACTCAAATGATATCAATTTGAAAAAAGTCCTATTTATTTTGATAGTTTTATTGTTATAATCTGGTTATAAAAATTTGTTTTTTTCTTACTAGAATTGTGTTGAAATATGTAGTAATTTGGTTTGCAATAAACTATAAAATAATGGTATTTCTTAAAGAATAATTTTATTGATAGATATTCTAATTTATTCAATTTAATTTACAATAGGTTTATTTCAAGCGATGTAAATGTCGCTAAAATATATCACGAGTAAAAAATATTCATCTTCTGAGGCGAGGGCATAATTTCACTAGCCTGGGTCCCAAAATATTATAATCCAGCCCTGAGCAAGTGCCTTATTAATTTTCGGCGTGGGCTAAAGATGTTATATGAAAAATAGGATGACAGTGTAAAGAATAGTGCAATACTGAAGAAATGTAACAACATCACAGGCATTGAAACCATTCTAGAAAAGATACAACTTAGGTGGGCTGGTCATGTTGAGAGAAAGGATGAGCATAGGCTTCTAAAGAAGGTGCTGTATGGACAACTACCAAACTCCAAGCGTTCAGTAGGACGTCCACTTTTACGCTACAAAGACAAATTGAAGGACAACTTAAAACGTCTTAACTTTGATCTGAAAACCTAGGAAGCCCAAGGATCAAACCAAAAAGATTGGCATGACATGTTTCATTAAGTTAAAGGGTTTCGAAGACAGTAGACTGAAGCACCGTAATCAGCTTCATCGAGCTCTGAAGCAGAGGCGCCATCAAAATTCTGCTTTAACAAATTCATCTGTATGTGTTGCTTTGTCACCCACAGCAAGGCTGGGCTAGTATCACACTAAATATGTCTTTCCCTTACCTGATTTTCTCCATAATAGCCGTTCCTAGCATGCATAATTATAAAACGAAAAGGCACCATCCACTGCTGACTCTCATTTAGCGTTCCAATAAGAGAGTACACCATATATATATATATATATATATATATATATATATATATATATATATATATATATATATATAGCGTGCCAAATTATTATCAAGATAACTTTTTTCTAATATTTCCAATATCGTCAATCAATTCACACAAAATTTTGGACACAATGTTGGCGGGACTGACCTGCAATCACTGAAATTTTCGTACTGATCTGCGCAAGTAAACAAATTGGCGCCATATTTGTTATTTTATAGCAATTGTATAGAGTTGTTTTGTTTACGTTTAACTAATCATTTATTATTCACTACATTGGGTATTTTGTATTTCATTATTTATTGATTAATTATTTGCTGTTGATTAATATTGAGGCACGCTGGGGTAATGGATAGCGACTCAGTTTGTGGAATTGGAGAGCCGAGTTCGAATTTCAGAATTTCAGTCTTATACACTTGGGAAAGGTTTGAACTCTCTTCTTCTCCCTCCAGCTAGGGTTTTATAGCCTTGGTTGGCAACTGTTCTTGGAAAAGGACAACTGAATTCAAAACTGTTCAAGAAAGACATTCGGATTACTAACAAACAAAAAAGATAATATCTCATATCGAGAATATTTAACATCGAAAAACATAAAGGGGAAAAAATACTTATTTTTAATATGTGGAATTCTCCACCTTTTACCTGATGACAGTCGCGAAACCAGAAACCCGTGTAGTAAAATTAGAAAATAAAAAAATATTAAAAAAAAAAAATCCACATTACAACCAAAAACGTTTTTGATATTTGTTTTTTTATATATATATATATATATATATATATATACTATATATATATATATATATATATATATATATTTATACAGTTTATACAGTTTTATTTATTTTTTTTGCGGGATAGTTATCTCATGTTTCTGCTTTAGCATTGACTTTCTTTAAAGGAAATTGAAAAATAAATTTTATATATAGCGAATTTATTTGCATTTTTCTTGGTGATATTTTACAGGATATTCGTATCTGTTTTTCGATTTTTAAGTAACGTAGTAAAATTTGTTTTAATCTCTGTATTTTGAGATAACTTCTGATCGTTTATTTAGTAATTCGTGTTTGTCTAGGAAAGTAATTTTAGCTATTTTCTTCTTCAGACAAAGTTTACTGTTTTTGGAGTTATTGTTGTAGGTTGGTAATGTCTTCCTTATTCTTGGTGTATTTTGTTTTATGTTCTCATATATGTTTAGAAAGCATTGTGCTATTCGCACATTTACTATTTGTAAAAGATGTTTGTGTGCGTAGTTTATCTATTTCCAGGGTTTTTCAGTTACTACTATGTATATATTTTCTGCATTCTCTAATGTTTTGACATACTGGAGTCAATTCCCATTTAAGGGACATTCATGCTTTTCTCTTTAGTTACGGGTGGGTTTGGCTTGCGCGGTGTTTTGACGTTGTTTTACTGTTCAGCTTTTTATTATTTGCTGCAGCTGATTTTTAATGTGTTTCTGTTGAATATCCTGTGGTGAAGGCTTGATGTTGATGGGGGGGGGGGTCGTGTTTGTGTATGAGTTTAATGAATATTTTTCCTACGTTTGTTTTTACGTTCTTGTTGTATGGTGGGTTTAAGAATATGATGTTACTTTTCCTGTTGACTTTTTTAGAGTATGTCATATTTATGTGAGTGTTGCCGAAAACCCACTACATTTTAGGCTTGTTTCATAATTTTTCCGAGCTTTGTTGAAGATGGTTTTATTCGAAGAATTGTCAGAAAACCAACGATTAATTGATTGAGAGATCTGCTTGATTATTGTTATCAGGTGGTTGGAAGATGTGTGTATGCAAAGCGGTTTAGGGATACGGTTTCTATATAGATGATATGTACTTTTACTTAGGTTGGGTGTGACGTTTGGGAGATCTACATCTTTTAGATTTGTTTTTATGTCTATTTTATAATTATTTTTTTTTTTTTTGGTTTTCGTTTCTCAGCAAAATAATCGACAAAATTCTTTAGGCTTTTACAAGAACGACGGTCGCATAAGCCTACGAAACAGTAACAGACAAAAACAGAAAAATAATCCCAAAATATTTACAAAATATAGGATTTGACACAGACATAAAAACAAACTTAAAAGAAGTAGTTCTTCGACCCAAAACACATGGCCTGAAGATTCCGTTTACGGGTGAAACAGACTTTCGCAACTCGGAAATATATATATATATATACACACATGTGTGCGTGTGTGTTTTGAAAATAAAAGATTCTATAATACTAAATACATACATACAAAAACCATTTCCATTTACAGTAAATATATTCCATCCTTGAAAATGGCTAAATGTATAGCCGAAACATTTGGACAGTGTTTGTATAATTTATTTACTGAAAAGAAAAAAATTAGAAGATCACATGAGAAATTATACAAAAAGCTTAAAGCATCTTGTCTGTCATGTTTAATGAACCTTGCACTAGTCATACATAGAAATAAATTCAACCATAATTTTGATTTTAAAAATGCTACACTCATAAAAATAAGAAAATAACTCATTCAGAAGGAAAGTTCTGGAGAGTGCCGCCATAGAAAATTACCCAAATATTAATCTACGCCTAGGTTTTTTCCCCATTTCACCTTTCTTAACGAAATTAATGCTCTTACAAATAAATATACACAACAGATTCATAAAATCAAAAGAAAATGGTTGAATACATCAACACAGATATAATGACAATATTCTCCACACGTGACAAATACTGACGTTATTTTTCAGTTAAAAATATGAAAATAGCATTTCTCTACATTTCAGTTGCTAGGTACATTCTGTTTTTGTTTTTATTAGTTACTTTATTCAATTAATTTCATTTTCGTATTTTGTTTGATAAAGTCCACATTGGACGAAAACGCGTCAGCAATTACCAGTTTTCCCTATTGTCATTTTTATTCATAAATATTGTCTTTCTACTGGTTAAATCAGAGAAATATTCATATATATATATATATATATATATATATATATATATATAATATATTAAGAAATGGACAAAGTCCGACAATTTATTTATTAAAGTATTTTTATGTTTAACGTTGTTTTTTATACATACA
This sequence comes from Acanthosepion pharaonis, assembly GCA_903632075.3. NCBI lineage: Eukaryota > Metazoa > Mollusca > Cephalopoda > Sepiida > Sepiidae > Acanthosepion > Acanthosepion pharaonis. Next base: position 421,586 of record CAHIKZ030004876.1, read on the forward strand.
AGTATTTAAGTAAATGCTCTGTTTATGATAAACAGTATTAAATAACATTTACCGTCAATAAAGCCACTAAGAGGCAAGGGGTTACCGACAGTTGAGATTATGGATAAAAACACTATTAAGGAGAGACAACAATAAAAGAAGACGCATTAGGAAGACAGATGATGATTGACATTGCATTGAAATTTTTGAAGAACAGGAGAAAATTTGTGAAGAACAGGAGAAAACTTTTGAAGAAAAAAGTTCATTGGGAAACAAGAAGTCAGAAGAGAAACTTAGCCTATAATATTTCAGCTCTAAAACAATGAGACCTAGCCGCCAATGTTTAACGTTGTTTTTTATAGATATATATGACGTCATATATATCTATAAAAAACAACGTTAAACATAAAAATGTCTTTAATAAATAAATTGTCGGACTTTGTCCATTTCTTAATATATGACGTCATTTGTTTACATTTGATACGCCAGAGCAGTTATGAATGTACGAGATTCATGGAAGATTGAAGTTTATAAGCAGTATATTCGACCTTGCCTACCGAACGCTCCTTTGTGGCTGATCGGATAAGGCAAGTCAGCGTAAATGACGGTTCCGTATAGGATGCAGGTTCGAATCCTGTCAAAGGACGAATATTTTCTATGAAAATTTCTCGGACATTCAGTCCGGTAAATGTTATTTAATACTGTTTATCATAAACAGAGCATTTACTTAAATACTTATTAAATAAAAAACAACATAAAAATGTCTTTAATAAATATATATGTGTGTGTGTGATTAAATAATGATAATTTAGGAAAACCTTTATAAATTGAATGTTTCGTTATTTATATTTAGTTTCATCAGAAATTTTGGGACGGGAAAATATTTCGATTTTTAAAATTCTTTGGTTTGTTTTTATTGGTTGAGTAGACGTCTCATTCCTTTTCAAAATTCGTCCAGCCTATGATGGAATTAAAATACACTAAGATAACTTATTTTTAATACACTCTTAAATTACGCTTACATTTCAAAAATTAAACCGGCATTCAGACACTATGCGGTAAGCACATTGACGCTCACACAACAAATGGATACATGTGCCCTACTTCTTAAAGTCATTGAACACGTGACACCTACATAACCATTGAAAATAAAACAACCAAACGTTAAAAAAAAAAATTAGAACAACTTTACATTATTCTACTTCCAAACTTTCTGAAGTAGTCAAATAAATACTGAAAAATTCATGAAGATTTTCCTACTTCTCCCTTATTTAATCATTCAGTCGGTCGAACTGAAACCATATTTTCAACTGAAACATATATATATATATATATATATATATATATAATTTTTGTTTATTTTAGGACAAACAACATGTAAAAATCGCTACACAATTGCAGTCGTGTTTCAATGCATACCATTGCATCTCTTCAGGCGATTGTAAATTATTCGCGGATGAATGATTAATTTGGTTTCAAGAGCAAAATACACCCTCTCTTTTCAAAAAAAATATAATGCTTGTTTGCTTTACTCTGCTCAACCAATCGAATATTACCCACGTTCAATTCAATCTAAGCGAAGTAGAAAAAATTAAAAATTAAAAAATTCTTAGAAATGGGTCATAGTCGGGAGTTATTTACACACACACACACACACACACACACACACACACACACACACACACACACACATATATATATATATATATATATATATATATATATATATATATATATATATTGATGATTACATCCCACACAAGTCAATAAAGCCACTAAAGACAATGGGTTACAAGGAGTGAAAGAATAAAAACATTAATGAGCGAGAAGAATAAAAGAAGTGGAATGAAGAAGAAAGTAGATAAGATTAACATTGTATTTAAATATCTGTTCTTCCTATCTCTCTCTTCCTCCAAAAATGTCCACTATATCCCCTCCACCCGAAATAAAACGATTCAAAAGAAACCTGAAGAAAATTGTCTATCTTTGATTGAATCTGTTGATGCAGCGTTGGGGTCTCTACTGAAGAATTGCCGATAGACTACGAAAATGCAAAGACTTCATACAACGCGATATTCACTAGTAGAATCATTTCAAGCATCTTAGTAAACTTTTGCGAAACACAACTGAGCCTATTAAATATATTTTAGATGCCTACTGTAGCGCATCGGTTAACAGTTATTTGTAGATTATTTCGCTACTGTAAGAAGTGTGGGTGTTAAGCGCCCACCTTTATCAAGATCTTGTGCCAGATTAAACTTTGTAATTATTTTAGCGTGATTACCATCTTCTGTTGAATTTGATTTGAATCAAGTTTTTTTCTCTTACTTTTATTTTTGCCTACATAAATTTGACACCGGACTAACCATCCTCCACCCACGTCCTTACCGCCATTTCTTTCTTCTTTTTTTTTTCATATACTTTAGCGCTTCTTATTTTTAAAACAATGAGAAGGAGAATTCCACTGATAGAAAAATAAATAAAAGATCCACATTTGTGTGATGGGTGAAGAAAAAAAAAAAAAGAAAAGAAAAAAAAGCCTGTAGAAGTTATGGGTATGGGTGATGCTATGTACGCACTCTCAATTTGTCAAAAAGAACGAAAGAAGGGGTCCTTTTTTCTTGTTGGTAGCCGCTTATCTTACTGGGTTTCCGTGTTATCTTTCCGGCTTTATTGTGTTGGGTAAAGGGTAACTATCTTGAGCAAAGAACCTTGAAAACAACAGCCGCTTTCTTTTTGTTGATAATATTTTCCGTTTAAAGTTAATATTCATTTTGTCTCGCCTGTCTTTCAGCATGATTCCATAATAGTGTTTGAACTATGTAGTCAGTCTTTGACAGTCGACACTATCTGTGAAAGCCAGTATTCCGCTTAATAGCGGGGCTCTAGTAAACCCAGTGGTTCCTGACCTCTGTGTCTACAGCAGTGATTCCCAACTTTATTTTTGGTAATGCCCCACCTAAGCATCTGTATGCCCACCCATGTGACATCTAATATTTATTATTCAAAAAATGAACTCCTATTCAGACGGAGGAAGCCATTAACTTGGACTAAACAATCTTCCAAAGAACATGGCATCCATAAAAGAGGAAAAAAAAAAATAAAAGAATGAAAGAACAGCTGAAGTATTGTGGAAGAAATTACAAAGAAATTGTTAAAAATATGAAGTGATATTAAAATAATAATAATAATAATAATAATAATAATAATGATATCAGATTTTTTTAAAACTGCTCAGTGGAAAATGTAATGATGCCATTTCTGACCATAGGTCTCTAGTGTTGGGAGAAATGGAAAAGGAAATAAAACAACAACAACAATAATAATAATAAAAGAGAGAGAGAGAGAGAGAGAGAGAGAGAGAGAGAGAGAGAGAGAGAGAGAATATTGAAATATCGGTGGATTGTCTCATGAGAAAAAATTCACTCTTAATACCTCATTCTCGTATTGCCCCCACAACTAAAAATCAAGCCCCCACCGTGAGGCGCGCGCTCCTCGTTGGGAACCACGTGTTACAGTTTTCTACAGTAAGTTGGAATTAAGCCAAACGTCACCGGCTGATCAGAAGCCGTAGATTGATAGGCATGAAACTCTGCCATGGTTATACCGCCATTTGAACAAGGCGGTTCAGCCTAACCTGGGTGAATTTGGGTACAGAACCAATCTTCTCCTTAGTGCTGTATCCCTTCAGGACGTGAGCGTTCCTGTCTCTCTTCAACTTCTGTTATGGTGTCCTCCCTCAAAAGAGTCTATGTTGGACTCTTCTGCCTACTATAAAATTAGTAGGAGAGAAGGCCTTGGGGAACAGTTGAATAGCTTGAACACTGGATCAACCGACACACACTCACTAGTTGTGTAATACTCTACTGTTGTACTTACTGTTTAATATATGATATATCTGTAACATTTGTTTTGTTATTTCTTTAATAATTTACTTGGTCACAACATCTTGGAGACGAGGACTTATACAATACGGATTGTGCAAGTTGGGCTGACCATAAAAAGGTTTGTCTACTCCTCAGGGAATTAGGCATAGCAGAATATACTAAGCTTGTTAACTATATTTTGCCTAAGAAAACCAGAGACTTGAAAATTAAAGAGGCGGTTCAATCATTAACAGAACTCTTCAGTCCAAAAACATCACTGTTCTCCCAAGACCTTCTCTCCTACTAATCTTATAGTAGGCGGAAGAGTCCAATATAGACTCTTTAGAGGGAGGACAACAACTTCCTGTCCGTTGTAGTTCTTCGTAAGGTTTATTTTTTACTATCCCTCCTACTCACTGTTCTTCCGTACATTCACAGAAGCTCATCATATAGGCCGCCTCCCACTGCCTATTTTGTCTAAGATATGCGTCATGTGTGTGTCAGATTTGTCACGCCTCTCTTCCTCATTATGTCCCAGAAATTTCAAATATCTCTTTCTGATTTTAAGTGTCCTTTTTGTTTCTATTTTGAGTAAAACTTTGTTGTTGCTTACATGCTCTGTCCGTAGGTATTTTCAGCATCCTTCTGTAGAAGGACATTTCTGTCGCCTCAAGTCTCTTCCTCTGTGGAAATGGTTTCGCATTCAATGCCATATAGGAGGATTTCGTATTACATAGCAGTTCTTCAATCATTTATTTGTTTTTGTTTTTTTACGAAATTCTCTTGGTTCTATTAATTTGCTTAGTTTTTGAAAGGTACTTTCGATTAGTTTTTGGAAGGTACCTTTTGTTTAGTTTTTGGAAGGTACCTTTTACTTAGCTTTACGAAGGGGCTTTTGTTTAGTTTTTGGAAGGTACCTTTTACTTAGTTTTTGGAAGGTACCTTTTGCTTAGTTTTATGAAGGTATCTTTTGTTTAGTTTTTGGAAGGTACCTTTTACTTAGTTTTTAGAAGGTACCTTTTGCATAGTTTTTGGAAGGTACCTTTTGCTATTCTAAAGCGTCTTCGGATTTCGGTGTCATATTTTCCATCCTGTGTTAAAACATTTCTCAGATATTTAATCTTCTATAATTCTTTGATTATGACATTTCCAATTCATCTTTTGCGCCTTGGGATTCTGACTAAAAAAATGAATATAAATCCATGGTTGATTTTTATTGCGACAATTTCGACCGTTATTCTACGTCCGTTCGTAAACATCGAGGGGCGTGGCAATATCGAATGAGCTTTTGGCACCTTTACGCATATTAATATAAAAATTTACCCGCTGAAAAATGACTCAAGAGGCAGATTTTATCACCCACCGTTAAAACTGTTAAGACGAAAGCACTGGATTCAAATTCTGGTCATCAACTGACAAATGATTCTCGCTTACTCCTAATGAAAGAGGAAAGATTAAGCATGAAATAAAAAATAAAAATAAAAAGCATGTGCTCTTTAATCAAACATATATCAATGAAAGATTGTTGCCTGAGTACGCAGTTGGCGTCCATTCTTGGCTTTGTTTAAATTGTAAATATATGTGATATCTCTTAATGAAATCGATGTATTTATCTTAGCCGAACCAGTGGAACGCTATATCTGCGAAACTTGAAGTCGGAAGATCAGCCATTTAAACATCTCATTCTGTTAAAATCTATCTACCTATCTCAGATTACAGTCTCTCTCTCTATCTTCATATCTCTCTCAGACTATAATCTATCTATCTATCTATCTATCTATCTATCTATCTATCTATCTATCTATCTATCTATCTCAGATTACAGTCTCTCTCTCTCTCTTTACCTTAATATTTCTCTCAGACTACAGTCTATCTATCTATCTATCTATCTATCTATCTATGTGTGTATATGAATTTCAGAGATTGCATGCTTTTTCGAATGCTGGTGTGTATGTATACATGTGGGACAAAGTTCCTCCATTTTAAGTGTTCGTATATATCTTGAACAAGTGTTATGCAGAATTCGTTGACACACTGAGATAGCAAGGCTTTCTTCTTAAATGTCTACCCCTCTTCTTCCAATCGCCACGCCTGAATTTGCCCCTCAGTTTTCTTCTCACGACACCCCCCTCTCTCCCTGGTTTGAGTCTTTACCCAATTATTCTTTCACCCAGTTAGTCACATCCAGATAACTGTCTTATGTTTTCGTCTCTTTTTGTCTGAATTTTCCGATGACAGATAAAATTTTGGCAGCTCCGAAATGTAAACAATAAAAGATTAAGAGCTGAAAACTTTAAGATGACGACGTTGATTCTTATTGGTTACTTAATTTAGTACTTTGATTGGTAAATGTTCCGGTTAATAAGTAAACTCTTTAGTTATTAACAACCCCTCTAAGAGTACAAAGTAGAATGTAACATAAATAATCGACAAAATTGTATAGGCTTCTACAGGGACGACAGTCTTATAAATTTGCGAAACAGTAGCAGACAAAAACATACAAAAGCAGAAAAATAATCATAAAAATATCTACAAAATATATGATTTGACATAGATATAAAAGCAAACTTGTGTGTATGTCTTTAGTGTTATAGAGATGTTTTATTTACCGAACACAGTAGTACATTGTGGCCGTGTTCGTAGTTAATGCTTGTACTGGCCCGAATGTCCGAGAAATTTCCTAGTTAATATTATTAAGTTCGTAATTAATATTATTATTATTGAAGGACTGCTGCTACTGGAAATACACAATATACATACATACATACATACACACACACAAATATATATATATATATATATATATATATATATATATATATATAAAAACACACATATATATATATATATATATATATATATATATATAAAAATAAATAAATAAAAAAATTATTTGTTTAAATGTTATTTTTAATGGATACTCATATTTGATATTTTTATTTATTTATTGAACAGTATATCTATTAACATCTACCGGCTTGAATATTCGAGAAATCTTGATAGAAAAATATTCACCGTCCGGGATCCCCTTGGGAAAACCATCACTGGATCTGACACAGGTTCGAATCCTGCCCGACGGCGCATCTTTTTCTACTCAAATAAGAGTATCCATTAAAAATATGTCGAATTTAATCCATTTCACACACACACACACACACACACACACACACACACACACACACACACAGTGAATATTGAGTCAACTCAGGAAGAGACAGGTTGTTTCATGCTGGACGTCAGGCGGCCTGACGATTGCGCCTAGCATGAAACAGCCTGTCGCCTCTGAGGGTTGACTTCAATGTTCACTATATATATATATATATATATATATATATATATATATATATCAAAAATTTGAAGATTTAAAAGTGAAGCAGATAATTTCATATAGTGTTCAATATTAGAAAATGGTTAATTGATATTATTTTTATACATATAGTTAAGTAATTTTTATATATATATATATATATATATATATATATATATACGAATATTGTATTTCCAAGTTACAAAGATACATACATTGCGTCCTAACATTATCATTATATGTAAATTAATAATACGATAACAGTTGTGAAAGTATTGGTCCTACAGTCATCTAATGCCGTTCAAATAGATTCACCCAAAGATTAGACATACTTTAATACGGAATATCATAAAATCTACGATCCTTGTTGATAATACAACTATACTTAATCATGAAAACAATGAACAAAAATTAAAAATTCTTGAACAAAATAAACTATGAAATCTCCACAAATATTCTTAAATGCCTATAATTTATAACGGAAGCCATTGGTTTATACATTTCGTCTTTCAATGATAATATGATTAAGCTTATCAGACAATATGAAAGGAACTTACTTAAAATAAACTTGTCTATATTATTTAATGAAACATGCATGAATGAAATCTACGATCGAATACAAATATATAATTTAATATATGCTTGAATATTTAAAACCGAACTATTTAAACCGTTTGAATTCATATACAGACGTGTCCAATGAATCAATTTGCAATGAAAGGTGGAAGATAAAACAACGACAATGATGAAACACAAAAATGATTTATTTAAACGACTGTCAAACGATGGAAAGCATTATAAGTGTTTAGGGGCTCTTCCCTTTTTACACAAATGGATTCACCCAGTATATACATATACTACTGCTACGTGAAGACCCGAGAGACGAGAGCAACAGAAGGTGAAGGTAACAGACAGACAGAACGAACGTAGCCAGCAAGAGTCACCGTGAGCGAGCACGTAAACTCAGTAAGAAGTCATACAGCGATACTTCAATACCAAAGACTGTATATATATATTTTGCTACTAACCCGTATTCCTGGAACTACTAACCTGCATTACCAGTTTGTATTATTACGTTAATACATTATTTTCATATATTCATTCCTGGCGTTTGTTATTTATTGGTACCGGATTTCATCCCGGAATCCACAACAATAAGCTTGGTCAACTAACACAGTAGAAATGTAATATTATTTGCTGATATAATTTTAATATTTCCCGGTGACTTCACGCAGTCCATAGATATAGTGTCCATAGATATTAAAATCAGAAATTCTTCAGGTGTGACGGCTTCACAAACAGTTGATATTGTTGCACAAAGTTCACCCTTGGATGAAAATTAATTTCTGCCATCGTAAAAGCGTCTCTTGATAATGCTACAGAGATTTTCGGTAAGATTAAGGTACGGTAAACACTTCATTTGTCGGTTATTGGACACCAGTTTCTCTAAATATTCAAAAGGTGTCATAGCAGAACTGAACTGGGACATTGTTGTGCATAAATACGACTTTCGTTTGAACGCCAGTGTCTTTTTTCGTGAGTCATGGCTGAAGGTTAATCTTTAGAAATTAAACGTAGGCAGAAGCGTTTATTTTGGTGTCATTTCTAACTCTTCAAGGCAATAATTCCTTTCAAAAGGTCTCAGATTCCTTGACAATTCAGTCGAAGAGGCTTAGGGTAGTTCTTCTGGCACCGTCCTGTTTGTAAGATTTTGGAACCATTCAGCATCACGCTACCCTCGTCCGTGATTAACACACACCGAAAATCCGATTTTGAATCCTTTTTTGTTTCAGGAAACACATTTAGCTACGTGATATGGCTTCAAGGCTGGCGGATAACGGGTTTGTTGCACGTTCCTAAGCGTTTAAAGATGCGTGCGTATGAATCTCTATCTTCAAACAGGTATCCATTCATCGACTAAAAGACAACCATTTACATATCTCCCCTCCTTGTTTTGTACATGCCCTGCATGCAACCGGCTTTCAGATGAATTTCTTCATCGTATGCTGGCTTCTTGTAAATGCTGTTTTACCTTCATAAAGCATTTAAACAATTTTTGCCTTCACGCCGTTGCTCAACATTACTTGACGGCATACGCGTTGCATAGAATTGGGAACATGGTGGAAAAGAAGCGATATTATGCAAATAACTGCTAGTTGTTTAATACTGCACAGAACCACTTGACATTGTAGACAGTTGCGCAGACCAATGCTGCCAAACTTTTATTAAACATCCGTGACGATATATGCAGTCAACCAGAGGATCATTTCAGAAATGCAATTTCCTTAATGTTGGAACGCATTATATTGTAAATTCCATAGACTCTGCTTAAAACCACCAAATAAACACTGCAACAAGCTGTTAAACATTTTATCTAAGAGCTGGCATATCAAATACACGTACAAATAAATAATCGAAATAAATACTCCAAACATTAACACATCTGCTTTCAAATCTATTGCCAATGGAAAATTGATTTTTATGGGTAGACCGTGAGTTGCAACACTAGTTTTGTGACCAACATAAATGCTTTTAATCATATGAGAAAACCATTTTTACTTTACATCAGCATGGCTGATACAAACCTTCAAGAGAATAATTCATTGCATCTTCTCGGGCTAATGTTTTTCGCTGACATGATGTGGAAAGATTGTATTGAATCAATTTCTAAGTCTGCAACCAGAAAAGTTTGTTCAGTGCGTCGGGCTTGACAATTTGTCTCGCCAGAATCTATTTTACATATTTATAAGTCTACCATTCGTCCCTGCTTTGAATATTGCTGCCACATCTGGTCTGGTGCTTCTACTATATATTTAGAGATTTTGATAAGATCCAAAGAAGAATCTGCAATGTTATTAGTCCTGATCTGGCATTTCGACTTCCGTCATTTTCCTACCACCGTAACGTAGCTCATCTCTGCCTTTTCTGTGAATACTTTCATGGTAATTATTCTGATGAAATTTGTATGGTACCGAGACTGTATGAATTTAAGAGCAGTGCTAGATTGGCGGCTAGGTCTCATTGTTTTAGAGCTGAAATATTATAGGCTAAGTTTCTCTTCTGACTTCTTGTTTCCCAATGAACTTTTTTCTTCAAAAGTTTTCTCCTGTTCTTCAAAAATTTTCTTTCAATGCAATGTCAATCATCATCTGTCTTCCTAATGCGTCTTCTTTTATTGTTGTCTCTCCTTAATAGTGTTTTTATCCATAATCTCAACTCTCGGTAACCCCTTGCATCTTAGTGGCTTTATTGCCTTGCTTGAGGGCCAAAGGATTAAAAAAATGTTCCTCGTAAAACATACATTGTGAATATAAAGTATGGGCTTTTTAAAAACTTTCCATAGAAGTTTCCGATCATATAATTGCGGAGAAAGCGTCATATTTTTACGAAATTTGAATCACGTGAAGGAGAAAGAATAAAATAGCAGCATTCTGAGAAAAAGTTCTACGCATATTTTCTTTTTTTTTAAGGAAAGGGCTTCACATAAAACATAAATAAAGAATATCGTAATCGATAACAAAGACTTTCAATCAGAATCAATATCGAGTACATATCTATGTAAATGATACAATTCAATGAATAATGCATGAAATAACAAATAAAGTGAAAGTAAAAGTAGAATTCCCGCGTTTTAATTTGTAATAAAAAAAATAAGTTCAAATAGGTCAATCAATCGATTGATCAGTATTAAATACAACGCAAGAAACGGGAGAAAATCAGAACAAGAGAAATCGATGGATGTACATCCAATCAATAAGGGATAAACCTGAAAAAACGGACATATTGTGATCAATAAACAATACATCGATACGGGTATACCCGAAAAGGAAGCCGGTAATAAAAAGGGAGTGAAATCACCATTATCGGCCTATCCGATATATTTGGATGAAAAACGACTTTCTCCGCATAGAGCAGACATATATACTTATATATATATACATATATGCAGGTTAAATTGGATGAGAATGTGAGCAGTTGGAATGATAAACATACAAAACAATTTTGAACATTTTTACATTGACCAATGTTAAAAAAATGTTTTTATTTACACATTTATTCATTTATAAATAACATTCTTTTTTGTAGTTGCTGGCTAATCGGCGAAACGTTTCAGAGTAAAACATTTTAAAAATTGTTTTAAATATCTATCTATCTATCTATCTATCTATCTATCTATCTATCTTAATATGTTCTTTCTATCTATCTATCTATCTATCTATCTATCTATCTATCTATCTATCTTAATCTATTCAATATCTGTCTACCCCCATCTAACTATTTTAGTCACTTCAACATCTATCTATCTATCTATCTATCTCTCTCTCTCTCTCTCTCTATATATATATATATATATATATATATTAAAAAGAAGAGGGGTGCTGCAAACGTTTTTGGTTGTAATGTGGATTTATTGAGAAAAAAAATATTATACTTGTTTTACATAATTTCACGACACGTGTTTCTGGTCTGGTCTCGCAAACCGTCTTCAGGTGAAAGTGGAGATTTTTACATATTATTAAAAAAATAATTAATTTTTTCTTCATGTTCAATGTGGAATATTCTCGATATGAGACATTCTGTTTGTGTGTTGGCAATCCGAATTTTCTTTCTAGAATTGTCAATGAAGAGTTCTGCGTGAAGGGTCATAAAACAATTAAGGTTTGTCCAGCGAGTAGTTATCGGCATTTAATCTTTTAATGTTTTAGTGACCTCTATGTGCTCTTGGATCTGTTTATATATATATATATATATATTATAAGTAGGTTCCATGCGGACAAACAAGTAATCACTACAAAGATACATATTTGATTCGGTGTCTAAAGGTAAGCATTTCATCAGGTGGTAGCCATATTTGTTCCTCACCTGATGAGATGCTTACCTTTAGGCACCGAAACAAATATGCATCTTTGCTTACTTGTTTGTCCGTATGTAACAACTTATAATAAATAACTATTCTTGGGTTTGAACCCTATTTTAAATTAACGTTTTGAACGTTTGAATTTATATTCTTTTTGTTATCATTACATTTGTATATATATATATATATATATATATATATATATATATATATATATATATATATATATATATATATATAAAGGAATCAATGAACTTTATCTGACATTATTTCCTACAATTCCAAATGCTATTTTGTTGATACCCGTGTTTGAGTAGACACCTTGTTTTTTAGTTTACTTTTTGACGTCTATTATTTTTTTTATTTAACTTTTTACGCCTACCGGCCTGACCATACAACAAACTCCGGCAGGGTTTGAACATGCGTCTTACTTTATAGAATAAACCAACGTCTGATTCCGTATACTCTAGATTGCACGACCAGGGATCACATTTGGTTTATTAAGTCTATGGAAGGCTCAGGCCGGTGGATGTAGTTTAACTATTTAAAAACAAAGCGTCTACTCAAACATGAATAATCACAAAATAACGTTTGATGAGTAATATATATATATATATATATATATATATATATATATATATATATATATATTGTGTATTTAGGCAGCATTTTTTCATTCATACATGTTTCATTAAATAATATAGACTTCTTTACATATTTATAAGTCTTGAAACCTAACCTAAACAAAATCAACTATGTAATCTCCACAAATATCCTTAAATGTCTATAATTGGTAAGAGAAGCCATTGGTTTATACCAACGGCTTCCTATACTTAATACTTCTCGAATTCACTCTCGCGTGGTCATGTGTGACGTCATGAGCTGTGGTGCGATTTTCGCTTCTAGCGTCTTATATGCACGTGTTTATAGTTGCTTGGAAATCACCCATGTAAACCGAAACAGCCTATGATCACATTCTTGTCCATGTATTGCTTAATATATTGTACAGTAATTGTCATCTTTGATAATGGCTTATGTAAGTCGAAAGCTTTGATTGGATTAAAAAAATATGTATCAATATTGTGATTTTCTTTCTTCGTTTAATGGTAATGTTATTAAGCTTATCAAACGTTATGAAAAGAATTTACATAAAATAAATAGACAACACTTGTCTATATTATTTAATGAAACATGTATGAATACACACACACACACACACACATATGTATATATATATCGAGTGCACTGCAAATTGTCCATTCTAAAAAAAACCCACTAAACTAATTGAGTTACTTTTTTTCCAGGTTTTCAGATAAGACGTTTACCCATCTTAACACCATTTGCCGTAAGAATCACTGAAAAAACCATTTGAATTATTCAGCTCTACTTTAGACACTCAGACCCA
>CAHIKZ030004876.1:440000-572500 GCA_903632075.3 Acanthosepion pharaonis
GTAGAGGCTTTTTTTGTTTTTAATCATTTCACCCCACGCAAAGGATTACTGAAAGTGAAAGAATCTGAGAAAAATCATTAAGCAGAGAGGACAATTAAAGAACGGGATTCAAGAAGACAGAAGATAATGATTAACATTGCATTTAAATTCTTAAAGACCAAAGTTGACCGGAAAGCAGAAAATAGTTCCACAAGAAGTGCGAAAGAATAAACTATTGGACATAGTTCATCACTCAAAAGTTCGCGTAGATATTTTTGAACTCTATCAAGGCTAGAACGTTAAGACTGGGTAGCTATACTCCATTTTTTTTTGTCTGATTTGACTTTTGTAAAAAAAATCTTTCTATTAAAACAATTCTTCAGGAAAATACATTTCTCAAGTCCAGTAGTTGTTATTGCTCTTTCGACTATTAATGGTAGTTTCCTTCCTATCCTTTTGCTTGAAGTAGTGTGTAACATCAACATCTTGATGATGTCATTATTTTCTCTTTGAGTTCCATGTGATATTCATTTTAGCTGTTGAAAGTTTTCGAGTCATATGGTTTCTGTTATTTGGTACAGTTCTTTTTTTTTAGTGATTCTGTAGCGCCAGCCTACAATGTTCAAAGAAGAATGGTCTTTGCCAAGACCCACAGGATTCAATTGCTCAAAGACGTTTTGAACCACTGATCTTAGAAAGCGATCGTATACGGTTGGCAGTTAAGATATTTTTGAACGTTTTTTTTTTGTGCCAGTCATGACATCCATATAAAAGTCTCAACCTGAAGAGGCTTTTTAAGAACATGACAAGTTTTCAGATTAATGTTTTGGTTTTGAAACAATTGGCGATGTTAGGAGAGACTAGCCCCAGCGCAGCCGATTCTGTGTTCAATTTCCTTACTCCCCTATACTAAATTTGTTGTAACTGATCCATTCACTGTGTTATATGAAGTATTTGGTATTTACTATATTTATATCCTGAATAATAATAATAATAATAATAATAATAATAATAATATATATATATATATATATATATATATATATATATATATATATATATATATATATATATATTTCCGTAAATTGGTAACAATGAAATATAACAATTAAAAACATTTATTGGTCCTCCCCATTCAGAAAAAAATCGAAAGTTTACAACGAGATGATAATGATTATACATTAAGTCCTACCAGCCATCCCTCTGTGATCAAAAGTTTGGTGGGCTTCAAGGTAATTAGCCTTTAATATTATATGTTTTCTTTGTATATAACTTTAGTTTGGAGTTGTATATTTTTTAGTTGCTATGCACGTTTATTGTCCTCGGTTTTTGCTTTGATGAGAGAGGAGCTGTGAGCCGTTTTATTTGTTTTTAATCGTCGTTGTATTTCGCAATAACCAACTTACGTTAATATACATATATTTTGTTATGAATTGCTTTCTTTTTTTCTGAAGAGACTTTTACATAGGTGCATTAAGGTATTGGGTTCAGCATTAAGTAAATGTTTGATTAAGAACCAACAGTTCTCGATCTTATAGCCCGGGCATCTTCCCAGGGCTGAAACAACTAATTATAATTTTAAACTTTTGGAATCGGTAGACATTAAGTCCTACCAACCATCCCTTTGTAACCAGAAGGAGACATTGATAGACTTAAAGGTAATTAATGTTATATTTATCGTTTATATATTACATAATCTGTAGTTATATATTTTTAGTCGTTGTGCACTTTTTCTTTTGTCCTCAATTTTTGCTTTGGTGAGAGAGGACTGATAAACCTGTTTAGTTGTGTTTAATCGTCTTTATATTCCTTTATCTTACGGTAATATATATTTTTTGTTACTCTCCCTTTTTTGTTGTAAATGTCCTTTTAATATGTCTGTTTTTATTGGTCTAATAAAAATGCGTACTCCTGCGAAAATATTTCAGTAATAATAATAACGCTACGGAGCCGAATAATCACGATAATACTTTCAAAAAGTCTTATAAATTTCAATGATTTGAAATTTTATTAGGGCAACAAAAACAGGCGGTATAATTCGAAAAAGCCAAGTACAGAAAAAACACAAATGCCGTAATTGGCGCGAAAATAGAGGCACAAAAGAAAAAAAAAATTGGAATAGGCTAAACCGGGTTTACGCTTCACTTATCAGCGGTCGATCGAGATAAATAAATAAAATTACTATCAACACTGATTAAAATATAATGTGTCTCAATAATATAGCGCGAAGGATTTATTTTTTTTCACTAATCGATCAAATATTCTCCACACAATCAATCCGTCTCTTTACACATCGATGGTTGTTTTGATTGAATAAATAAGTTTCCAGCACCTATTTATTCCTCTTCTTTTATTGTCCTCTCTACTTAAAATAATTTTTTTTCTTATATTCTCTAACACTCTGCAATCCCCTTGCGTCTTAGTGGCTTTATTGCCTTGCTTGGGATGAAATTATTAAAAAAATTCTATTTAGATAGTTTGACATCATAGTAAAATCTAAGTTCGAAATGGGAAGTGTTTTTGTCTGGGGGTTATTCTGTAATGGTTTCCAACCTATTGTGGTAACAATGGGGAGGTAAATGATAATGTGTATGGAAACTTAGTGAAGAAACATACCATTCCTTCTCGAGAAATATGTTCCAGACCGGCAGCCGGCCATTTTAATGAAGAACAACATTTCCTATTATACATAAGTAAAAAAAAAAAAAAAAAAATCAAAGAGAGCATTGGTGCCGTGAGATTGTCTACATAAAAATCCCGCCTTCAATCCAGACAGAGAACTTGTAGAAGGAAACTGGAATCCAAGGGGATGAAAGTCAAAGACGAAAACTGGTTTATGGTAAAACCTGCAAATGAATAGCAAATAAGACGATATCTGAACAAAATATAGTCATGCATTGTAAGTGTCGATATGCCGGTGGTATCTTATTATAAAACGCAGATTGTGTGTGTGTGTGTGTGTGTGTGTGTGTGTGTGTGTGTCTGTACGTTTATATATTGGATCGGATTTCCTACATTTTTCAACCGATTTCAACAAAACTTCACAGGACTACGTAAAATTACCTTGCGGTGTTTCTGACAGCGCCAAAAATTGGAAAAACACAATTGTTTTTGCACAAAATCAATTTGAAAACACGATTAAGAGGCATCACTGCCGCGAGAATGAAAGGGGGACAACTCATATCGAGTTATACTTATTATAAAACCCAGGTTTGTTTGTGTGTGTGTGTGTATTCGTTTATATATTGGATCGGATTTCCTACATTTTTCAACCGATTTCAACAAAACTCACTTTTTTTTGGCAGGTAGTGTTTCTTATTGTCTTACACACTTTTTTCTTTATTTTTACATTAGGAATGCTTTAAAAATTCCATTTACAAGACAATTGTTCATAATAAAATTCTATTCAATCAGTAGACTCATAACGATTGAAAACAATGTTTTTGTTTGAGTTTGACCAATTCGTAAAAAAACAAAACTAATTAAGACATGCGTGTCCGTCAACCTTAAACAATAATCTTTGTCAATTTTATTTTTCAGTCTTTATGATGGTCGATACTTGATCTATCTCTTACTGTCACATCCCCGGGCAACGCCGAGCTCTACAGGTAGTTGTTAATAAATGTTTCAAAATTTCGTACTAATCTTTATAAAATTAAATTACTTACGAATGTTTAATGTTTATTTTGTAAACTTCATCATAAAAAAAGATATTGTATACTCCTTTTTTTTATCTTGTCCACTGCATTTTTATATGAAATTTCTTCTTGAATAATTTGCGTTTCAATAACAGCTACGAAACGATCTGCCCAAGACAATCAAGAAATACGTAGAAGGATGTAGCGTATCGTCGATTTTTGATAAGATGCTTCGCGATTGCAGACCCGCTTGTGTCGGCCCACCTGTGCAAATGATCTAAGTGAACATTAAACTCTTAGATAATAATTCGACATGTTATGTTATTTATTAGAAAGGGTTGAAATGATTGAAAACGGATTATGTAGAAGTGATGATTATTAGGATATGGAGGATAACAAATGATCCATGATGAGGTTAAGATTGCAGTGTTCAAGGAAGCACTTAAGTAGAAGTCTGTTTCATTTTCGTCTTACCTTTGTGACACAGAAGGAATGAAGATGATTCAAGTCTGTAGAAGTGGCATAAGGGCAGACCCCTATCATGATGAAAAGTTGTCTCTTCAATGAGGCTCAATCCCTTGAACGTCTATTTAGACTCAACCTCACACCAGACCTCAAGTGGAACTCATGTATACGATCCATCGCTAAAGAGTTCTTGAAGAATGGTCGGTTCCTTATAACACTCCAGAAAGTACCTGACACCTTTTGCAACGCTGTATCTCTACAAGAGTCAGATCAGAGCTAAAATATTGCTGCCATATCTGGGCTCGAGTTGCCAAATCCTCACTTTCTAGTCTTCAGTTCAATATCATTTACGTTGCCTTGTGTGCTATTAATTACTTTCCAGCCTACATCCACTTTCCCGCAGTCGAAACTTCAATAGTCTTTTGCTATTTTATTGCTGTTTTCATGGCAAATGTTCAGACGAGCAACATTCCTTAGTTCCACCAGCTCAGACTTTCACAGCCAGGAATCACCATGCTATATAGACAGGGTTAAATAATCCTTATTCCCTTTCCATTTTTTTTTTTGGTATTCCATTGATAAAAAAAGAATTTTCACTCAGACAGCTTCTTCCCAAGAACTGTTATTTTATGGAACAGATTCTTAAAAGGATGGTTTTCCGATCACTCTTGCCGTAACCTCTTCCAATCTAGGGGCAACCATTATATATCCTCCATATCCTCATAATATGCACTTCTCTAGGACAATCTCATTTAGTAACCCTCTTACTTTCTTTTTTCAACAATCACCATTCTCTGCCTAGTGTTCCAAGAAGTAGGACTCAAGATAAACCTTTCCAAAAGAGAAACTATGATCTGGAATTGGAATGAAAGCAGTGATGGCACTGATACCCTGAACCCATGGCACGTACCTTGATCAGTTATAGAAAATTTAGTATAGTAGATAAAGAAATAGAACATAGAATAAACGACATTAGGGGTAGTTTGCCCAACACCACAAGATGTTACAAAACCAAAACATTAATCTAAGAACTTGAATCATGTACTTAAATAATATCATTAGATCTAGACTCTCATATGCATGGCATCCAACTCGTTCACAGATGTCTACATTGTCAGCTGTATACAACTGTTTTCTTAGATCAAGGATTAAAAATGGCTTCAAAAATGTTCTTCTAAAATAACCTCATCAGATCTAGACTCTCATATGGATGTCATGCATAGCATCTAACTCGTTCACAGATGTCTACACTGTCAGTTGTCAACAACCATTTTTTCAGATCGACTATTAAAAACTTTTCGCGTGAATGAAGTCTGTAGGTCAAGGGAGGATTGTGGAATAGTGCAAAAAGAATCAAACAAGCAAACAACTGTGTGAAATAATAAAATCACCACACTTAGGGACTTCCAACAGCAGCAACAACCAACATGGATTGCGCATGTGACTTCAGAACCTTTAGATGAAATAAGGAGTGAGACCGGGACAACACGGTGAATCAGTCAACATTAGTATTTAGTGGGAGGTTCTGGAGGCACTTTACATCGGGTCCCGTAAGTTTTCTTTGTGTAAACGTGAGTGTTTGTTGGGGTTCGCTGTCATTTGTATCTAGTTCCTTTCGCTATTCTTTCTTTTTTTTTTCACAACGTCCTTTTATTGTACATTTTCCTGTGTCAATTTTAAATCTCCCGTTGAAGCCTGAAGAGCGGGAGCGAAACCGGTTGCTTCACCCGTTTTTTTAAAATATGTCTCGTAATATTAAGTTTTATACTTTTATTTCGATCATTAAATTTTGTACATACAAAATGTCTTTATATATATATATATAAAATGTTTATATATATATATATATATATATATATATATATATATATATATATATATATATATATATATATATATATCATTACGCAGAAAATTCTAAAAATAGTTATAATATAGGTACCTCCACGAGATCGCTAAAAAAGAGCATAGCATGATGAAAAAAGACTAAAACTTGACAAAAACAAAATTTTATCGTCTAAATGTTTGTTATTAATAAGAGGAAAGGTCAAAGTATTTTTTGGGGTATTTTTTCCATTTTTAATCGTTCCTAGCACGTCCGAAATTTTCGTTAAAAATCTAGTTTTTTGAGTCAGCAAAATTGACCATTTTTTTCCATTTAAAAAAAAAACTGGAAATCTGACTTTGAA
Source organism: Acanthosepion pharaonis (assembly GCA_903632075.3). Lineage (NCBI taxonomy): Eukaryota > Metazoa > Mollusca > Cephalopoda > Sepiida > Sepiidae > Acanthosepion > Acanthosepion pharaonis. Next base: position 446,272 of record CAHIKZ030004876.1, read on the forward strand.
ATTTATTTAAATATCAATTATCATTTTTTCAAAACTTATTTTAAGAAAATCAGAAATTATAATGTTTATTTAAAATATTTTGAACCAAACTTAATTTAGCTTTTGTGCCAAAAAGATGTAATTTGAAAATAAAACAAAGCAGGTCATAAACTTTCGCGTCTCTTGACATGTGATGAATGATATATTTACGAATTCCATGAGGCTAATTTGTTCTGCGGAAGGAGAAAAGTGAAATAATGTACATTTACGTGAACAAATTATTTACCTCGTTATTTTTAAGGAAAACTTTCAGCGGTCTAATTTTTTTTTTTTTTTTGTACTTAGCTTTCACCTTTACGTTTATGATGCTTTATGGGAAATATATTTTAAAGAAATTAAAATAAAACTGTTAAGAGTGACATTAAATTTCATATTTCTTAAGAAAGGTATCTAATTAATTTATAGGTACCTTTCTTAAGAAATTTTATCAGAATTGTACATAAAATACTATAATTTTATGTACATTTATTACATTTTAGTGTTATTTGTATTTGCATTCATTTTATTATTAATTTTGATATTTCATTTATGGAAAAATGTTGTAACTGAGATTAATATAAAAATAAGATCATATAAATTTCATAAGATGATACTGATACTTGCAGCTACGCTTCTCAGTTGAAATTCAAAAATCAAATCAACTTCTCCACACGTGTTTCGCAAAAGTAAAGGCCTTAACAGCGGAGAACAATGCTTAACTCAAATAACGCAACTTAATTATATTCTGGTTGGTCTTCCGTACTTTATAATTACAGCTCGGTTATAAGCACAAAATTACATTTCTTAATTACTGTGGATCTTCTGGTTAGTCAAAATGATACAATTTACAACGCGCTAAAAAAAGATCTATCTCATAAGGACACTTATGAAAGCCGATGCGGCTTTTAACTAATTTTATAATATTTTAACAACTTAAATGTAAAATCTATTATAATTAATGAAATAACAAATAATTGTATTAAAATTCATTTTCATCGAAAAAATTTTTTTGCTTTCAGAAAATATTGTCCATATTCATAAAAACAACTAAAAGCAAATAAAAGCATTTGAAATTAAATAATATCTTTGTTTTATTGAGTTTTGTATGTTACAATTCAGAGCTGATTTTCAGGTACTGCGGATCCAATTAAAAACAAAAAAAAAACATGATTTGCATTCCTCAAAGCCCTGTGCTTTTAATTATTGTAATCACTAAAACCGATGCGATCGAATTTCTAGCGTTTTCATAAAATTAGTTATGGGGGTAATAAATATTTTAAAAAATATTTCTACCATGACTTTCATAAAAAAAAACATTTATAATAATTTCGATCATCTGTGAATAGTTCCATTAACATCCGATAATTATTTCTATTTTTGCACGATTTTTTCAAATTAATGTGTGTCATACCAAAAAAAAAACGTGCTAAAATTGTCTATGTTATTTACTAGTTCCGCTGGAAAATAAAAAAAAGGTTTTTTAATCAAAATTTAGAATGTTCTAAAAAGAAGGAAAATTTTTTAAAAATAATTAAAAAAAAACTTTGGTCTTTCCTCTTAATAATAACATAAGCATTTAGACAATAAAATTTAGTTTTCGGCAAGGTTGGCGTCTTTTTCATCAAGCTATGCTCTTTTTTTTAGCGATTTCGTGGCGGTACCTATTATAATAGGATTGTTAAATAAGTAATAATCAAATGCATTGCGAATACTTTTTCTACAGAAGAGTTACAAATAATTTACACTATAAATCTGGTATAAATTATTTAGGATAAAATTCATTGTAAATCAATAACAAAAGGACTGTTCCTGGCCTGGAAACAATGAAAAGGTTAGAATCGGGATCTGTATAAATCGTGTGCTTAAACCTTTGGAATCTTTCATATAATGGTCCGTTGGTCTGATAAGCTGTTGCCAGTGAGTTGGTTATTTGCCGAGTGCCATACAGATATGACATTTGTTTAGATAGATACACGTGCGCATACACACAAATCACAAGTGTACATATGTGTGCGTAAACCAATCGTGTATGTATAATGCAGAATATACGCAAAATCATTTGAACAAACAGCAGAGGTGGATGGCGTCCATTTACGTAGCGACAAATGTTTGGATCTGCGCAATCAAAATAAGATAACGATTTATTCAAATATCGATCTTATTATTTATTCAAATATCGATGTTATTATTAACAGTAATTACGACAGGATGAAAGAATAACTCTTGGGATGAACTTCATACAATAAAAAAAGCTTTATCGAAAGTAGTTATGGAGAAAAGTTTTAAAAACTTCATTTGACAATATATATATATATATATATATATATATATATATATATATATATATATATATATATATATATATATATATAAGACCGCAAGAAGGTTGTTATTTAATGTACAACCCCAATCTGGAGGATCAGGTTTTACATTCAGAGTTGTCCTCTCCTAGACCAGTTTCCAAAAAGGCTATAGAACGTGGTCTCTCTTGCTATTTACCAGGAGAGAAGAAGAGGATTCATACCATTAGTTAATGTAATGGATTTGACTGGAATTCCTTAATCCGAGCGGCTATCCATTACTCCACCGTCCCTCCATTTGACAAAATACAGTGAACAAAAATAAGATAATTTTTTTCTCACAGTCATATGTCAATATTGACCTTAGTAAAAGCTAAATAGCACTGTTGTTAGTGTTGCATCAGCTGCAAGATATGACGAAACAGGTCAAGGTGACTGAAGCTCATCAACAACAAATTGTCAAGATGTACACTGGTGGTATATATATATCTCTCTCTCTCTCACTCTCTCTCTCTCTTTCTCTATCTCTCACTCTAGCTTCAAAAATGATTATATTGTAATTTCGAGAGTTTTAAAATTATATGATAAAACGAAATCTTGTGTTAATAAGCAGCCGGTCATATAAAACAAGCTCTGGGTAGGATAAACTAATAAATAAATGGCGTGATGAACAATCCCTTCAATACTGCAGCGGGTAGTAAGCAAATCAAAGCTGATCTCAACAAGTGAGCGCCCCAACGATTAAAGGTATTTGGGCTTAAAGCTTATCCTCCAGCGCCTAAACATCTTATAAAAAGAATAAGAAGAAATGAACTAGAAAATACAGAAGGGCAGATTGTTTGGAAGAATGTGAATTGGTCTAAATTTCATTTCAGCGATGCCACTGTTATATATTTAGTGGTTCTTGATAAAATCCAAAGAAGAATCTGCAATGTCATTGGTCCTGACCTGGAATCTCGGCTTCAGTCACTTTCCCACTGCTGTAATGTAGTTTCCCTGTGTCTTTTCTATAAGTCTTTTCTATAAGTTTTTCAATTGTTTTGATGAGATTTCCTCTTTGATACTCAGACTTCATGAATTTAAATTCAGTGCTAGATTCGTGTCAAGGTCTCATCATTTTATAGTTGACATGGCAAGAGATGTAACCGTAAGTTCTAAGCTAACAGTTTCCTTTATCGCATTTTTCGCTTGTTTAACTCTTTTCCCGCTTCTTGCTTTCCAGTCAACTTTGATCTTCAAAAATTTAAATGCAGTATCAATCGTTATCTTCTGCCTTTTTAATACTTGTTCTTTTGTTGTCTTCTCTCTCCTTAATAGTGATTGCTTTTCTCTATTCTCTCACACTCGGTAACCCTTTGGGTTTTAGTGGATTTATTGCCTTGCTTGGGATAAAATTATTAAAAAATAATTCAATTTAAATAGTTTGATGTCGTATAAAAATCCAATTTCGAAACGGGAAGTATCATTGTTTGGGGTTTGTACTGCTCTGTTGGTATTGGATTTATTGTGGAATTTAATGATGAGGGGAAATGCTAACATATATGTAAACTTAGTGAAGAAACCTACCAGGTGGGATTATAGACAGTCATAGACGATTTGGCCACTAAAATATTATTGAAATAATGAATGAAATATATGATAATGTCCGTAGTAGATGCATCTTGATAGCATCGGACCACCGGTAGTCCACCTGTTACATGTTTCGAATCACTGGTTTAAATTTATAAAATCTTTCTCTTAAGACAAATCTTTCCGGAAAATAGGTGTCTTAATTCTAGAAACGGTTATTCGTCTTTCCAGTATTAATGGGAATTTCCTTCCTAACATTTTGTTTGAAGTAGTGTTGAATGTCATATTCTCTTGTCAAGTTATATGTGGTATTGATTTCATTTGTTACTGTTGCTGAAAATCCTTAAGTGAAATGGTTTCTGTTATTTGACGCAGTTCTTTGTTAGTAATTAATTATTTGAGAACGATATTAAATAATCCAGAATCCTATTGGGAGCAAAACGCTAGCATACCGATAAAAAATGAATTAAGTACACAGAAAGAGTTAAGTGTATAAGGCATCAACCCATATTTACAATGCAATCATTTAATTTATACAACAAGGCAATTTCAAGAGAAGTTAAAGTCCTACCAGGATTGATTGTTTGTGTACACAAAATTAACAAGATAAAATACGAAGAGAACATCATGTTGATAGACAAGTAAAGAAAAGGACATCGAAGAAAATGTCGTAAAGGAAAGCAAGAAAATTGTCGGAACTCCTAGACAAGGTCGTAAAGAAAACATGAAAAATGTAGGACATCGAAGACAAGGTTGTAAAAGAAAGCAAGGAAAGTATAGAAACTCAAAGAAAAGGTCGTAAAGAAAGCATTAAACCTGTATGAACTCCAAGAAAATCTCGTAAAGAAAAGCAAGAAACCTGTAGGAACGCCAAGACAAGGTCGTAAAGGAAAGCACGAAAACAGTCGGATATTCCAAGAAAAGGCTGTAAATGAGACCAAAAAAAACTGTAGGAACTCTAATTCAACGTCGTAAATTAAACTAAGATTTCTGTGGAAACTCCAAGATAATGTCGTAAAGGAGAGTAAGAAAACTTTAGAAACTCCAAGACAAGGTCGTAAAGGAGAGTAAGAAAACTTTAGAAACTCCAAGAAAAGGTCGTAAAAGAGAGTAAGAAAACTTTAGAAACTCCAAGACAATTTCGTAAAGGAGAGTAAGAAAACTTTAGAAACTCCAAGACAAGGCCGTAAAGGGGAGTAAGAAAACTTTAGAAACTCCAAGACAATGTCGTAAAGGAGAGTAAGAAAACTTTAGAAACTCCAAGACAATGTCGTAAAGGAGAGAAAGAAAACTTCAGAAACTCCAAGAAAAGGCCGTAAAGGAGAGTAAGAAAACTTTAGAAACTCTAAGACAAGGTCGTAAAGGAGAGTGAGAAAACTTTAGAAAATCCAAGACAATGTCGTAAAGGAGAGTAAGAAAACATTAGAAACTTCAAGACAATGTCGTAAAGGAGAGTAAGAAAATTTTTGAAACTCCAAGACAATGTCGTAAAGGAGAGTAAGAAAACTTTAGAAACTCCAAAACAAGGCCGTAAAGGAGAGTAAGAAAACTTTAGAAACTCCAAGACAAGGTCGTAAAAGAGAGTAAGAAAACTTGAGAAATTCCAAGACAAGGCCGTAAAGGAGAGTAAGAAAATTTTAGAAACTCCAAGACAAGGTCGTAAAAGAGAGTAAGAAAACTTGAGAAACTCCAAGACAAGGTCGTAAAGGAGAGTAAGAAAACTTTAGAAACTCCAAGACAAGGTCGTAAAAGAGAGTAAGAAAACTTAAGAAACTCCAAGACAAGGTCGTAAAGGAGAGTAAGAAAACTTTAGAAACTCCAAGACAAGGTCGTAAAAGAGAGTAAGAAAACTTTAGAAACTCCAAGACAAGGTCGTAAAGGAGAGTAAGAAAACTTTAGAAACTCCAAGACAATGTCGTAAAGGAGAGTAAGAAAACTTTAGAAACTTCAAGACAATGTCGTAAAGGAGAGTAAGAAAACTTTAGAAACTTCAAGACAATGTCGTAAAGGAGAGTAAGAAAACTTTAGAAACTCCAAGACAATGTCGTAAAGGAGAGTAAGAAAACTTTAGAAACTCCAAGACAATGTCGTAAAGGAGAGTAAGAAAACTTTAGAAACTCCAAGACAATGTCGTAAAGGAGAGTAAGAAAACTTTAGAAACTTCAAGACAATGTCGTAAAGGAGAGTAAGAAAACTTTAGAAACTTCAAGACAATGTCGTAAAGGAGAGTAAGAAAATTTTTGAAACTCCAAGACAATGTCGTAAAGGAGAGTAAGAAAACTTTAGAAACTCCAAAACAAGGCCGTAAAGGAGAGTAAGAAAACTTTAGAAACTCCAAGACAAGGTCGTAAAAGAGAGTAAGAAAACTTTAGAAACTTCAAGACAAGGCCGTAAAGGAGAGTAAGAAAATTTTAGAAACTCCAAGACAATGTCGTAAAAGAGAGTAAGAAAACTTGAGAAACTCCAAGACAAGGTCGTAAAGGAGAGTAAGAAAACTTTAGAAACTCCAAGACAAGGTCGTAAAAGAGAGTAAGAAAACTTAAGAAACTCCAAGACAAGGTCGTAAAGGAGAGTAAGAAAACTTTAGAAACCCAAGACCAACTTTAGAACCCAAGGTCGTAAAGGAGAGTAAGAAAACTTTAGAAACTCCAAGACAATGTCGTAAAGGAGAGTAAGAAAACTTTAGAAACTCCAAGACAATGTCGTAAAGGAGAGTAAGAAAACTTTAGAAACTCCAAGACAAGGTCGTAAAGGAGAGTAAGAAAACTTTAGAAACTCCAAGACAATGTCGTAAAGGAGAGTAAGAAAACTTTAGAAACTCCAAGACAATGTCGTAAAGGAGAGTAAGAAAACTTTAGAAACCCAAGACAATGTCGTAAAGGAGAGTAAGAAAACTTTAGAAACTTCCAAGACAATGTCGTAAAGGAGAGTAAGAAAACTTTAGAAACTCCAAGACAAGGTCGTAAAGGAGAGTAAAAACTTTAGAAACCCAAGACAATGTCGTAAAAGGAGAGTAAGAAAACTTTAGAAAATCCAAGACAATGTCGTAAAGGAGAGTAAGAAAACTTTAGAAACTCCAAGACAAGGTCGTAAAGGAGAGTAAGAAAAACTTTTAGAAACTCCAAGACAATGTCGTAAAAGGAGAGTAAGAAAACTTTTTAGAAACTCCAAGACAATGTCGTAAAAGAGAGTAAGAAAACTTTAGAAACTCCAAGACAATGTCGTAAAGGAGAAAGAAAATTTTTAGAAACCCAAGACAATGTCGTAAAGGAGAGTAAGAAAACTTTAGAAACTCCAAGACAATGTCGTAAAGGAGAGTAAGAAAACTTAGAAACTCCAAGACAAGGTCGTAAAGGAGAGTAAGAAAAAGAAACCCAAGACAAGGTTAAGAAACTTTAGAAACCCAAGACAATGTCGTAAAGGAGTAAGAAAAAGAAAACTTTTAGAAAACCCAAGACTTGAGAAATGTCGTAAAGGAGAGTAAGAAAAATTTTAGAAACTCCAAGACAATGTCGTAAAGGAGAGTAAGAAAACTTTAGAAACCCAAGACAAGGTCGTAAAAGGAGAGTAAGAAAACTTTAGAAACTCCAAGACAATGTTAGAAAAACAATGTCGTAAAAGAGAGAGAAATTCCAGAAAAAGAGTAAAGGAGAGTAAGAAATTTGAGAAACCCAAGACAATGTCGTAAAGGAGAGTAAGAAAACTTTAGAAACTCAAGACAATGTCGTAAAGGAGAGTAAGAAAACTTTAGAAACTCCAAGACAAGGTCGTAAAGGAGAGTAAGAAAACTTTAGAAACTCCAAGACAAGGTCGTAAAGGAGAGTAAGAAAAACTTTAGAAACCCAAGACAAGGTCGTAAAAGAGAGTAAGAAAACTTGAGAAACTCCAAGACAAGGCCGTAAAGGAGAGTAAGAAAACTTTAGAAACTCCAAGACAAGGTCGTAAAGGAGAGTAAGAAACTTTAGAAACCCAAGACAAGGTCGTAAAGGAGAGTAAGAAAACTTTAGAAACTCCAAGACAAGGTCGTAAAGGAGAGTAAGTAAAAACTTTAGAAACTCCAAGACAAGGTCGTAAAGGAGAGTAAGAAAACTTTAGAAACTCCAAGACAATGTCGTAAAGGAGAGTAAGAAAACTTAGAAACTTCAAGACAATGTCGTAAAGGAGAGTAAGAAACTTTAGAAACCCAAGACAATGTCGTAAAGGGAGTAAGAAAACTTAGAAACTCCAAGACAATGTCGTAAAGGAGAGTAAGAAAACTTTAGAAACCCAAGACAATGTCGTAAAGGAGAGTAAGAAAAACTTTAGAAACTCCAAGACAATGTCGTAAAGGAGAGTAAGAAAACAATGTTTAAGAAACTCCAAGACAATGTCGTAAAGGAGAGTAAGAAAACTTTAGAAACTCCAAGACGTAAAGGAAGTAAGTCTAAATTGTCGTAAAGGAGAGTAAGAAAACTTTAGAAACTTCAAGACAATGTCGTAAAGGAGAGTAAGAAAATTTTTAGAAACTTCAAGACAATGTCGTAAAGGAGAGTAAGAAAACTTTAGAAACCCAAGACAATGTCGTAAAGAGAGTAAGAAAACTTTAGAAACCCAAGACAAGGTCGTAAAAGAGAGTAAGAAAACTTTAGAAACTCCAAGACAATGTCGTAAAAGAGAGTAAGAAAACTTTAGAAACTCCAAGACAATGTCGTAAAAGAGAGTAAGAAAACTTTAGAAACTCCAAGACAATGTCGTAAAGGAGAGTAAGAAAACTTTAGAAACCCAAGACAAGGTCGTAAAGGAGAGTAAGAAAAACATTAGAAACTCCAAGACAAGGTCGTAAAGGAGAGTAAGAAAACTTTAGAAACTCCAAGACAATGTCGTAAAGGAGAGTAAGAAAATTTTAGAAACCCAAGACAATGTCGTAAAGGAGAGTAAGAAAATTTTAGAAACTCCAAGACAAGGTCGTAAAGGAGAGTAAGAAAAACTTTAGAAACCCAAGACAATGTCGTAAAGAGAGTAAGAAAACTTTAGAAACTCCAAGACAATGTCGTAAAGGAGAGTAAGAAAAAACTTTAGAAACCCAAGACAATGTCGTAAAAAGGAGAGTAAGAAAATTTTAGAAAACTCCAAGACAAGGTCGTAAAAGAGAAAAAAAACTTTAGAAACTCCAAGACAAGGTCGTAAAGGAGAGTAAGAAAACTTTAGAAACTCCAAGACAAGGTCGTAAAGGAGAGTAAGAAAACTTTAGAAACTCCAAAACAAGGTCGTAAAGGAGAGTAAGAAAACTTTAGAAACTTCAAGACAATGTCGTAAAGGAGAGTAAGAAAACTTTAAGAAACTTAGAAACTCCAAGACAATGTCGTAAAGGAGAGTAAGAAAAACTTTAGAAACCCAAGACAATGTCGTAAAGGAGAGTAAGAAAACTTTAGAAACCCAAGACAATGTCGTAAAAGGAGAGTAAGAAAATTGAGAAACTTCGTAAAGGAGAGTAAGAAAACTCCCAAACAAGGCGTAAAGGAGAGTAAGTAGTCCAAGACAAAAGGAGAGTAAGAAAACTTTTAGAAACTCCAAGACAACGTAAAGGAAGTAAGAAAATTTTAGTCCAAGACAATGTCCTAAAGAGAGTAAGAAAACTTGAGAAACTCCAAGACAAGGTCGTAAAGGAGAGTAAGAAAACTTTAGAAACTCCAAGACAAGGTCGAAACCCAAAAAGAGAGTAAGAAACTTGAGAAATTCCAAGACAATGTCGTAAAGGAGAGTAAGAAAACTTTAGAAACTCCAAGACAATGTCGTAAAGGAGAGTAAGAAAACTTTAGAAACCCAAGACAATGTCGTAAAGGAGAGTAAGAAAACTTTAGAAACCCAAGACAATGTCAAAAAAGGAGAGTAAGAAAACTTTAGAAACTCCCAAGACAAGGTCGTAAAGGAGAGTAAGAAAAGAAACCCAAGACAAGGTCGTAAAAAGAGAGTAAGAAAACTTTAGAAACTCCAAGACAATGTCGTAAAGGAGAGTAAGAAAAGAAAAAACTTTAGAAAACCCAAGACAATGTCGTAAAGGAGAGTAAGAAAACTTAGAAACTCAAGACAATGTCGTAAAGGAGAGTAAGAAAACTTTAGAAACTCCAAGACAAGGTCGTAAAGGAGAGTAAGAAAAACTTTAGAAACTCCAAGACAATGTCGTAAAGGAGAGTAAGAAAAACTTTAGAAACCCAAGACAATGTCGTAAAGGAGAGTAAGAAAACTTTAGAAACCCAAGACAATGTCGTAAAGGAGAGTAAGAAAACTTAGAAACTTCAAGACAATGTCAAAGGAGAGTAAGAAAACTTTTAAACTTCAAGACAATGTCGTAAAGGGAGAGTAAGAAAAATTTAGAAACTCCAAGACAATGTCGTAAAAAAGAGAGAAAAAAGAAAAAACTTAGAAACTCCAAGACAATGTCGTAAAAGGAGAGTAAGAAAACTTTAGAAACTCCAAGACAATGTCGTAAAGGAGAGTAAGAAAAACTTTAGAAACTCCAAGACAAGGTCGTAAAGGAGAGAGTAAGAAAACTAGAGAAACTCCAAGACAAGGTCAAAGGAGAGTAAGAAAACTTAGAAACCCAAGACAAGGTCTTAAAAAGGAGAGTAAGAAAACTTTAGAAACCCAAGACAATGTCGTAAAGGAGAGTAAGAAAACTTTAGAAACTTCCAAGACAATGTCGTAAAGGAGAGTAAGAAAAAGAAAAAACAATGTTAGAAACTCCAAGACAAGGTCGTAAAGGAGAGTAAGAAATCCTTTAGAAACTCCAAGACAATGTCGTAAAGGAGAGTAAGAAAACTTTAGAAACTCCAAGACAAGGTCGTAAAGGAGAGTAAGAAAACTTTAGAAACTCCAAGACAATGTCGTAAAAGGAGAGTAAGAAAACTTTAGAAACTTCAAGACAATGTAAAGGATAGTAAGAAAACTTTAGAAACTTCAAGACAATGTCGTAAAGGAGAGTAAGAAAACTTAGAAACCCAAGACAATGTCGTAAAGGAGAGAAAAAACTTTAGAAACCCAAGACAAGGTCGTAAAAGAGAGTAAGAAAACTTAGAAACCCAAGACAAGGTCGTAAAAAGAGAGTAAGAAAACTTGAGAAACTCCAAGACAAGGTCGTAAAGAGAGTAAGAAATTTTAGAAACCCAAGACAATGTCGTAAAGGAGAGTAAGAAAACTTTAGAAACCCAAGACAATGTCGTAAAGGAGAGTAAGAAAACTTTAGAAACTCCAAGACAATGTCGTAAAGGAGTAAGAAAAATTTTAGAAACTCCAAGACAATGTCGTAAAGGAGAGTAAGAAACTTTAGAAACCCAAGACAAGGTCGTAAAAGGAGAGTAAGAAAACTTTAGAAACCCAAGACAATGTCGTAAAAGAGAGTAAGAAAATTTAGAAACCCAAGACAATGTCGTAAAGGAGAGTAAGAAAATTTTAGAAACCCAAGACAATGTCGTAAAGGAGAGTAAGAAAACTTAGAAACCCCAAGACAATGTCGTAAAGGAGAGTAAGAAAAACTTTAGAAACCCAAGACAAGGTCGTAAAAGAGTAAGAAAACTTTAGAAACCCAAGACAATGTCGTAAAAGAGAGTAAGAAAACTTTAGAAACTCCAAGACAAGGTCGTAAAAGAGAGTAAGAAAAAACTTTAGAAACTCCAAGACAATGTCGTAAAGGAGAGTAAGAAAACTTTAGAAACTCCAAGACAATGTCGTAAAGGAGAGTAAGAAAATTTTGAAACTCCAAGACAATGTCGTAAAAGAGAGTAAGAAAACTTTAGAAACTCCAAGACAAGGTCGTAAAGGAGAGTAAGAAAATTTTAGAAACTCCAAGACAATGTCGTAAAAGAGAGTAAGAAAACTTTAGAAAACCCAAGACAAGGTCGTAAAGGAGAGTAAGAAAATTTTAGAAACTCCAAGACAATGTCGTAAAGGAGAGTAAGAAAACTTTAGAAACCCAAGACAAGGTCGTAAAGGAGAGTAAGAAAACTTTAGAAACTCCAAGACAAGGTCGTAAAGGAGAGTAAGAAAAACTTTAGAAACTCCAAGACAATGTCGTAAAGGAGAGTAAGAAAACTTTAGAAACTCCAAGACAAGGTCGTAAAAGAGAAAGAAAACTTTTAGAAAACCCAAGACAAGGTCGTAAAGGAGAGTAAGAAAACTTTAGAAACCCAAGACAATGTCAAAGGAGAGTAAGAAACTTAAACTTCAAGACAATGTCGTAAAGGAGAGTAAGAAAACTTTAGAAACTTCAAGACAATGTCGTAAAGGAGAGTAAGAAATTTTAGAAACTCCAAGACAATGTCGTAAAGGAGAGTAAGAAAACTTTAGAAACTCCCAAGAAAAGGTCTTTAGTAAAGGGAGAGTAAGAAAACTTTAGAAACACCAAGACAAGGTCGTAAAGGAGAGTAAGAAAATTTTAGAAACACCCAAGACAATGTCGTAAAAAGTAAGAAAACTTGAGAAACCCCAAGACAAGGTCAAAAAGTTTTTTAGAAACTCCAAGACAATGTCGTAAAGGAGAGTAAGAAAACTTTAGAAACCCAAGACAATGTCGTAAAGGAGAGTAAGAAAACTTTAGAAACTCCAAGACAATGTCGTAAAAGAGAGTAAGAAAACTTTAGAAACCCAAGACAATGTCGTAAAAGAGAGTAAGAAAACTTAGAAACTCCAAAGACAATGTCGTAAAGGAGAGTAAGAAAAACTTAGAAACTTCAAGACAACAGAGAGTAAGAAATTTTGAAACTCCAAGACAATGTCGTAAAGGAGAAAAAGAAAAAGAACTCCAAAACAAGGAGTAAGTAAGAAAACTTAGAAACTCCAAGACAAGGTCGTAAAGGAGAGTAGGAAAACTTGGAGAAAAAGGAGAGTAAGAAAACTTTAGAAACTTCAAGACAATGTCGTAAAGGAGAGTAAGAAAACTTTAGAAACTTCAAGACAATGTCGTAAAGGAGAGTAAGAAAACTTTAGAAACTCCAAGACAATGTCGTAAAGGAGAGTAAGAAAACTTTAGAAACTCCAAGACAAGTAAAAAGAGAGTAAGAAAACATTTAGAAACTCCAAGACAATGTCGTAAAGAGAGTAAGAAAACTTGAGAAACTCCAAGACAAGGTCCTAAAGTAAGAAAACTTAGTCCAAGAACTTTAAGAAATTTTAGAAACTCCAAGACAAGGTCGTAAAGGAGAGTAAGAAAACTTTAGAAACTCCAAGACAAGGTCGTAAAGGAGAGTAAGAAAACTGAGAAAACCCAAGACAAGGTAAAAAGGAGAGTAAGAAAACTTAGAAATCCCAAGACAAGGTCGTAAAGGAGAGTAAGAAATTTTAGAAACTCCAAGACAATGTCGTAAAGGAGAGTAAGAAAACTTAGAAACTCCAAGACAAGGTCGTAAAAGAGAAAGAAAACTTTAGAAACTCCAAGACAAGGTCGTAAAGGAGAGTAAGAAAACTTTAGAGACAATGTCGAAAGGAGAGTAAGAAAACTTTAGAAACCCAAGACAATGTCGTAAAGGAGAGTAAGAAAACTTTAGAAACTCCAAGACAATGTCGTAAAGGAGAGTAAGGAAGAAAAACTTTAGAAACTCCAAGACAAGGTCGTCAAAGGAGAGTAAGAAAAAACTTTAGAAAATCCAAGACAATGTCGTAAAGGAGAGTAAGAAAACTTTAGAAACTCCAAGACAATGTCGTAAAGGAGAGTAAGAAAATTTTTGAAACTCCAAGACAATGTCGTAAAGGAGAGTAAGAAAACTTTAGAAACTCCAAAACAAGGCCGTAAAGGAGAGTAAGAAAACTTTAGAAACTTTTTAAGAAAACTTTTAGAAACTCCAAGACAATGTCGTAAAGAGAGAAAAAGAAAACTTTAGAAACCCAAGACAATGTCGTAAAGGAGAGTAAGAAAACTTTAGAAACTCCAAGACAATGTCAAAAGGAGAGTAAGAAAACTTGAGAAACTCCAAGACAATGTCGTAAAGGAGAGTAAGAAAAACTTAGAAACCCAAGACAATGTCGTAAAAGAGAGTAAGAAAAGAAAAAACAATGTCGTTAGAAACTTTAGAAACTCCAAGACAAGGTCGTAAAGGAGAGAAGAAAACTCTTAGAAACCCAAGACAAAAAGGAGAGTAAGAAAACTTTAGAAACTCCAAGACAATGTCGTAAAGGAGAGTAAGAAAACTTTAGAAACCCAAGACAAGGTCGTAAAGGAGAGTAAGAAAACTTTAGAAACTCCAAGACAAGGTCGTAAAGGAGAGTAAGAAACTTTAGAAACTCCAAGACAAGGTCGTAAAGGAGTAAGAAAGAAAACAATGGTTAAAGGAGAGTAAGAAATTTTTCCAAGACAATGTCGAAAAAGGAGAGTAAGAAAACATTAGAAACTCCAAGACAAGGTCGTAAAGGAGAGTAAGAAAAACTTTAGAAACTCCAAGACAAGGTCAAAAAAGAGAGTAAGAAAACTTTAGAAACTCCAAGACAAGGTCGTAAAGGAGAGAAACCCAAGACAAGTCGTAAAGAAACTAAGAAACTTGAGAAACTTAGGAACCAAGACAATGTCGTAAAGGAGAGTAAGAAAACTTTAGAAACTCCAAGACAAGGTCGTAACGGAGAGTAAGAAAATTTTTGAAACTCCAAGACAAGGTCGTAAAGGAGAGTAAGAAAACTTTAGAAACTCCAAACAAGAGGAATGAAAACTTTAGAAACCCAAGACAAGGTCAAAAGAGAGTAAGAAAAACTTTAGAAACCCAAGACAAGGTCGTAAAGGAGAGTAAGAAAATCCTTTAGAAACCCAAGACAATGTCGTAAAAGGAGAGTAAGAAAACTTTAGAAACTCCAAGACAATGTCGTAAAGGAGAGTAAGAAACTCAAGACAAGGTCGTAAGCGAGAGTAAGAAACTTAAGAAACCCAAGACAAGGTCGTAAAGGAGAGTAAGAAAATTTTAGAAACTCCAAGACAATGTCGTAAAAGAGAGAGAAAAAGAAAAACTTTAGAAACTTTTAGAAAACCCAAGACAATGTCGTAAAGGAGAGTAAGAAAACTTTTAGAAACCCAAGACAAGGTCGTAAAAGAGAGTAAGAAAAACTTTAGAAACTCCAAGACAAGGTCGTAAAGGAGAGTAAGAAAACTCCTTAGAAAACCCAAGACAAGGTCGTAAAAGAGAGTAAGAAAACTTTAGAAACTCCAAGACAAGGTCGTAAAGGAGAGTAAGAAAACTTTAGAAACTCCAAGACAATGTCGTAAAAAGGCAAAAACTTTAGAAACTTCAAGAGGAGAGTAAGAATCTTTTGAAACCCAAGACAATGTCGTAAAGGAGAGTAAGAAAACTTGAGAACCCAAGACAAGGTCGTAAAAAGAGAGTAAGAAAAGTTTTAGAAACTCCAAGACAATGTCGTAAAAGGAGAGTAAGAAAACTTGAGAAACCCAAGACAAGGTCGTAAAGGAGAGTAAGAAAACCTTTTTAGAAAACTTCCAAGACAATGTCGTAAAGGAGAGTAAGAAAACTTTAGAAACTTCAAGACAATGTCGTAAAAGAGAGAAAAGAAAACAAGGTTAAGAAAACCCAAGACAAGGTCGTAAAAGAGTAGAAACCCAAAGAAACTTAAGAAAACCCAAGACAAGGTCCTTTAGAAACTCCAAGACAAGGTCGTAAAGGAGAGTAAGAAAACTTTAGAAACTCCAAGACAATGTCGTAAAAGAGAGTAAGAAAACTTTAGAAACTCCAAGACAAGAGTCGTAAAGGAGAGTAAGAAAACTTTAGAAACCCAAGACAATGTCAAAGAGAGTAAGAAACTTTAGAAAAGACAATGTCGTAAAGGAGAGTAAGAAAATTTTAGAAACCCAAGACAAGGTCGTAAAGGAGAGTAAGAAAACTTTTAGAAACTCCAAGACAATGTCGTAAAGGAGAGTAAGAAAACTTTAGAAACCCAAGACAATGTCGTAAAGGAGAGTAAGAAAATCCTTAAGAAACTCCAAGACAAGGTTGAAAAAAGACAAGGTTAAAGGAGAAAAAGGAGAAACCCAAAACAAGTAAAGGAGAGTAAGAAACTTTAGAAACTCCAAGACAAGGTCTTGAGAAATTAAAGGAGAGTAAGAAAACTTTTAGAAACTCCAAGACAACAACTTTGTCAAGACAAGGCCGTAAAGGAGAGTAAGAAAATTTTAGAAACTCCAAGACAATGTCGTAAAAAGAGAGTAAGAAAACTTGAGAAACTCCAAGACAAGGTCAAAGGAGAGTAAGAAAATTTTTAGAAACTCCAAGACAATGTCGTAAAGGAGAGTAAGAAACTTTAGAAACCCAAGACAAGGTCGTAAAAGAGAGTAAGAAAACTTTAGAAACTCCAAGACAAGGTCGTAAAGGAGAGTAAGAAAACTTTAGAAACCCAAGACAATGTCAAAAAAGGAGAGTAAGAAAACTTTAGAAACTTCAAGACAATGTCGTAAAGGGAGTCGTAAGAAAATTTTAGAAACCCAAGACAATGTCGTAAAGGAGAGTAAGAAACTTTAGAAACTCCAAGACAAGGTCGTAAAGGAGAGTAAGAAAACTTAGAAACCCAAGACAAGGCAAAGGAGAGTAAGAAAAAACAATGTTTAAGAAACTTCCAAGACAAGGTCGTAAAGGAGAGTAAGAAAACTTTAGAAACTCCAAGACAATGTCAAAAGGAGAGTAAGAAAACTTTAGAAACCCAAGACACAAAGGAGAGTAAGAGTCCAAGAAAATTTTAAGAAACTCCAAGACAATGTCGTAAAGGAGAGAAGAAAACTTAGAAACCCAAGACAAGGTCGTAAAGAGAGTAAGAAAACTTTAGAAACTCCAAGACAAGGTCGTAAAGGAGAGTAAGAAAGAAAACTTAAGAAAAATTGAAAACCAAGACAATGTCAAAGAGAGTAAGAAAATTTGAAAAAAGAGAGTAAGTGCAAGAAAGTTTAGAAACTCCAAGACAATGTCAAAGAGAGTAAGAAAAAGAAACCCAAGAGAGTAAAAAAACTTGAGAAACTCCAAGACAATGTCGTAAAGGAGAGTAAGAAAACTTTAGAAACTCCAAGACAAGGTCAAAAGAGAGTAAGAAAACTTTAGAAACTCCAAGACAATGTCGTAAAAGAGAGTAAGAAAACTTGAGAAACTCCAAGACAAGGTCGTAAAGGAGAGTAAGAAAATTTTAGAACCCAAGACAAGGTCGTAAAGGAGAGTAAGAAAAGAAACCCAAGACTAAAAGGTCGTAAAGGAGAGTAAGAAAAAGTTTAGAAACCCAAGACAAGGTCGTAAAAGAGAGTAAGAAAACTTTAGAAACTCCAAGACAAGGTCGTAAAAGGAGAGTAATTAAAATTCTTAGAAACTCCAAGACAATGTCGTAAAGGAGAGTAAGAAAACTTTAGAAACTCCAAGACAATGTCGTAAAGGAGAGTAAGAAAACTTTAGAAACCCAAGACAAGGTCGTAAAGGAGAGTAAGAAAACTTTAGAAACTCCAAGACAAGGTCGTAAAGGAGAAAAAAAGAAAACTTTAGAAACTCCAAGACAAGGTCGTAAAAGGAGAGTAAGAAAACTTTAGAAAAAACTTTAGAAACCCAAGACAATGTTAAAGGAGAGTAAGAAACTTTAGAAACTCCAAGACAATGTCGAAAAAGGAGAGTAAGAAAACTTTAGAAACTCCAAGACAATGTCAAGAAAACTTAGAAACCCAAGACAAGGTCGTAAAAGAGAGTAAGAAAACTTTAGAAACCCAAGACAATGACGTAAAAGAGAGTAAGAAAACTTTAGAAACTCCAAGACAAGGTCGTAAAGGAGAGTAAGAAAACTTTAGAAACCCAAGACAATGTCGTAAAGGAAAGTAAGAAAGGTCTTAGAAAACCCAAGACAATGTCGTAAAGGAGAGTAAGAAAACTTTAGAAACTCCAAGACAATGTCGTAAAGGAGAGTAAGAAAACTTTAGAAACCCAAGACAATGTCGTAAAAAGGAGAGCAAGAAACTTTAGAAACCCAAGACAATGTCGTTTAAGAAAACTTTAGAAACTCCAAGACAATGTCGTAAAGGAGAGTAAGAAAACTTTAGAAACTCCAAGACAATGTCGTAAAGGAGAGTAAGAAAACTTTAGAAACCCAAGACAATGTCGTAAAGGAGAGTAAGAAAACTTTAGAAACTTCAAGACAATGTCGTAAAGGAGAGTAAGAAAACTTTTGAAACCCAAGACAATGTCGTAAAAGAGAGAAGAAAACTTTAGAAACTCCAAACAAGGTCGTAAAGGAGAGTAAGAAAACTTTAGAAACTCCAAGACAAGGTCGTAAAAGAGAGTAAGAAAACTTTAGAAACTCCAAGACAAGGTCGTAAAGGAGAGTAAGAAAACTTTAGAAACTCCAAGACAATGTCGTAAAAAGAGAGTAAGAAACTTGAGAAACTCCAAGACAATGTCGTAAAGGAGAGTAAGAAACTTTAGAAAGGTCCAAGACAAGGTCGTAAAGAGTAAGAAAAACTTTAGAAACTCCAAGACAATGGTAAAAGGAGGTAAAATCTTTAGAGACAAGTAAAGAAGAGTAAAAACTTTAGAAACTCCAAGACAATGTCGTAAAGGAGAGTAAGAAAAAGAAAAAACTTTAGAAACTTTAGAAACCAAGACAAGGTCGTAAAGGAGAGTAAGAAAAAACTTTTAGAAACCCAAGACAAGGTCGTAAAGGAGAGTAAGAAACTTTAGAAACTCCAAGACAATGTCGTAAAGGAGAGTAAGAAAACTTTAGAAACTCCAAGACAAGGTCAAAGGAGAGTAAGAAAAACTTTAGAAACTCCAAGACAATGTCGTAAAGGAGAGTAAGAAAACTTTAGAAACTCCAAGACAAGGTCGTAAAAGAGAGTAAGAAAACTTTAGAAACTCCAAGACAATGTCGTAAAAGAGAGTAAGAAAACTTGAGAAACTCCAAGACAATGTCGTAAAGGAGAGTAAGAAAACTTTAGAAACTCCAAGACAAGGTCGTAAAGGAGAGTAAGAAAACTTTAGAAACTCTAAGACAAGGTCGTAAAGGAGAGTAAGAAAACTTTAGAAACCCAAGAGGAGAAGAAGAAACTTTAGAAAACCCAAGACAAGGTCAAAGGAGAGTAAGAAAACTTTAGAAACCCAAGACAATGTCGGAAAAGAAGAAAACTTAGAAAACTCCAAGACAATGTCGTAAAGGAGAGTAAGAAACTTGAGAAACTCCAAGACAAGGTCGTAAAGAGAGTAAGAAAACTTTGAAACTCCAAGACAATGTCGTAAAGGAGAGTAAGAAAACTTTAGAAACTCCAAGACAAGGTCAAAAGAGAGTAAGAAAACTTTAGAAACCCAAGACAAGGTCAAAGGAGAGTAAGAAACTTTAGAAACTCCAAGACAAGGTTAAGAAAAAAAAAAAAAAGAGAGTAAGAAAAACATTAGAAACTCCAAGACAATGTCGTAAAGTAGAGTAAGAAAATTTAGAAACTCCAAGACAATGTCCTAAAGGAGAGTAAGAAAACTTTAGAAACTCCAAGACAATAAAGGAGAGTAAGAAAGAAAACTTTAGAAACGTAAAGGAGAGTAAGAAAACTTAGAAACTCCAAGAAAGGTCGTAAAGGAGAGTAAGAAAAAACTTTAGAAACTCCAAGACAAGGTCGAAAAGGAGAGTAAGAAAACGTTAGAAACTCCAAGACAAGGTCGTAAAGGGAGAGTAAGGAGAGTCGTAAAGGAAGTAAAACTTTTTAGAAACCCAAGACAATGTCGTAAAGGAGAGTAAGAAAACTTTAGAAACTCCAAGACAATGTCGTAAAGGAGAGTAAGAAAATTTTAGAAACCCAAGACAATGTCGTCCAAAAAGGAGAGTAAGAAAACTTGAGAAACTCCAAGACAAGGTCGTAAAGGAGAGTAAGAAAACTTTAGAAACTCCAAGACAAGGTCGAAAGAAAACTTAAGAAACCCAAGAGTAAAAGTAAGAAAACTTTAGAAACTCCAAGACAATGTCGTAAACGATAGTAAAAAGGAGACAAGGTCGAAAAGGAAGAAAACTTTAGAAACCCAAGACAAGGTCGAAAAGGAGAGTAAGAAAACTTTAGAAACTCCAAGACAACAATGTCGTCCAAGACAAAAAGGAGAGTAAGAAACTTTAGAAACTCCAAGACGTAATGGAGAGTAAGAAATGTCGTCGAAAAGGGAGAAGAAAAACTTTAGAAACCCAAGACAATGTCGTAAAGGAGAGCAAGAAAACTTTAGGAAACCCAAGACAATGTCGTAAAGGAGAGAAAGTAAGAAAACTTTAGAAACTCCAAGACAATGTCGTAAAGGAGAGTAAGAAAACTTTAGAACTCCAAGACAATGTCGTAAAGGAGAGTAAGAAAACTTTAGAAACTCCAAGACAATGTCGTAAAGGAGAGTAAGAAAACTTTAGAAACTCCAAGACAAGGGAAGTAAGAAACATTAGAAACTCCAAGACAATGTCGAAAAGGAGAGTAAGAAAATTTTTAGAAAACTCCAAGACAATGTCCTAAAAGAGAGTAAGAAAACTTGAGAAACTCCAAGACAAGGTCGTAAAGGAGAGTAAGAAAAACTTTAGAAACTCCAAGACAATGTAAGAAAACGAAACTCCAAGACAAAAGGAGAGTAAGAAAACTTTAGAAACCCAAGACAAGGTCAAAAAGAGAGAGTAAGAAAAAACTTTAGAAAACTCCAAGACAAGGTCGTGTCTTTAGAAACCCAAGACAATGTCGAGGAGAGTAAGAAAACTTTAGAAACTCCAAGACAATGTCGTAAAGGAGAGTAAGAAAACTTTAGAAAACTTTCCAAGACAATGTCGTAAAGGAGAGTAAGAAAACTTTAGAAACTTCAAACAATGTCGTAAAAGGAGAGTAAGAAAACTTTAGAAACCCAAGACAATGTCAAAAGGAGAGTAAGAAAACTTTAGAAACCCAAGACAAGGTCGTAAAGGAGAGTAAGAAAACTTTAGAAACTCCAAGACAAGGTCGTAAAGAGAGAGTAAGAAAATTTTAGAAACTCCAAGACAAGGTCGTAAAGGAGAGTAAGAAAAACTTTAGTCCAAGACAAGGTCGTAAAGGAGAGTAAGAAAATTTTAGAAACCCAAGACAATGTCGTAAAAGAGAGTAAGAAAAACTTGAGAAACTCCAAGACAAGGTCGTAAAAGGAGAGTAAGAAAACTTTAGAAACCCAAGACAAGGTCGTAAAAAAGAGAAAGTAAGAAACTTTAAGAAAACCCAAGACAAGGTCGTAAAAAGGAGAGTAAGAAAACTTTAGAAACTCCAAGACAAGGTTAAAGGAGAGTAAGAAAAACTTTAGAAACTCCAAGACAATGTGTAAAGGAGAGTAAGAAAACTTTAGAAACTCCAAGACAATGACGTAAAGGAGAGTAAGAAAACAATGTTTAAGAAACTCCAAGACAATGTCCAAAAAGGAGAAAGTAAGAAAAACTTTGAAACCCAAGATGTCGTAAAGGAGAGAGTAAGAAAACTTTAGAAACTCCAAGACAATGTCGTAAAGGGGAGTAAGAAAACTTTAGAAATTCCAAGACAATGTCGTAAAGGAGAGTAAGAAACTTTAGAAAACCCAAGACAATGTCGTGCGAAAAGAGAGTAAGAAAACTTAGAAACAATGTCAAGACTGAGAAATCCAAGACAGGTCGAAAAGGAGAGTAAGAAAACTTTAGAAACTCCAAGACAATGTCGTAAAGGAGAGTAAGAAAACTTAGAAACTCCAAGACAAGGTCGAAAAGGAGAGTAAGAAAATTTTAGAAACCCAAGACAATGTCGTAAAGGAGAGTAAGAAAAACTTTAGAAACCCAAGACAATGTCGTAAAGGAGAGTAAGTAAAAAACTTTAGAAACTCCAAGACAATGTCGAAAAGGAGAGTAAGAAAATTTTAGAAAATCAAGACAATGTCGTAAAGAGAGTAAGAAAACTTTAGAAACCCAAGACAAGTCGTAAAAGAGAGTAAGAAAACTTTCTTTTAGAAATTCCAAGACAAGGTCGTAAAAGGAGAGTAAGAAAACTTTAGAAACTCCAAGACAAGGTCGTAAAAGAGAGTAAGAAAACTTTAGAAACTCCAAGACAATAAAGCGATAGTAAGAAAACTTTAGAAAACCCAAGACAAGGTCGTAAAGGGAGAGTAAGAAAACTTTAGAAACCCAACAATGTCGTAAAGGAGAGTAAGAAAAAAGAAAAATTAGAAACTTCAAGACAATGTCAAAGGAGAGTAAGAAAATTTAGAAACTCCATGACAAGGAAAACTTTAGAAACCCAAAAGGTCGAAGAGTAAGAAAAACTTAGGAAACTCCAAGACAAGGCCGTAAAAGAGAGTAAGAAAACTTTAGAAACCCAAGACAAGGTCGTAAAAGGGATTAAGAAAAACTTTAGAAACCCAAGACAAGGTCGTAAAGGAGAGTAAGAAAACTTTAGAAACTCCAAGACAATGTCGTAAAGGAGAGAAGAAAACTTTAGAAACTCCTAAGACAATGTCGAAAAAGGAGAGTAAGAAACTTTTTAGAAACTCCAAGACAATGTCGTAAAGGAGAGTAAGAAAAACTTTAGAAACCCAAGACAATGTGTCTTTAGAAAAAAGAAAGTAAGAAAACTTTAGAAACTCCAAGACAATGTCGTAAAGGGAGTAAGAAAAAACTTTAGAAACCCAAGACAAGTCGTAAAGAGAGTAAGAAAATTTAGGAACCCAAGACAATGTCGTAAAAGAGAGTAAGAAAAACAAGGTTGAGAAACTCCAAGACAAGGTCGCAAAGGAGAGTAAGAAAACTTAGAAACTCCAAGACAATGTCGTAAAGGAGAGTAAGAAAACTTTAGAAACAAATGTCCAAGACAAGGTCGAAAAGAGTAAGAAAACTTTAGAAACCCAAGACAATGTCGTAAAGGAGAGTAAGAAAACTTTAGGAACTCCAAGACAAAGGTCGAAAAGGAGAGTAAGAAAACTTTAGAAACTCCAAGACAATGTCGTAAAGGAGAGTAAGAAAACTTTAGAAACTCCAAGACAATGTCGTAAAGGAGAGTAAGAAAACTTAGAAACCCAAGACAAGGTCGTCAGAAAGGGAGAGTAAGAAAACTTTAGAAACCCAAGACAATGACGTAAAGGAGAGTAAGAAAACTTTTAGGAAACTCCAAGACAAGGTCGAAAAGGAGAGAAGAAACTTTAGAAACCCAAGACAATGTCGTAAAAGGAGAGTAAAAACTTTTAGAAACCTAAGACAAACAATGTCGTAAAGGAGAAGAAAAACTTTAGAAACCCAAGACAATGTCGTAAAGGAGAGTAAGAAATTTTTAGAAACTCCAAGACAATGTCCTAAAGGAGAGTAAGAAAACTTTAGAAACCCAAGACAATGTCGTAAAGGAGAGTAAGAAAATGGAGAAATTCAAAAACAAGGTCGTAAAGGAGAGTAAGAAAACTTTAGAAACTCCAAGACAATGTCGTAAAAGAGAGTGAAAAAAACTTTAGAAAGCAAAAATGTAAAGGATAGTAAGAGAAACTCCAAGACAATGTCGTAAAGGAGAGTAAGAAAACTTTAGAAACCCAAGACAAGGTCGAAGAGAGTAAGAAAACATTAGAAACCCAAGACAATGACGTAAAGGAGAGTAAGAAAACTTTAGAAAAAGGTCGAAAGGAGAGTAAGAAAACTTTAGAAAGCAAGACAAGGTCGTAAAGAAGAGTAAGAAAACTTAGAAACTTCAAGACAATGTCTTTAGAAACTTTCCAAGAAATGTCGTAAAGGAGAGTAAGAAAACTTAGAAACTTCCAAGACAATGTCGTAAAGGAGAGTAAGAAAACTTTAGAAACTCCAAGACAAGGTCGTAAAGGAGAGTAAGAAACTTTAGAAACTCCAAGACAATGTCGAAAAAAGGGAGAGTAAGAAAACTTTAGAAACTCCAAGACAAGGTCTTTAGAAACTCCAAGAAAGGAGAGTAAGTAAAAACTTTAGGAAACTCCAAGACAAGGTCGTAAAGGAGAGTAAGAAACTTTTAGAAACCCAAGACAAGGTCGTAAAGGAGAGTAAGAAAACTTTAGAAACTCTCCAAGACAATCGTAAAGGAGAGTAAGAAAAACATTAGAAACTTTAAGACAATGTCGTAAAAAGGAGAGTAAGAAAATTTTTGAAACCCCAAGACAATGTCCTAAAAGGAGAAACCCAAGACAAGGCCGTAAAGAGAGTAAGAAAAAAGACAAGGAGACGTAAAGGAGTAAGAAAACTTGAGAAATTCCAAGACAAGGTCAAAGGAGAGTAAGAAAACTTTAGAACCCAAGACCAAGACAATGTAAAGTGATAGTATGAAACTTTAGAAACCCAAGACAATGTCGTAAAGGAGAGTAAGAAAAAGAAAAAACAAGGTCGAAAAGGAGAGTAAGAAAATCCTTTAGAAACTCCAAGACAATGTCGTAAAGGAGAGTAAGAGAAACCCAAGAAATTAAGAAAACTTAGAAACCCAAGACAATGTCGTAAAGGAGAGTAGAAAAAGAAACCCAAAAATTTTAAGAAAACCCAAGACAAGGTCGAAAAGGAGAGTAAGAAAACTTCTTTAGGAAAACCCAAGACAAGAAAAGAGTAAGAAAACTTCTAGAAACCCAAGACAATGTCGTAAAGGAGATTAAGAAAAACTTAGAAACTCCAAAAATGTCGTAAAAGGAGAGTAAGAAAACTTAGAAATCTCAAGACAATGTCGTAAAGGAAAAAGAAACTCCAAGACAATGTCGTAAAGGAGAGTAAGAAAACTTTAGAAAACCTAAGACAAGGTCGTAAAAGGAGAAAACTTTTAGAAACTCCAAACTTAAGAAAAACATTAGAAACTCAAGACCAAGAAACTCCAAGATCGTAAAGAGGGAGTAAGAAAACAAGAAAAAACAAGGTCGCAAAGGAGAGTAAGAAAACTTTAGAGAAATTCCAGAAACTTCAAAACAATGTCGTAAAGGGAGAGTAAGAAAACTTTAGGAAACTCCAAGACTAAAGCGAGAAGAAACTTTCCAAGACAAATGTCGTAAAGGAGAGTAAAACTTTAGAAAACCCAAGAAGACAAGACAATGTCGTAAAGGAGAGTAAGAAAACTTTAGAAACCCAAGAGAGGAACCCAAGACAATGTCGTAAAGGAAGAAAACTTTAGAAACTCCAAGACAAGGTCGTAAAGGAGAGTAAGAAAATAGAAACTTCCTTAGGAACCCAAGACAATGTCGAAGTGAGAGTAAGAAACTTTAGAACTCCAAGACAAGGTCAAAAGAGCAAGAAACTTTAGAACTCCAAGACAATGTCAAAAAGAGTGTAAAACCTGAGAAACTCCAAGACAAGGTCAAAGGAGAGTAAGAAACTTTAGAAACTCAAGAGGTCAACAAAAGAGGTAAAAGCTTTAGAAACTCCAAGACAATTTGTAAAGGAGAGTAAGAAAACTTAGAAACTCCAAGACAAGGCCGTAAAGGGAGTAAGAAACTTAGAAACTCTAAGACAAGGTCGTAAAGGAGAGTAAGAAAAAAACTCAAGACAAGTAAAAACTCCAGAAACTCCAAGACAATGTCGTAAAAGAGAGAGTAAGAAAACTTTAGAAACTCCAAGACAATGTCGTAAAGGAGAGTAAGAAAACTTTAGAAACTCCAAGACAAGGTCGTAAAGGAGAGTAAGAAAACTTTAGAAACCCAAGACAATGTCGTAAAGGAGAGTAAGAAAACTTTAGAAACTCCAAGACAATGTCGAAAAAGGAGAGTAAGTAAAAACTTTAGAAACCCAAGACAATGTCGTAAAAGAGAGTAAGAAAACTTTAGAAACTTCAAGACAATGTCGTAAAGGAGAGTAAGAAAACTTTAGAAACTCAAGAAACTCCAAGACAATGTCGTAAAAGGAGAGTAAGAAAACTTTAGAAACTCCAAGACAAGGGTAAAGGAGAGTCGTCAAGACAAAAAGGAGAGTAAGAAACATTAGAAACTTTAGAAAAACTTGAAACTCCAAGACAATGTCGTAAAGGAGAGTAAGAAAACTTTAGAAACTCCAAGACAAGGTCGTAAAGAAACTCCAAGGAGAGTAAGAAAACTTTAGAAACTCCAAGACAATGTCGTAAAGGAGAGTAAGAAAACTTTAGAAACTCCAAGACAATGTCGTAAAGGAGAGTAAGAAACTTTTAGAAACTCAAGACAAGGTCGTAAAGGAGAGTAAGAAAACTTTAGAAACTCCAAGACAATGTCGTAAAGGAGAGTAAGAAAAACTTTAGAAACTCCAAGACAATGTAAAGGTAAAGAAAACTTTAGTCTTCAAAAAGAGATTAAAAACTTTAGAAACTCCAAGACAACAAGGTCGTAAAGGAGAGTAAGAAAAACTTTAGAAACTCCAAGACAATGTCGTGAAAAAGACAAGAGAGTAAGAAAACTTTAGAAACTCCAAGACAATGTCGTAAAGGAGAGTAAGAAACTTAGAAACTCCAAGACAATTTAAAGGAGAGTAAGAAAACTTTAGAAACTCCAAGACAATGTCGTAAAAAGTAAAGAAAACTTTAGAAACTTCAAGACAATGTCGTAAGAAAAATTTTGAAACTGACAATGTCGTAAGGAGAATGAAAAAATTTCAAAACAAAGTAATAAAGAGAGGGAAACTCCAAGACAAGGTCGTAAAGGAAGTAAGAAAACTTTAGAAACCCAAGACAAAGGCCGTAAAGGAAAAGGAGACAATGTCAAAAAAGTAGAAAACTTTAGAAACTCCAAGACATGTAAGGAGAGTAAAGAAAACTTTAGAAACTCAAGGAACAAGGTCGTAAAGGAGTAAAAAAAAACAAGGTCGTAAAGGAGAGTAAAGAAACTTTAAAACTCCAAGACAACAAGGTTCAGTGATAATATCGTAAGGAGAATAAGAAAACATTAGAAACTTCAAACAATGTCTAAAAACTTTAGACTCAAGACAATGTCAAAAGGAGGTAAAGAAAACTTTAGAAACTCCAAGACAATGTCGTAAAAGAGAGTAAGAAAATCCTTGAGAAACTCCAAGACAATGTCGAAAGGAGA
This sequence comes from Acanthosepion pharaonis, assembly GCA_903632075.3. Taxonomy (NCBI): domain Eukaryota; kingdom Metazoa; phylum Mollusca; class Cephalopoda; order Sepiida; family Sepiidae; genus Acanthosepion; species Acanthosepion pharaonis. The sequence goes on from CAHIKZ030004876.1 coordinate 473,108, forward strand.
GTAAGAAAAACCTTTAGAAACTCCAAGACAATGTCGTAAAGGATAGTAAGAAAACTTTAGAAACCCAAGACAATGTCAATAAGGAGATTTTGAAACTCCAAGACAAGGTCGTAAAAAGGAGAGTAAGAAAACTTTGAAACTCAAGACAATGTCGTAAAGTAAGAGAAACTTCAAGAATGTCAAAGGAAAACTCCTAGAAACCCAAGACAAGGTAAGAAAACTTGAGGAAACTCCAAGACAAGTAAGAAAAGAAAACTTTAAACCCAAGACAATTTCGTAAAGGGAGAGTAAGAAAACTTTAGAAGTCTCCAAGACAATGTCGTAAAGGAGTAAGAAAACTTTAGAAACTTCAAGACAATGTCGTAAAGGAGTAAGAAAATTTTTAGAAACGTAAAGGAGAGTAAGAAAAGAAACTCCAAGACAATGTCGTAAAAGAGAAGAGAAACTCCCAAACAAGGCCGTAAAGGAGAGAAAAACCTTTAGAAACTGCAAGACAAGGTCGTAAAAAAAGTAAGAAAACTTGAGAGTAAGAAAAATGTCGTAAAAGAGAGTTTGAGAAACCCAAGACAAGTAAGCTAGAAACTCCAAGAAAGGAGAGAAGAAAACTTTAGAAACTCCAAGACCAAGACGTAAAAGGTAAGAAAAACTTTAGAAACTTCAAGACAAAAGGAGAGTAAGAAAACTTAGAAACTTCAAACAATGTTAGGAAGTAAGAAACTTTGAAACCAAGACAATGTCGTAAAGGAGAGTAAGAAAACTTTAGAAACCCAAGACAAGGTCGTAAAAAGAGAGTAAGAAATTTTAGAAACTCAAGACAATGTCGTAAAAGAGTAAAGAAAACTTGAGAACTCCAAGACAAGGTCGTAAAGGAGAGTAAGAAAAACTTTAGGAAACCCAAGACAAGAAAACGAAAACTTCAAGACAAAGGTCGTAAAAAGGTAAAGAACTTTGAAAAAGACAAGGTTAAGGAGAGTAATAAAAACTTTAGAAACTCAAGACAATGTCGTAAAGGAGAGCAAGAAAACATTAGAAACTCAAGACAAGGTCGTAAAGGAGAGTAAGAAAACTTAGAAACTCCAAGACAATGTCGTAAAGGAGAGTAAGAAAAAGAAAAACAAAATGTCGTAGCAGAAAAACTTTAGAAACCCAAGACAAGGTCGTAAAAGGAGTAAAGAAAACTTGAAACTCCAAGACAAAGGTCGTAAAGGAGAGTAAAGAAAGAAAAAGACAATTTAAAGGAGAGTAAGAAAACTTTAGAAACCAAGACAAGGTCAATAAAGCGAGAGAAGAAACTTTAGAAACTTCCAAGACAATGTCAAAGGAGAGTAAAGAAAATTTTAAAACTCAAACAAGGTCGTAAAGGAGAGTAAGAAAACTTTAGAAAACTTCCAAGACAATGTCGTAAAAGAGAGAAGAAAAACTTTAGAAAACTCAAGACAATGTCGTAAAGGGATAGTAAGAAAATTTAGAAACTCCAAGACAATGTCGTAAAAGAGTAAGAAAACTGAGAAACTCAAGACAATGTCGTAAAGGAGAGTAAGAAAACTTCTTAGAAACTCCAAGACAAGGTCGTAAAGGAGAGTAAGAAAAAAAATTTCAATAAAGGAGAGTAAGAAAACTTTAGAAACCCAAGACAAGGTCGTAAAGGAGAGTAAGAAAACTTTAGAAACCCAAGACAAGGTCGTAAAGGAGAGTAAGAAAACTTTAGAAACTCCAAGACAAGGTCGTAAAGGAGAGTAAGAAAACTTTAGAACCCAAGACAATGTCGTAAAGGAGAGTAAGAAAACTTTAGAAACTTCAAGACAAGGAGAGTAAGAAAAGGAAACTCAAGACAATGTCGTAAAGGAGAGTAAGAAAAACTTTAGAAACTCCAAGACAATTTGTAAAGGAGAGTAAGAAAACTTTAGAAACTCCAAGACAAAAAGGAGAGTAGTAAAACTTTAGAAACTTCAAGACAATGTCGTAAAAGGAGAGTAAGAAAACTTTAGAAACTTCAAGACAATGTCGTAAAGGAGAGTAAGAAAAATTTTAGAAACTCCAAGACAATGTCGTAAAGGAGAGTAAAAAACTTTAGAAACTCCAAGACAAGGTCGTAAAAGAGAGTATGAAAACTTTAGAAACTCCAAACAACGTAAAAAAGAGTAAAACCCAAAGACAAGGTCGTAAAGGAAACTTTAAAACTCCAAGACAATGTCGTAAAAGAGAGAGTCAAGACAAGGTCGTTAAGAAAACTTTAGAAACTCCAAGACAATGTCGTAAAGGAGAGTAAGAAAACTTAGAAAACTCAAGACAATGTCGTAAAGAGAGTAAGAAAACTTTAGAAACTCCAAGACAAGGTCGTAAAGGAGAGTAAAGAAAACTTTAGAAACTCCAAGACAATGTCGTAAGGAGAGTAAGAAAACTTTAGAAACTCAAGACAATGTCGTAAAGGAAGAAAAACTTTAGAAAAAATTTTTAAGAAACTCAAGACAATGTCGTAAAGAGAGTAAGAAAACTTTAGAAACTCAAAACAAGGTCGTAAAAGAGAGTAAGAAAACTTTAAAACTCAAAGACAATGTCGTAAAAAGAGAAAAAGAGAAACTCCAAGACAAGGTCGTAAAGGAGAGTAAAGAAAACTTTTAGAAACTCCAAGACAATGTTAAGAAAACTTTAGAAACTTCAAGACAATGTCGTAAAGAGAGAAAGAAACCCAAGACAATGAAAAACTTTAGAAACTTCAAGACAATGTCGTAAAAGAAAAAACTTTAGAAACTCCAAAGACAAGGTCGTAAAAGGAGAGTAAGAAAACTTTAGAAACTCCAAGACAAGGTCGTAAAAGAGAGTAAGAAACTTAGAAACTCCAAGACAATGTCGTAAAAGAGAGTAAGAAAACTTGAAACTCAAGACAAGGTCGTAAAGGAGAAAAATCCTAGAAAACTCCAAGACAATGTCATGTAAAGGAGAGTAAGAAAACTTTAGAAACTTCAAGACAATGTCTCAAGACAAGGAGAGTAAGAAAACTTTTAGGAACCCAAGACAATTTTAAGAAAACATTAGAAAAACCAAGACAATGTCGTAAAGGAGAAAAGAAAACTTAGGAAACTCCAAGACAAGGCCGTAAAGGAGAGAGTAAGAAAACTTAGAAACTCCAAGAAAGGACGTAAAGGAGAGTAAGAAAATCCTTTAGAAATTCCAAAAAACAATGTCGTAAAGGAGAGTAAGAAAATTTTAGAACTCCAAGACAAATGTCGTAGGAGAGTAAGAAAACTTTAGAAAAAGACAATGTCGTAAAGGAGAGTAAGAAACTTTAGAAACCCAAGACAATGTTAAAGGAGAGTAAGAAAAACTTTAGAAACTCCAAAACAAGGTTGTAAAGGAGAGTAAAAACTTTAGAAACTCCAAGACAAGGTCGTAAAGAGTAATAAAAGCAAAACTCAAGACAAGATAGTCGTCGTAAAAGAGAGTAAGAAAACTTGAGAAAAAGACAAGGTCGTAAAAAGTAAGAAAGTGAAACCCAAGAAAACTTTAAGAAACTTAAGAACCCAAGACAAGGTCGTAAAGGAGAGTAAGAAAATTTTAGAAACCCAAGACAAGGTCGTAAAGGAGAGTAAGAAAACTTTTGAAACTCCAAGACAATGTCGTAAAGGAGAGTAAAGAAAATTTTAGAAACTCCAAGACAAGGTCGTAAAGAGAGAGTAAGAAAACTTTAAGAAACTCTCAAGACAATGTCGTAAAGGGAGTAAGAAACTTGGAGAAACCCAAGACAAGGTCGTAAAGGAGAGTAAAGAAAACCTTTAGAAACTCCAAGACAAGGTCAAAAGGAGAGTAAGAAAACTTTAGAAAACTCCAAGACAATGTCGCAAAAGGGAGTAAGAAAACTTAGAACTCAAGACAATGTCGTAAAGAGAGTAAGAAAATCTCAAGACAATGTTTAAAAACTTTAGGAAACTCAAGACAATGTCGTAAAGGAGAGTAAGAAAACTTTAGAAACTCCAAGACAAGGTCGTAAAAAGGAGAGAGAGTAAGAAAACTTTAGAAACTCCAAGACAAGGTCGTAAAGGAGTAAAAGAAAATTTTAGAAACTCCAAGACAATGTCGTGTGAAAACTTTAGAAACCCAAGACAAGGTCGTAAAGGAGAGTAAAAAACTTTAGAAACTCTAAGACAAGGTCAAGTAAGTAGGAAATGAGAGGAAAACTTTAGAAACTTCAAGACAATGTCGTAAAGGAGAGTAAGAAAATTTTTGAAACTCCAAGACAATGTCCTAAAGGAGAAGAAAACTTTAGAAACTCAAAACAAGGCCGTAAAGGAGAGTAAGAAAACTTTAGAAACTCAAGACAAGGGTCGTAAAAGAGAGTAAGAAAACTTTAGAAACTTCCAAGACAAGGCCGTAAAGGAGAGTAAGAAAATTTTAGAAGACAAGGTCGTAAAGAGAGTAAGAAAACGAGAAACTCCAAGACAATGTCGTAAATGAAGTAAGAAAACTTTAGAAACTTCAAGACAATGTCAAAAAGAAGTAAAAATTGAGAAACTCCAAGACAATGTCGTAAAGGAGAGTAAAAAACTTTAGAAACTCAAAACAAGGCCGTAAAGAGAGTAAGAGAAACTTTAGAAACCCAAGACAAGGTCGTAAAGGAGAGTACAAGAAAACTTTAGAAACTTCAAGACAATGTCGTAAAGGAGAGTAAGAAAATTTAGAAACTTCAAGACAATGTCGTAAAGGAGAGTAAGAAACTTTAGAAACTCCAAGACAATGTCGTAAAGGAGAGTAAGAAAACTCTTTAGAAACTCCAAGACAAAGGTCGTAAAGGAGAGTAAGAAAACTTTAGAAACTCCAAGAAATGTCGTAAAGGAGGTAAGAAAAACCCAAGACCGTAAAGGAAAGTAAGAAAAAGAAACTAAGAAAACTTAAGAAAAACTCAAGACAAGGTCAAAGGAGAGTAAGAAACTTTAGAAACTCCAAGACAATGTCGTAAAAAGAGAGTAAAGAAAACTTTAGAAACTCCAAGACAATGTCGTAAAAGGAGAGTAAGAAAACTTTAGAAAACTTCAAGACAAGGTCGTAAAGGAGAGTAAGAAACTTTAGAAACTCCAAAGACAATGTCGTAAAGGAGAGAAGGAAACCCAAGACAATGTCGTAAAGGAGAGTAAGAAAAACTTTAGAAAACCCAAGACAATGTCGTAAAGGAGTAAGAAAACTTTAGAAACTCCAAGACAATGTCGTAAAGGAGAGTAAGAAAACTTTAGAAACCAAGACAATGTCGTAAAGGAGAGTAAGAAAACTTTAGAAACTTCAAGACCAAGAAACTTTAGAAACTCCAAAACAAGGTCGTAAAAGAGTAAGAAAACTTTAGAAAACTCCAAGACAAGGTCGTAAAAAGAGAGTAAGAAAACTTTAGAAACCCAAGACAAGGTCGTAAAAGGAGAGTAAGAAAACTTTTAGAAACCCAAGACAAGGTCGTAAAAGAGTAAGAAAACTTTAGAAACTCCAAGACAATGTCGTAAAGGAGAAGAAAATTTTAGAAACTCAAGACAATGTCGTAAAGGAGAGTAAAAAAGAAACTCCAAGACAATTTAGTAAAAACTTTAGAAACTCCAAGACAAGGCCGTAAAGGAGTAGAAAACTTTAGAAACTCCAAGACAAGGTCGTAAAAGAGAGTAAGAAAAACTTTAGAAACTTCAAGACAATGTCGTAAAGGAGAGTAAGAAAAACTTTAGAAACCCAAGACAATGTCGTAAAGGAGAGTAAGAAAACTTTAGAACTCCAAGACAATGTCGTAAAGAAAACTTTAGAAACTCCAAGACAAGGTCGTAAAAGAGAGTAAGAAAAACTTAGAAACTCCAAGACAAGGTCGTAAAAAGAGAGTAAGAAAACTTTAGAAACTCCAAGACAAGGTCAAAGGAGAGTAAGAAAAACTTTAGAAACTCCAAGACAATGTCGTAAAGGGGAAAAAGAAAAACTTTAGAAACTTCAAGAAAGAAAACTTTAGAAACTTCAAGACAATGTCGTGAAAAACTTTAGAAACTCAAGACAAGGTCGTAAAGGGAGAGAAGAAAACTTTAGAAACTCCAAGACAAGGTCGTAAAAGAAAAACTTTAAAACTCAAGACAATGTCGTAAAAAGGAGAGAAACTTTAAAACTCAAGACAATGTCGTAAAAAGGATAAAAAGAAAACTTTAGAAACTCAAGACAATGTCGTAAAGGAGTAAGAAAACTTTAGAAACTCAAGACAATGTCGTAAAGGAAGTAAGAAAACTTTAGAAACTCCAAGACAATGTCGTAAAGAGTAAAGAAAACTTTAGAAACTTCCAAGACAATGTCGTAAGGATAATAAGAAAACTTGAGAAACCCAAGACAATGTCGTAAAGGAAAACTTTAGAAACTCAAGACAAGGTCGTAAAGGAGAGTAAGAAAACTTTAGAAACTCCAAGACAAGGTCGTAAAAAGAGTAAGAAAACATTAGAAACTTCAAAACAATGTCGTAAAGGAGAGTAAGAAAATTTTGAAACTCCAAGACAATGTCGTAAAGGAGAGTAAAGAAACTTAGAAACTCCAAAACAAGGTCGTAAAGGAGAGTAAGAAAACTTTAGAAACTCCAAGACAAGGTCGTAAAGGAGAGTAAGAAAACTTTAGAAACTCCAAGACAAGGTCGTAAAAGGAGAGTAAGAAAACTTTAGAAACTCCAAGAACAATGTCGTAAAGAGAGTAAGAAAAACTTTAGAAACTCCAAGACAAGGTCCTAAAGGAGAGTAAGAAAACTTTAGAAACTCAAGACAAGGTCGTAAAAAGAGAGTAAGAAAACTTTAGAAACTCCAAGACAAACGTAAAGGAGAGTAAAAACTTTAGAAAACTCCAAGACAAGGTCGTAAAAAGGAGAGTAAGAAAACTTTAGAAACTCCAAGACAATGTCAATAAGGAGAGTAAGAAAACTTTAGAAACTTCAAGACAATGTCGTAAGGAGAGTAAGAAAACATTAGAAACTCCAAGACAATGTCGTAAAAGGAGAGTAAGAAAATCCTTTAGAAAAAAAACTTTTTGAAACTCCAAGACAATGTCGTAAAGGAGAAAAAGAAAAACTTAGAAACTCAAAACAATTTCGTAAAGGAGAGTAAGAAAACTTTAGAAACTCCAAGACAATGTCGTAAAGAGAGTAAGAAAACTTTAGAAACTCCAAGACAATGTCAAGAAAACTTTAGAAAACTTCAAGACAAGGCTGTAAAGAGTGAAAATTTTAGAAACTCAAACAATTTTAAAAAGAAGAAAACTCGTAAACTCAAGACAAGTCGTAAGAAAACTTTAGAAACTCCAAGACAAGGTCGTAAAGGAGGTAAAGAACTTAAGAAACTCAAGACAAGGTCGTAAGAGAGTAAGAAAACTTTAGAAACTCAAGACAAGGCCGTAAAGGAGAGTAAAAGAAAATTTTTGAAACCCAAGACAAGGTCGTAAAGGAGAGTCAAGAATGTCGTAAGAATGAAAAACTTTAGAAACTCAAGACAATGTCGTAAAGGAGAGTAAGAAAACTTTAGAAACTCAAGACAATGTCGTGAAAAGGAGAGTAAGAAAAACTTTAGAAACTTAAAACAAGACAATGTCGTAAAGGAGAGTAAGAAAACTTTAGAAACTCCAAGACAATGTCGTAAGGAGAGTAAGAAAACTTTAGAAACTCCAAGACAATGTCGTAAAGGAGAGTAAAGAAAAACTTTAGAAACTCCAAGACAATGTCGTAAAAGGAGAGTAAGAAAACTTTAGAAACTCCAAGACAATGTCGTAAAAGAGTAAGAAAACTTTAGAAACTCCAAGACAATGTCGTAAAAGGAAGTAAGAAAACTTTAGAAACCCAAGACAATGTCGCAAAAGGAGAGTAAGAAAACTTGAGAAACTCCAAGACAAGGTCGTAAAAGGAGAGTAAGAAAACTTTAGAAACTCCAAGACAATGTCGTAAAAGAGAGTAAGGAGAAAAGTAAGATAAAAACTTTAGAAAACTCCAAGACAAGGTCGTAAAGGAGAGTAAGAAACTTTAGAAACTCCAAGACAAGGTGTAAAGGAGAGTAAGAAAACTTTAGAAACCCAAGACAATGTAAGGAAAACTTTAGAAACCCAAGACAAGTCGTAAAGGAGAGTAAGAAAAAATTTTTAGAAACTCAAGACAATTTCTAAAGAGAGTAAGAAAACTTTAGAAACTCCAAGACAAGGTCGTAAAGAGAGTAAGAAAACTTTAGAAACTCAAAGACAAGGTCGTAAAGGAGAGTAAGAAAACTTTAGAAACTCCAAGACAAGGTCGTAAAAGAGAGTAAGAAAAACTTGGGAAACTTCAAGACAATGTCGTAAAAAAAGTAAGAAAATTTTAGAAACTCCAAGACAAGGTCGTAAAGGAGAGTAAGAAAACTTGAGAAACTCCAAGACAAGGCCGTAAAGGAGAGTAAGAAAAGTTTTAAAACTCCAAGACAACTTAAAAAAGGAGAGTAAAGAAAACAATGTCGTAAAGGAAAAGAAAACTTTAAAACTCAAGACAATGTCGTAAAGGAGAGAAACTTTAGAAAAAATTTTAGAAAACTCCAAGACAATGTCGTAAAAGGAGAGTAAGAAAACTTTAGAAACTCCAAAACAATGTCGTAAAGGAATAAGAAAAACTTTAGAAACTCAAGACAAGGAGAGGGTAAGAAGAAAACTTTAGAAACTCCCGTAATGAGAGTAAGAAAAGACAAGACAATGTCGTAAAGGAGAGAAGAAAACTTTAGAAACTCCAAGTCGTAAAGAGGTAAGAAAACTTAGAAAGTCCAAGACAAATCAAAAGTCCTTAGAAATTCCAAAAAGGTCGTAAAAGAGAGTAAGAAAACTTTAGAAACTCCAAGACAAGGTCGTAAAGGAGAGTAAGAAAACTTTAGAAACTTCAAGACAATGTCGTAAAGGAGAGTAAGAAAACTTTAGGAAACTCCAAGACAATGTCGTAAAGGAGAGTAAAAGAAAACTTTAGAAACTTCAAAGACAAGGTCGTGAGTAAAAACTTTAGGAAAACTCAAGACAATGTCGTAAAGGAGAGTAAGAAAACTTTAGAAACTCAAGACAATGTCGTAAAAGGAGAGTAAGAAAACTTTAGAAACTTCAAGACAATGTCGTAAAGGAGTAAAGTAATTTTAGAAACTCAAGAAGGTCGTAAAAAGTAAAAGAAAACTTTAAAACTCCAAGACAAGGTCGTAAAGGATAGTAAGAAAACTTTAGAAACTCAAGACAATGTCGTAAAGGAGAGAAAAAAGAAAACTTGAGAAACTTTCCAAGACAATGTCGAAAAAAGTAAGAAAACTTTAGAAACTCCAAGACAACAATGTAAAAGGAGAGTAAGAAAACTTTAGAAAACTTTAGAAACCAAGACAATGTCGTAAAGGAGAGTAAGAAAACTTTAGAAACTCCAAGACAAGGTCGTAAAGGAGAGTAAGAAAACTTTAGAAACTTCAAGACAAGGTCGTAAAGGGAGAGTAAAGAAAATTTTAGAAACTCCAAGACAATGTCGTAAAAGAGTAAGAAAACTTTAGAAACTCCAAGACAAGGTCGTAAAAGAAGTAAGAAAACTTTAGAAACTCCAAGACAAGGTCGTAAAGAGTAAGAAAACTTTAGAAACTCCAAGACAAGGCCGTAAAGGAGAGTAAGAAAACTTTAGAAACTCCAAGACAATGTCGTAAAGGAGAGTAAGAAAACTTTAGAAATTCAAGACAATGTCGTAAAGGAGAAAACTTTAAAGCTTCAAGACAAGGTCGTAAAAATTTAGAAACTCCAAGACAATGTCGTAAAGAGAGTAAGAAAACTTTAGAAACTCCAAGACAAGGTCGTAAAGGAGAGTAAAAGAAAACTTTAGAAACTCCAAGACAATGTCGTAAAGGAGAGTAAGAAAACTTGAGAAACTCCAAGACAATGTCGTAAAGGATAGTAAGAAAACTTTAGAAACTCCAAGACAATGTCGTAAAAAAGAGAGTAAAAAACTTGAGAAAACTCCAAGACAATGTCGTAAAGGAGAGTAAGAAAATTTTAGAAACTCAAGACAATGTCGTAAAGGAGTAAGAAAACTTTAGAACTCAAGACAAGGTCGTAAAGGAGAGTAAGAAACTTTAGAAACTTCTAAACAAGGTCGTAAAAAGGAGAGTAAGAAAACTTTAGAAACTCCAAGACAATGTCGTAAAAAAGTAAGAAAACTTGAGAATTCAAGACAATGTCGTAAAAGGAGAGTAAGAAAATTTAAAACCCCAAGACAAATGTCCTAAAGGAGAGTAAGAAAAACTGAGAAACCCAAGAAAGGTCCAAGACAAGAAAAACTTTAGTCCAAGACAAGGAGTAAAAGTAAAAACTTTAGAAACTCCAAGACAAGGTCGTAAAAAGAGAGTAAGAAAATTTTAGAAACTCCAAGACAATGTCGTAAAGGAGAGAAGTGAAAAACTTTAGAAACTCCAAGACAAGGTCGTCAAAAGGAGAGTAAGTAAAAAATTTTAGAAACTCCAAGACAAGGTCGTAAAAGAGAGTAAGAAAACTTTAGAAACTCCAAGACAATGTCGTAAAGAGTAAGAAAACTTTAGAAACTCCAAGACAATGTCGTAAAGGAGAGTAAGAAAACTTTAGAAACTCCAAGACAATGTCAAAAGGAGAGTAAGAAAACTTTTGAAACTCCAAGACAATGTCGTAAAAGGAGAGTAAGAAAACTTTAGAAACTCCAAGACAATGTCGTAAAGGAGAGTAAGAAAACTTTAGAAACTCCAAGACAATGTCGTAAAGGAGATAAAGGAAAACTCAAACAATGTTTAAGAAAACTTTCAAGACAATGTCGTAAAAAGTAAGAAAAGAGAAAACTTCAAGAAAATGTCGTTTGAAAAAAAAACTCCAAGACAATGTCGTAAAAGAGAGTAAGAAAACTTTAGAAACTCCAAGACAAGGTCGTAAAGGAGAGTAAGAAAACTTTAGAAACTCCAAGACAATGTCGTAAAGGAGAGTAAGAAACTTAGAAACCCAAGACAAGGCCGAAACTCAAGACAAGGAGAGTAAAGAAAACTTTAGAAACTCAAGACAAGGTCGTAAAGGAGAGTAAGAAAACTTTAGAAACTCCAAGACAAGGTCGTAAAGGAGAGTAAGAAAATTTTAGAAACTCCAAGACAATGTCGTAAAGGAGAAAAAAAAAACTTAAGAAACTCCAAGACAATGTCGTAAAAGGAGTAAGAAAACTTTAGAAACTCCAAGACAATGTCGTAATGGAGAGTAAGAAAAACTTTAGAAACTCCAAGACAAGGTCGTAAAGGAGAGTAAGAAACTTTAGAAACTTCAAGACAATGTCGTAAAAGAGAGTAAGAAAACTTTTAGAAACTCCAAGACAATGTCGAAACCCAAGAGAGTAAAAAGAAAACTTGAGAAACTCCAAGAAAAGGTCGTAAAGGAGAGTAAGAAAACTTTAGAAACCCAAGACAATGTCGTAAAGGAGAGTAAGAAAACTTTAGAAACTCCAAGACAAGGTCGTAAAAGGAGAGTAAGAAAACTTTAGAAAACCCAAGACAATGTCGTAAAGGAGAGTAAGAAAACTTTAGAAACTCAAGACAATGTCAAGAGTAAGAAACTTTTAAAACTCAAGACAATGTAAAGGAAAAAATTTTAGAAACTCCAAGACAAATGTCAAAAAAGGAGAAAACTTTAAGAAACTCAAAAAACTTTAGAAACTCCAAGACAAGAAATTCCCAAGACAAGGTCGTAAAAGGAAAAGAAAACTTTAGAAACCCAAGACAATAAAAAGAGAGTAAGAAAATTTGAGAAAACTCAAGACAAGGTCGTAAAAAAGAGAGAAAAGAAAAAACTTTAGAAACTCCAAGACAAAGGTCGTAAAGGAGAGTAAGAAAACTTTAGAAACTCAAGAAAGGTCGTAAAGGAGAGTAAGAAAACTTTAGAAACTCCAAGACAAGGTCGTCGTAAAAGAGAGTAAGAAAACTTTAGAAACTCAAGACAAGGTCGTAAAAGGAGAGTAAGAAAACTTTAGAAACTCCAAGACAATTTCGTAAAGGAAAGTAAGAAAACTTTAGAAACCCAAGACAATGTCGTAAAGGAGAGTAAGAAAACTTTAGAAACTCCAAGACAATGTCGTAAGGAGAGTAAGAAAACTTTAGAAACTCAAGACAATGTCGTAAAGGAGAGACAAGAAAACTTTAGAAACCCAAGACAATGTCGTAAAAGGAGAGTAAGAAAATTTTAGAAACTCCAAGACAATGTCGTAAAAGGAGAAAGAAAACTTTTAAACTCCAAGACAATGTCGTAAAGGAAGTAAGAAAAACTTTAGAAACTCCAAGACAATGTCGTAAAGGAGAGTAAGAAAACTTTAGAAACTCCAAGACAAGGTCGTAAAGGAGAGTAAAGAAAACTTAGAAACTCCAAGACAATGTCGTAAAGGAGAGTAAGAAAAATTTAGAAACTCCAAAGACAAGTCGTCGTAAATTAGAAAAAACTCCAAGACAATGTCGTAAAGGAGAGTAAGAAAACTTTAGAAACTCCAAGACAATGTCGTAAAAAGAGAGTAAAAACTTTAGAAACTCCAAGACAAGGTCGAAAAGGAGAGTAAGAAAATTTTAGAAACTCCAAGACAAGTCGTCCTGACTCAAGACAAGGTCGTAAAGGAGAGTAAGAAAACTTTAGGAGCAAGAAAGTAAGAAAACTTTAGAAAACTCCAAGACAATGTCGTAAAGGAGAGTAAGAAAACTTTAGAAACTCCAAGACAATGTCGTAAAGGAGAGTAAGAAAACTTTAGAAACTCCAAGACAATGTCGTAAAGGAGAGTAAGAAAACTTTAGAAACCCAAGACAATGTCGTAAAAAGAGAAGAAACTTTAGAAACTCCAAGACAATGTCGTAAAAGAGAGTAAGAAAACTTTAGAAACTCAAGACAATGTCGTAAAAGAGAGAAACTTTAAAACTTAGAAACCCAAGACAAGGTCGTAAAGGAGAGTAAGAAAACTTTAGAAACTTCCAAGACAATGTCGTAAAGGAGAGTAAGAAAAACTTTAGAAAACCCCAAGACAATGTCGTAAAGGAGAGTAAGAAAACTTTAGAAACTCCAAGACAAGGTCGTAAAGGAGAGTAAGAAACTTTAGAAATCCAAGACGTAAAGGAGAGTAAGAAAAAGGAAACTCAAGACAATGTTAGAAATTTTGAAACTCCAAGACAATGTCGTAAAGGAGAGAAAAGAAAACAAGGTTTAGAAACCCAAGACAATGTCGTAAAAGAGAGTAAGAAAACTTTAGAAACTCCAAGACAATGTCGTAAGGAGAGTAAAGAAAACTTTAGAAACTCCAAGACAATGTCGTAAAGGAGAGTAAGAAAATTTTAGAAACTCCAAGACAATGTCCCTAAAAGATAGTAAAAACTTTAAAAACTCCAAGACAATGTCGTAAAGGAGAGTAAGAAAACTTTAGAAACCCAAGACAAGGTCGTAAAGGAGAGTAAGAAAACTTAGAAACTCCAAGACAAGGTCGTAAAGGAGAGTAGAAAAACTTTAGAAACTCCAAGACAATGTCGTAAAGGAAAAGAAAACTTTAGAAACCCAAGACAATGTCGTAAAAGGAGAGTAAGAAAACTTTAGAAACTCCAAGACAATGTCGAAAAGGAGAGTAAGAAAACTTTAGAAACTCCAAGACAAGGTCTTTAGGAAACTCCAAGACAATGTCGTAAAGGAGAGTAAGAAAACTTTAGAAACTCCAAAGACAATGTCGTAAAGGAGAGTAAGAAAACTCTTAGAAACTCCAAGACAATGTAAAAGAGAAAGGAGAGTAAGAAAAAGAAACTCAAGACAATGTCGTAAAGAGAGTAAGAAAACTTTAGAAACCCAAGACAATGTAAAGGAGATAAAGAAAACTTTAGAAACTCCAAGACAATGTCGTAAAGGAGACTTAAGAAAACTTTAGAAACTCCAAGACAATGTCGTAAAGGAGAGTAAGAAAACTTTAGAAACCCAAGACAATGTCGTAAAAGGAGAGTAAGAAAACTTGAGAAACTCCAGTAAGAAAACTTTAATAAAAGAGAGTAAAAACTTTAGAAACCCAAGACAATGTCGTAAAAGGAGAGTAAGAAAACTTTAGAAACTCCAAGACAAGGTCGTAAAAGGAGAGTAAGAAAATTTAGAAAAAACAATGTCGAAAAAGGAGAGTAAGAAACTTTAGAAACTCCAAGACAATGTCGTAAAGGAAAGAAAACTTTAGAAACTCCAAGACAATGTCGTAAAGGAGAGTAAGAAAACTTTAGAAACCCAAGACAATGTCGTAAAGGAGAGTAAGAAAACTTTAGAAACTCAAGACAATGTCGTAAAGGAGAGTAAGAAAACTTTAGGAAACTCCAAGACAATGTTAAGAAAACTTTAGAAACCCAAGACAAAAGGAGAGTAAGAAAACTTTAGAAACTCAAGACAATGTCGTAAAGGAGAGTAAGAAAACTTTAGAAACTCCAAGACAATGTCGTAAAGGAGAGTAAGAAAACTTTAGAAACTTCCAAGACAATGTCTAAAAAGGAGAGTAAGAAAACTTTAGAAACTCCAAGACAAGGTCGTAAAAAGAGAGTAAGAAAACTTTAGAAACTCCAAGACAAGGTCGAGAGCAAGAAAGAGAAACCCAAGAGTAAAAACTTAAGAAAACTTTAGAAACTCCAAGACAAAGTAAAGGAGAGTAAGAAACTTTAGAAACTCCAAGACAATGTCGTAAAGGAGAAACTTAGAACCCAAAAGACAAGAAAACTTTTAGAAAAATTCAAGACAATGTCGTAAAGGAGAGTAAGAAAACTTTAGAAACTCCAAGACAATGTCGAAAAGGAGAGTAAGAAAACTTTTGAAACTCCAAGACAATGTCGTAAAGGAGAGTAAGAAAACTTTAGAAACTCCAAGACAATGTCGTAAGAAAACTTTGAAACTCCAAGACAAGGACGTAAAAAGTAAGAAAACTTTAGAAACTCCAAGACAAAAGGTCGAAACTCCAAGACAAAGGAGAGTAAGAAAAACTTTAGAAACTCAAGACAATGTCGTAAAGGAGAGTAAGAAAACTTTAGAAACCCAAGACAATGTCGTAAAGGAGAGTAAGAAAACTTTAGAAACTCCAAGACAATGTCGTAAAGGAGAGTAAGAAAACTTTAGAAACTCCAAGACAATGTCGTAAAGGAGAGTAAGAAAACTTTAGAAACTCCAAGACAAACGTTTAAGAAACTTTAGAAACCCAAGACAATGTCGTAAAGGAGAGTAAGAAAACTTTTAGAAACCCAAGACAATGAAAAAACTTTAGAAACTCCAAGACAATGTCGTAAAGGAGAGTAAGAAAACTTTAGAAACTCCAAGACAATGTCGTAAAGGAGACAAGAAAGGAAAACTTTAGAAACTCCAAGACAATGTCGTAAAGGAGAGTAAGAAAAACTTTAGAAACTCCAAGACAATGTCGTAAAGGAGAGTAAGAAAATTTAGAAACTGCAAGACAATGTCGTAAACAATAAGAAAATTTTAGAAACTCCAAGACAATGTCGTAAAGGAGAGTAAGAAAACTTTAGAAACTCCAAGACAATGTCGAAAAAGGAGAGTAAGAAAATTTTGAAACTCCAAGACAATGTCGTAAAGGAGAGTAAGAAACTTTAGAAACTCCAAGACAAACAAGGACGTAAAAGGGAGTAAGAAAACTTTAGAAACTCAAGACAAGGACGTAAAAGGGAGTAAGAAAACTTTAGAAACTCCAAGACAAGGTCGTAAAGGAGAGTAAGAAAACTTTAGAAACTCCAAGACAAGGTCGTAAAGGAGAGTAAGAAAACGTTAGAAACTCTAAGACAAGGTCGTAAAGGAGAGTAAGAAAACTTTAGAAACTCCAAGACAATGTCGTAAAGGAGAGTAAGAAAACATTAGAAACTTTAAGACAATGTCGTAAAGGAGAGTAAGAAAATTTTGAAACTCCAAGACAATGTCCTAAAGGAGAGTAAGAAAACTTTAGAAACTCCAAGACAAGGCCGTAAAGAGAGTAAGAAAACTTTAGAAACTCCAAGACAAGGACGTAAAAGGGAGTAAGAAAACTTGAGAAATTCCAAGACAAGGTCGTAAAGGAGAGTAAGAAAACTTTAGAAACTCCAAGACAAGGTCGTAAAAGAGAGTAAGAAAACTTTAGAAACTGCAAGACAATGTCGTAAAGGATAGTAAGAAAACTTTAGAAACTCCAAGACAATGTCGTAAAGGAGAGTAAGAAAACTTTAGAAACTCCAAGACAAGGTCGAAAAGGAGAGTAAGAAAACTTTAGAAACTCCAAGACAATGTCGTAAAGGAGAGTAAGAAAACTTTAGAAACTCCAAGACAATGTCGTAAAGGAGAGTAAGAAAACTTTAGAAACTCCAAGACAATGTCGTAAAGGAGAGTAAGAAAACTTTAGAAACTCCAAGACAATGACGTAAAGGAGAGTAAGAAAACTTTAGAAACTCCAAGACAAGGTCGAAAAGGAGAGTAAGAAAACTTTAGAAACTCCAAGACAAGGTCGTAAAGGAGAGTAAGAAAACTTTAGAAACTCCAAGACAATGTCGTAAAGGAGATTAAGAAAACTTTAGAAACTCCAAGACAATGTCGTAAAGGAGAGTAAGAAAACTTTAGAAACTTCAAGACAATGTCGTAAAGGAGAGTAAGAAAACTTTAGAAACTCCAAGACAATGTCGTAAAGGAGAGTAAGAAAACTTTAGAAACTCTAAGACAAGGTCGTAAAGGAGAGTAAGAAAACTTTAGAAACTCCAAGACAATGTCGTAAAGGAGAGTAAGAAAACATTAGAAACTTCAAGACAATGTCGTAAAGGAGAGTAAGAAAATTTTTGAAACTCCAAGACAATGTCCTAAAGGAGAGTAAGAAAACTTTAGAAACTCCAAGACAAGGCCGTAAAGAGAGTAAGAAAACTTTAGAAACTCCAAGACAAGGACGTAAAAGGGAGTAAGAAAACATTAGAAACTCCAAGACAAGGTCGTAAAGGAGAGTAAGAAAACTTTAGAAACTTCAAGACAAGGTCGTAAAGAAGAGTAAGAAAACTTTAGAAACTTCAAGACAATGTCGTAAAGGAGAGTAAGAAAACTTTAGAAACTCCAAGACAATGTCGTAAAGGAGAGTAAGAAAACTTTAGATACTTCAAGACAATGTCGTAAAGGAGAGTAAGAAAACTTTAGAAACTCCAAGACAATGTCGTAAAGGAGAGTAAGAAAACTTTAGATACTTCAAGACAATGTCGTAAAGGAGAGTAAGAAAACTTTAGAAACTCCAAGACAAGGTCGTAAAGGAGAGTAAGAAAACTTTAGGAACTCCAAGACAATGTCGTAAAGGAGAGTAAGAAAACTTTAGAAACTCCAAGACAAGGTCGTAAAGGAGAGTAAGAAAACTTTAGAAACTCCAAGACAATGTCGTAAAGGAGAGTAAGAAACTTTAGAAACTCCAAGACAATGTCGTAAAGGAGAGTAAGAAAACTTTAGAAACTGCAAGACAAGATCACAAAGGAAAAGAACCAAACCGCTGGAAATCCATGACAAAGTCGTAAAGGAAAGCAAGTAAAAAGCCTTCAAGGCCATACCTGTTGACTACATGAATTCAATTTCTATACGATTATATACTATAATTAGTGTAGTCTTACCTGCTGACTACAATATAACAGTAAAGCCATCAGAAAAGGTCAGCAACTACTCTGACCAGAAAGTAGAAAATGGCTGAGAAAAACGTTAAAGTCATCCCGCTAGTAACTGAGACACTCGGCTGCATTCCATTGAAGTTTAAAGAATATGTCAACCAAACTGGTGCGAAATACACTTTGAAAATGTTACAAAAATGCTTTCTCAAAGTGTATTGATAAAACAAGCATACATCGAAAAGTACTATTTGTCTGAAGTCCTTGCTGTGACTTCATCAGCAGTATCTTCCCTGCTACTCAAGACATCTACACAACAACAATACCCTGATATGTTCAAAATAAATAAATAAATAAATAATAATAATAATAATTGACCATATTGTATCAGGTTGCACAATGTTAGCACTTTGGTATGATAGAGTAGGCAATATCTGCACTAGAAAATATGCAACTTTTACGGGAAGGAATCTGTAAAACACTGGTATGAAGATCACCCAGACCCGGTTACAGGCATAAGACTTATAATAATTTTATGGAACTTTACATTACACATAGACGGTACAATCAAAGCTAATCTCCCAGGCATCGTGATCAAAGACCACAAAAACAGAATGTGCTTTCTTATTGACATTACAAACCCTGCAGATTTTAATGTATCTTTGAAGATCACCAAAAAACTATTCAAGGATCTTGAAATGGAAATCTAAAAAAAATGTGGCACATAATAATTCCTGTTGTAGTTGAACCTTCTAATGGGTTGATAAAGGTTAGATTAACTGAAGGGATTCCTGGTAGTCCATATGTTAAAGACATACAAAACTTGTACTCACAAGTATAACTCAAACATTACGAATAGACTTATCTATGTAAAATGTGTGTGATATTGGGGGAGGGCTGTTTTTCTTTAAATGATCAGTGGAAAATGTAATCTTTAACCTTAGGTCTCTGGTTGTGACCCGGAAGGAAATGCGTATAAACAGAAATCAAAGGAAATAATAATAATAATAATAATAATAATAATTGGTTGGAAAAGGTTCCAGTAGACTAATTGAAGGGAATTCTGGAAGCCTATGCATTAAAGAAATACAAAAAATTGTTATCAAGAGTACAACCTACACCTTACGAAGGGCTTTGTCTATGTAAAATATTTTTTTCTGCAGTGGAAAATGTCATGATGCCATTTCTAACCTTAGGTCTCTGGTCTGGACCCGGAAAGAAATGAGTACACACCAGAAATCAAAGGAAATAAAATAATAATAATAATAATAATAATTTATAGTTTATTTTCTCGATCGTGTTTGGCAGTCGAAAATATTGAGTGTACAAAGGTTTGCAGCATTTTTTTCTACGCTGCATTCAATCTTTACTATTCATAAAAGGGAGCGCTGGAAACTTTTGCACAGGCCTAATAATATCTAACGTCGATGTTGTCACCAATTGTAAAGCCTTTATGACAAAATCAAACGCTCAGTGCCTATTTCTTTATCACCCACTTTCGAGCGGAGCTGGACCGTCAAGGCACCTGGAACACCCATCGGTTATTTAAAAAAAAAAATTTTCCACCCTAAATCTTTTGTCCGATACAAGTGTTTGAAGTAGAGCAGATATCCTCAAAATATGTTCTTCGTTTTATACTTGCAAATCTTAATTCGAATTTCTAAAAAAAAGAAAAAAAAAGTAATTATAAAGCCCCACCCAATTTCCTTTGGCAAACATTGGTTGACAAGCAAATCCAGTGTGTAAACAGTTTGTTTTGCTCCTGTTAGGGGTGTCACCACTCCTTTACTTAATTCTTTTCTTTTTTACTGTGACCTTAAGCTGTGTTTTTTTAAAATTACTTTTACTTACGCAGATGGACTCTCAAATCTCAACCACCTCTCTACGGCAGCAACAGAGCGAACAAGTAATTCCTTTAATCGAGTACCGTTAAAATAAACCAGATAAGTATATTTGCAACTAAATACGAACAATCTTACATTTCTCTAATTATCATATTCACCTAAATAAAGGCTCAAGATAGAGTGTTACTGTTAAAATGATTACGATGAATATAGTGTGTGATATGAATGGAAGAGAAGGTTGTAGGAAATGAAGTTTAGGAGGATCAGGGGGATATACAATGACTGACCCTTGACTTGAAAAGGTCAAGATAGGAGGGTTCAGAGAAATGTACATTCGGGAGTTTACTGCACAAAATGGCAGTTCCTGGGCAAAAAACCCTAAAAGGTCCGAACAAGTGGAACTAAAGAATGGAGCCCTCATCTGAACATTTGCCATGGAAGTAGCGATAGAATAACGATAGACTTGCGACGTTGAGTCTGTGGAAAAAGAGGGTGCAGAGTGGAGAATGTCGCCCCCCCCCACCAGACTGCGTAAAAGATTTTTATCTCTATCACGGCTGCAAAAGAAAGACAGAAGAGTAGATCAAGTCCAAATAGGGAAGCTATGCTTTATTTTGTAGCGAGGAGTGCTCGATACTTTCGTCCTTGTGCCAAACTAAGGTAGCTAAAAATACAGAGCTAAAAATAGTAACAGTCACTTATTACAATAATTGTTTAATCATTCACCCCCAAGTAAGGTAATAAAACCACTAAGACGCAAGAGGGTTACTAAGCGTGAGAGAATATGACAAAAACAAAACATTATTAAGGAGAGTGAACAATAAAAGAACAGAAATTAAGAAGACAAAAGATAACGACTGCCATTTTTTTGACGATCAATGTTGATTGGAAAGTCGGAAGAGAGTTCCACAAGAAAGAAGTACGAGAAAAAGTTACATCTAGCCATTTGAACTAATTTAAGGCTTTTCGATGCGGTTATGGACGCAATACGGCGACACTTATCTCCTTTCCAGATTATTGTTCATGTAACCTTTTCATGTCTGTTACAGATGTAATTTTCAGGTTTGTAGTGGGTTGTGTTATTATTTACTAAATATAGCTTAGTTTTGACACCGTGTCAGAAGTATGAGCCACCCAGTGAGGATCAAACTCACTACTTAGTCGTAGTAGTAGTCCACCATTAACTGAAGTACTCCTAAGTGATTATTGATATGTATTAAGCTTAGTCGGTATTTGTAAGCAAAGGTCCGATTCACGGAAATTGTCGAAAATGGGATCCGTTACTGTGCCAGGCGTCTCACTAGGAGGAATCTATCCTGTAAATTATAATTTAAAACCTTGGCTTTCAACCGGGATCGATCGCAAAACATTGGGATGAATTAGGCAACTGCAACAAGTGGAGGATGTGCCTGGAGTGTAACTGTTATTATAACGGAAATTGAAGTCTGCAATACGAGTTCAAATTTAGGCCTAGTCAGTGGTGTTCACTTTCACACTAATTCCTTGGTTGGAATCCGGTCTAAAAGAAGTCAACTTTTAATCTCAAACTGTAGAGTAAGTAACAGGAAGCCAGTCTGCTATCTTTTCCAAGATGTCGTAGGAATTTCAAGATAATAAAGAAACGGAATCTGTTATGCGTACCTATGTCCTGAACTGACATGGTATGAAAAATAAAATTTACAAGATTAAATAAAGATAACAAAATGATGGTATTTCGCCAACATTCAGATTGGTGGTACTGCCTTTCTGCTTTGTGACTAAATATTTGAAATGTCAATTCATTTGAATCACTGTCTGTATACATCATTTTTCATGGCTAAATGACAAAAATCTATAAAGTTTATCTGATTCCTGCTTTCAAGGCAACTACTCCGACGACCCGAGCGTAGGTGATAATATTTGCAAAACCAAATTGTTTACAGGCAAAATCAGATTGGAAGATGGAGAGAGGGACCAGTTCGGCTTTTCAATTCATTTCTATTGATTTGGTTGTGCAGTTTCGCTATTGTTGGCAACGGTCGTCATAGCTTATGGCTCCTCTTTTGACCAGAGCACGTAATGTTTGCATAAAGATGGTCCATTTACAAGACTGGAGTATATATATCCATAAATACCGACTCACAAATGTTCAAATATATCAACTCTTGCCAAGAGACCTAAATATCCTTAAACAAGATAAAATCTCGAAAAGGGGAAAACATGAAGAGACCAAAATGCAAACATCGACCTATACAGTAAAGTGCTCAGTAACTAGATTACCTAGACAGACCAAATACGCTTGACGCTTGATGACCCTAGCCGACTACAGCCATCTTTTCATAGGAATTAATGTCCTCAAGCCTCAAAATATTTCTTGGCTTTAAATATCTTGCAAAGGGTTGATAATCCGTCGAAAATGAACCAGTCAATCAATACTGGAAAGAACTATGACAGTTAGTGGACTTCAGAAACTTATTTCCATGAAAAGAATTTTTAATAGAAATATTTTATAAATTTCAAGGGAAATTAGCACTTACTGTTCGGTCAATGAATGCTGAATATTTCCTTATTAGGAAACGGTTAGTATAACGATTGCCATCTCTCCAAGGTAGCAATGATTTACATTGTTGTGATGATGTCCAGGATCATTGTACGAAAACGGCCGTACTAATGATGCGTGTCCGTTTAGAATGTTTCTTTCTCTTCGTTAATGATGACACCTCCCGTTAGATGATTCCAGCATGGATCTGACCATGAACACAAAAAAAACTGAACACTTGCAAGAAATTAAATATCTCAGAATTGCTGTAGTTGATGACGATGGCGTATATTTTTTCATTTACTGCATGAGATTGTAAGCTACACTGTTAATAATCTTGGTATTTATGAAAGAAAAATGAGAATATTCCATTTTGGCATATGTCACGTAACATTTTTGTTTAGAGGCCAGTAAAGGTATGTTCTATAATACCTGAAGCATTACCTATTTTAGCGGCGTCTAGGAATACATTACCATCATGTAATGGAAATGTATACATGTTTATCCATGTTTTATGCACACATACATACATACATCTATCTATCTATCTATCTATCTATCTATCTATCTATCTATCTATCTATCTATCTATCTATCTATCTATCTATCTATCTAAATCTCTTCTCATCTATCTATCTATCTATCTATCTATCTATCTATCTATCTCATCTATCTATCTATCTATCTATCTATCTATCTATCTTGATGTCAGTGATATTAAACATGGTCAATTTACTTAGACTTTGTTTTTGTTGTTATTTCAGATTATTTTTTGTCTTTCCTTGAACATGTTTTCTGAACGGAAGTACGCCTTAATATATAAATTATTCTAGGGGCAGTTAAACATGTTCGTCTAATATTTATAACTTGTTTACACATAATAGTAATATAGTCGGAAACGACAAACAAAAGTCCGCGGATTTGTGCGTGTTTACTTAGGTTTTGATCAGAAAGTTCGGTGCGTGTGATTAATCCTTGCTGCTTCATTAACCATATTGACAAAGACAGATATTTACTGGATTTGATGGCATCTAAGATGCGTCGATTTTATCACAGCAGTTTGGCATCTGGCTTAAGACAAGTCTTTGTAGTCTATTAAATAATAACTATTATATTAATCTGATCCCTCAACTTTACATATAAGAAGAGGCACGAATATCTGATCCATTTCTCTAGAAGAAATGGAATTTCGAAATATTATAAATATAATGTAGATTGAAAAATGAATTATGTGCATTGACAAAGAATGAGATTATGTTGAAAAATAAATATTTGTTGTGTAAAATAAGTATTTTTTCATCCTTAAGCTATAGACATTGCTGTACATACATATTCACAAATGAATTATGTGCATTGAGAAAGAAGAAGATTATGTTGAAAAATAAATATTTGTTGTGTAGAATAAATACTTTTATCATCATTAAGCTATTAACTTATTGCTGTACCTGCATATTCACCAATGAATTAAGTGCATTGACAAAGAAGTTTGTGTTGAAAGATAAATAATTGTTGTGTCAAATAAATACGTTTTCATCATTAGGTCAATATTTTGATTCACTTATATTTTCTTAAATTTTCCTGAATTTTTAAACATAACAATAACGATGTCGTTATTGTTAAGTTTTGAAGGAAATAGAATTAACTCGATTTTTTTAAATGGTCTTTAAATCCCTCAGTTTATATTAAATAAAGGATTGGTATTTTGAAAGGTGGCAATATCTGGTGATATTTTAAGAATAGGAACTTTAGTTTTTGCTCCCAAATTAGAATCTGGAGATAAGAACGGAAATAGTGTAGTTGGATAATGAAATTAGTCGCAGAAACAAATTTCAAAGTGATTACATCAAAGCTAGGATGGAAGGAATAATCAAAATTCGAAGAAAAAGTTTATCGATATAGTCATCTGATATACGCATATCTATCTATCTATCTATCTATCTATCTATAATAAATATATAATGTATATTTGTAAGTGTGCGTGAATTATTATACCCTTACATGCATAAAGCAATATTTACGACTTTTCTGTTAGGCGTTGTCTCTCCTTAACCAATGAAAATCGAGCAACACAAAAGTAATAATATTAGAATTTCTTTCTTGTTATTCTCCTTTTACATATGTAAAAATTTTATTTATCTTATATGATTACTATTCCAGAAAATGACTGAGCATCTTTGGTTACCGTTTCAGTATTATAATAGCAAAAAGGCATGACTTCATCTTTCCCTTTGGTCTATACCTTCTTTAGATATCTTGACAAAAAGACTCGTCACGACAGTTGAGTGAAAAGAGAATTTGCGTGTAAACGGATAAGACCATCAACCTCACTCAGTAACCTTACAAGCCCCTGTGCAATCGTAGAAGAAAAAAAAAGTCCGTTATCATTTTCATCAAGCTTGACAAGCTCTGACTATAAACACACCCATAACACACACGCGTACACATACACACACATATGCGCACACAAACACACACACACACACACACACACACACACATATATATATATATATATCAGCACTGTGGGCAGATTACAGCACCGAATGGTGTCAATATGTTTCATGCTTGAATGAAATCTTCAGTCCATACATATGCACACAATTACACATACACATTACCATTCGTTGCCCACTTAGACATAAAAGAACCTTCACAAACCTACATACAAATAGAATTAGCAACGGCTTTAATACACGTGACACGTGTCTGGGCAATGAGAAATGACCCCAAAATAATTGAAAATACCAGTGTTTTCTTTATTTTCGTTTGTTTTCTCTCATTCTCCGACGAAGTTTTAATAAAAGTGAAAGATGTCAGTTAGTTATGTGCCATACGTGATACACGCTTAGGCGATTATGTATCTTTCATGACTGACGAGGCAGATTTTTTCCCGCAGTAGGTTGCCATTTCTTTCTGAGCAGTTGCCATCCAAAGCTCTAGAACCCGGTCTGTCCTGCTATTTACCCATAATTGTTGGGAGTGGGGGAAGAAGAGGATTCATATCTTTTCCCACGTAAGTGAATGTAATGGATTCAACAACAATTCGAACTCGGCTCTCCGATTCATCAATCCGACCCGCTATCCATTACTCCACCGTTTCCTAATTGTTCGTTTATTTTATCATCTTCTCTCACGCATTCCTATCCTTATTTGATATTTATATATATATATATATATATATATATATATATATATATATATATATATATATATATATATATATATATATATATATTTGAGCAGCATGTTTTCATTCAAACAGTTTTGTTTAAATAGTTAAGACATGTCGATAAGTTTTCATTGTCATCTCAAGTTCGCGGAGTAATTTCTTGGTAGGTTTAGAAAATTAAAAACAAATAAACGAAGAGTTGAAATGTTTCAAATTCACAGAAACAAATACACATACTTACAGACAACTTAACCCCTGAAGATGGTCTCAGATGAGGTTGAAAGTACTTGGGAAAAAAAAAACTTAATCCGTAAACTTGAAAGGATGACAACGAAAACTAATCGATATGATATATGTAAATTATTTAACCAAGCCTGTTTGAATATATATATATATATATATATATATATATATATATATATATATATATATATATATATATATATATATAGCATTATGAATTGTATTCCTCAACAACTTTCGTAAATAATTATATAGGCCACACTACGACATACAAAGCAGACTAACTCTGCACCTTTCTGAAAATAGCTCAATTAGATTTGATTTAAATATTCATGGAGACTTACCGGACACTATTCGTAAAATACTTGTTGACAACACTAATAT
This sequence comes from Acanthosepion pharaonis, assembly GCA_903632075.3. NCBI lineage: Eukaryota > Metazoa > Mollusca > Cephalopoda > Sepiida > Sepiidae > Acanthosepion > Acanthosepion pharaonis. Next base: position 498,860 of record CAHIKZ030004876.1, read on the forward strand.
AATATAATAAATCTACATGCAAAAAAAAAAAAGCTAAAAATAATGGAAGCCTTATTAATAAAAACAAACAAACCAACATTTAATAATATTAACTTTGAACATGGACATAGTATCTTGACCGTGTTTTGAAACAAAAAATGAAAACATTTTATAAAACATACGTACAACAAACTATTTCTAATTTTAACAGTAAAAATATAACCCTTGAAAATGACCAAATGTATAGCTGAAAGCGCTCGGATAAAAAGAACATTCGGAGAGTTTTTATATAATTTATCATCTGAAAAGAAAAAAATTATTAGATCGCATGAGAAATTGTATAAAAAAATTAAATAAAATCACCTTGTCTGGCGTTTTAATAAAATGTGCACCTACTGTGAATGGAAACTAATAAGAAAAGCTAGAATATGTAGGTCATTAAATTACCCATGTCCTTTGTGCATACTTGAGGAACTATGTATTACTAGGTTTATAAAAAAATAAAGATTTACTTAATCAAAGAAATGAAATATCTATTCTTTGCCGAAATTGTCAAAAATTTTCCTTAAATAATGTTTTTAAAAAAAGCTGATAAAGAAAATATGCATATTTATATTTGATATTTAATAATAATTTTTAAATAATTTAAGTAATTCTATTATATTTATTTGTTTTAAAAGAAGTATAGTCTATTAGCTATTAAAATTTAAGAACAATATTTTAAAATTGTAGTTCTATTCGACGTATTCATATACAAACAACACTTTTAGAAAATAAAATATGTATATAAGTAAAAATAAAGACCAGACGACATGCGTTGAAAGGAATGCCATCATTCGCTAGAAACGGTACCCCTACCGTACCTTGACTTAACCTCTTTTCGGAAGTAACTCATATTTTGATACAATAGTATCAATACAATAGTTGTCAGTGAAAATGAATACCCTACCACCCCTTGTTAAAATTATTGAATTTCCACGTATCCTTAGAAACTAATATTATGAATGTATATGCTTATAAAACTCAGTAAATTTCAAAATAAGTTATTCCAAAATTCGCTTGAAAATGAAACAGGACTAGGAATTTTAATTTAAGTTTATAGTCGAATTTGAAGTTTTTAGTTTCTGTTTTTCAAACAAGGTAATTCATGTGTAGCAATGGAACCATATTTTTAATTAGTAAATAAATATATATATATATATATATATATATATATATATATATATATATATATATATATAAATGTAGCGTTCTTAGTTTTTTTAAAAAAAATAAAAAAGCGTTTTGATAAAAAATCGTCCGAGGATACCGTAAGGTTGAAACCAGGGTAACTGATTCAACCGACCTCCGGATTTTAAAACATATATATATATATATATATATATATATATATATATATATATATATATATATATATATATATGAAGAAATATAGTTTTACGGTGTAATATATTTATGGGAAAAAGTGCTCAATATCAGAGATAGAGACTATGTAAATATAAAAGGACACTAATGATTGCGTCAATCATGAAACAGTCTATCGCCTCTGAGTGTTGACTTCAATGTTCACTTTTATATATATATATATATATATATATATATATATATATATATTCATACATGTTTCATTAAATAATATAGACGCTAGAAGCGAAAATCGCACCGCAGCTCATGACGTCACACATGACCACGCGAGAGTGAATTCAAGAAGTATTAAGTATGGGAAGCCGTTGGTATAAATCAATGATTTCTGTTGCGAATTATAGACATCTAGCGTCTTATATGCGCGTGTTTATCGTTGCTTGGAAATCATCCATGTAAACAATCACAGACTATTATCACTGTCTTGTTCGTATATTGCTTAATATATTGTACTGTAATTGATACTTTTGATAATGGCTTATGTAAGCCGAAAGCTTAGATTGGATTAAAAAATATGGATCAATATTGTGATTTTCTTTCTTCGTTTAATGATAATGTTATTAGGCTTATCAGACGTTATGAAAAGAATTTACATAAAATAAATAGACAACACTTGTATATATTATTTAATGAAACATGTATGAATGAAAAAATGCTGCCTAAATACACAATAATATATATATATATATATATATATATATATATATATATATGTTCTCTGTGTGTGTGTATGTGTGTGTGCGTGTGTATGTGCTTGGGTGTAAAATTATTTAGAAAAATATACTATTCACTAATTTATCCCATATTAAATAATTAAATATTAACTACATAAAAAATTCAGCAACATCATTTACTCACTTTCGTTTGTTAAACATTAAATTACGTCACTTAGCGTCTTCCATAATTTTACTTAGACTTTGAAGTTAACTTAATGAATATATATGAGTATCTCTTGAATTTAAACATTTATAAAAAATAACATTTTCACTTTTGTTTATAAAGACATCATGCAAAATAAAATTCTTACATTTACCTTGATAAAGTCCGTCAGAGGATGAAACGCGTCGGCTAAGATAAGTTTTTTGTCTTTATTCATATATATATATATATATATATATATATATATAAAGGAAAGGGATTAAACCCGACATATTTTTAATTTTTATGTTTAAACGTTATTTTAAATGGATACTCATATTTGAGTAGATGCTCTGTTTTTATTTAACAGTAACGTTTTTTTTTCTAACAAGATTTTTTGAATATTCAGATACGGTAGATATAAATAAATAAATAAACTGCTTAATAAATATATAAAAACAGACAATCTACTCAAATATGAGTAGAAACTTAACGTTTAAGCAAATAAATTTATATATATATATATATATATATATATATATATATATATATATATTTCAATTAAAAGGTGCAATTATAATTTACAAATTCATGAATCATTCATACAAAAAAAAAACAAATATAGAGGTTAATGATGTAAATGGCGAGAATACATCGTCGCAAACAATATAAATAAGATACATCAACCCCGAACCTGTATATGAATGATATGATCCCCGTTTATAAATTCCAGTTGCATAAGGGCTTTTTAATTTTTTACATGCCTTCGTCTGTTCCTACAGACATCATCAGGTATGGAAGTAGATTTTGTTCTTGTTTTTACTTCTCGGTAATAAGAGGACAACGAAAATAGAGATGCAATCCGAAAAAATGCTATGAGAAATGTGTTATTGTTTTGGAACGTGCGGTCGCAACGCTGAGTTTGAATTTAAATTTTAAGGTGGTGCGTTTTTGTACAAATATAGCAATAAGAGAATTCTTTTTTACTGGTAGATTTTCCGTGAATATGGCATGAACTATATTGTTCAATAATTACAGTAATGTCACACTTATTATCCGAGAGTTGCACGTTGGATCAGTTATTTTAATTTCAATTAAAAGGTGCAATTATAATTTACAAATTCATGAATCATTCATATAAAAATTTGAATTTGTAGGTCTGATGGATTGGATCGTGATTATGATTCCAATGTAATAAATTATAACCATGGAATATTAGTGTTTGAGCCTTTTATATTAAATTCTTACTCTGTCCTGGACATTGACTTCTATATTATATATGTATATATATATATAAATATATGTATAAAACGTGTGCATGTGTGTGAATTAAGTATTTGTGTATTCATTGATATTTATAAGGATTGATTAAATTGACTGCAAGCGAATGAATCAATTAGGAAGTGAAACCCTATAGACTGGAGGTAAAAAGAAAAAATCACAAAATAAGACCTTTAGCAAATAAAATATAGCATCATTTGAAGTCTTACAACAGAATTAATAACCTAAAAGAATAGAATATGTAACTGGAAATAAAATAATAATATAATCAATATGTTAACTTTCCACAAAACCTTAGGCAAAAGAGTTGGAAGGAAACTGTCATCAGTACGAGAAAGAGCGACAACAATAGACATGAGAAGTGTAATTCCCTTAAAAACTATTTTAAGAAAAGTATTTTCTAAATTGCAACTGACAGTAATGCTAACCGTTACGTCAATGGGCGTCAAATGTTTCCTTATAGGGAAACGGTTATTCTCACCATTATTATTACTATGCCACTGATGTTTTGGCAAAAATAGTTATGTATATATAAAGAATAGATTTATTTTTAATCTGGCATATTTATAGTGTATATTTCGTATATGAAGATTAATAAATAAAAACGGGCCGTCTATTTGAAATACGAATGTATCCACTATAATAACGTTTGAAATAACACACACACACACACACACATATATATATATATATATATATGAAGAAATATAGTTTTAAGGTGTGCTATATTTATGAGATAAAGTGCTTAATATCAGAACAAAAGCGTATATAATATAAATATAAAAGTGAACATTGAAGTCAAAACTCAGACAGGCTGTTTCATGTCAGGCTGCATGACGATTGCATCTAGTATGGATCAGTGTTGACTTCAATGTTCACTTATATATATACATTCGGGGGAGACGAGTATTTGTGCAATACATATCGTTTCTCTGGTCTGAATGCTAGATCTAAATTCTGTTAATGTCCAAAGTCTGTTTCATCTGTTGATATGAAAAGACTTTTCGGTGACAATAAAAATCGTTTATTTGCATTCTGTTGTTTTTACGAGGTTATCTTTCTGTGGACAATCGCACAATCTCCGTTTACAGCGGGTTACAGAACGTTTTCCGCAGAGAATTTTACAGATTTATTCGGACACTGACGGTCACCGACCTCATCGTCCAATGTCTAGATGCACACACACACACACTCACACACAATGTTAGCACGAGAACCAAAGACTTAGGCAACAAAATTGATTGTCAGTCGTTATTGTGAGATATTTTTTTATCACAACGCCATGGCGGCGTGTATTGGTGTTTTAAAATCAACGTAAGGCTACAAATATCAAATATAATGTAACTGCTAATAGAGTTGAAAATATGAACTATATATATATATATATATATATATATACAAAGAAATAATCATACATAGAATCAATCAGCAATATTAATGCTATTATTGGCGACATCCATCGCTAGTAGTGTATAATGTATGCATTAAAATACTGTTAATCCATAATAATAGCATTAATATTGCTGATTGATTCTATGTATGATTATTTCTTTGTATATAAATTATATGCTGACTAATGTTTTATGTTTATATATAAATATATATATATATATATATATATATATATATAAATAGGTTTGAAACGGTACAAAAGCGTATTAAGGCATTAAAAACTAGAAATGTAGTATTGTAGGCCATACAGCCAAATCTCTTGGAGATAAGTTGTTTTAACTTATTCTGAAAACTGCTAGCCATCTTAGAGCGACAACGTGCAGATATCAAACCAACGTAACGAGCAAGTAAAGCGGATTCTATCAAAATAGGATAAATGATTACCTGCCTCACGCCATAACAGATGATATCTTCTTTGTAGGCCCAAATCCTGGTTAGAAAATTGTAAGAGAAAATCTTAATAAAGGCTCTCTCTATACTCTAACCAGACACCAACTTAGCCCTCCTAATCCGAAAGGAAATAAAAGACGGGCAAACCTGGTGCTGAAGACAAGAATGTAAAAATTAGTCTTAATCCTCAATGTTTCAATTTTAGACCTAATCTGTAACAATTTATTCAATTTTCTAATTGACTCAGGGGGAGTACCTTTTCTTAAAAATATTTAAATAGGTTTGAAACGGTACAAAAGCGTATTAAGGCATTAAAAACTAGAAATGTAGTATTGTAGGCCATGATAAGTTTAAAATAAAAACAACAGTCGACCGGTTTCGTCCCCTCTCGTCAGAACTGTTAACGGGGGAATTTAGATTATGAGGAAAAGAAAAAGTCTGTCATGGGTGACATGAATGAATGGACAGGAAGGAAAAAAAAAAAAATATATATATATATATAAAATTATACCAACCAAGCTGCTAGAATCGCATCACAGCAAGTCCAAAGCAAACAATCTCTCTGTTTGCAAAGAGCAGGCTACCTAGACCTGATGTAAAGCGACTCAGCACCTTAAGATGGAAAAAGTGAGTGCGAACTGGCCAAGACGGAAAACCAGTCCACACTGAAATCCATCGCACAAGTTGGATTCTTTATAAAATGATCCGCAATGGAAGACCCATACGTGTTACGAATGGTATCGCCCAAAGAAAATTTTTTGTTTAGTATTATCGCAGGTACGTGTTGTTTAATTCTCACGTCCAACCGCTGTGTCGTTCTACCTATGTAGTCGCATCCACAACTACATTTGAAATAGTAAATAACAGAGTTAATATGGTGGGGTGGGGTAGAACATCTTTACACATAGATGAAAATATGGACTTAGTTTGAAAGACAACACGAACGTTCGCTGCAAAATAACACTCACGTGAACTACATGAAATACGCTTAGCGAAGGATTCACTAATCTTACCCAACCACGGTAAACGAAGATAGACCGGACATTTACCTACTGAAGCAGGTTTGATTTTGTTGAACCTGGCGGTCTCATATATATATATATGTAGAGAGAGAGAGAGAGAGAGAGAGAGAATGGGTAGGAAAAAATCTACATACACGCACATATACTTACGTATATATGTACGTATATGAACATACGTATAAATATGTTTCTTTTTCAGCGCTCACTGTTTCACAACATAAGTATATATTAGTGAATATACATACTATCCAACGTCGACTCAGAGTTTGATGCAGTTCGTGCAATCTTCAGGTGCAAATTTGTAAGAACATATGTGTCTGCGTGTGTCCTTTTTTTTTTCATGTTTTAAGTAATGCATTAATATTTAAGCTTATCTTTTAAAAGTTCAACATTAATTCTTCTGCCGCCATTTAATTTAAAGACATTTTGGTGTACGTAGGTCCTTACTTTCCATACAAACAATTATTTTTATTTAATGGGTGATTTTTGCTGGATTTCGTAATTAATTTCGATTATTCCCAAATTTATTTCCAAGTTAGAAAAATTCTTATCGTACAAAAAAATCGTCGCAAAAAATCACGTAAAAAATCGCTGAAAAAAATCACAGTAATGAAAACTTGGAAATCTAAAGTTTCAGGATTGTGGGTCTGGATCCGAACTGGAATGTTTTTAATTTGCTCACAGAGTCGGCCTGATTCTAAAATGATATGATATATTGGGCTACGGCCTCTAGGATAAATTTAAAAAAATGGGACACACTGACATTCATATATATATATATATATATATATATATATATATATATATATATATGGTGTATATTTAGGCAGCATTTTTTTATTGATGCATGTCTATATTATTTAATGAAACAAACATCAAATATATATATATATATATATATATATATATATATATATATATATATATATATATATGTATTTATATATGTATAGTTATTATATTTTTTGTAAGCACACGAATCTGCCGGCAACGATGGAATAGAAGTATTTTGTGGCCCTGAAAGCAGGTAATCAGCTGTTTCACCTTTCAAATGAACTTTTTGATTAATGATTTTGCTTGACACACCTTAGAATGGCAGCCTTCCTTACCGTGATTTAACTAATGCCCTAGACACTTTCGTTAAAACAAAAAACGACTTGTCCCTCAAAAAAAAAGAACCGATTGTGTTGACTGGCTGGGGAAAGATTGTAAAATCGAGAGAGGCCATGATACATCAAGTTCTAAACTCAAACAAACAACTTCATTGTGTTTTATGCTCAGCAAGTCTCAGCTTAAGAACATAACATGTTCCTTGTCCGAATTTTTATCTGTTTATGAGCTGTGAAGAGAGGAAACTTATCTGAATTACCGAAATAAATAATGAGGGTTTATGACACAGTGACCCCTAGAAGAAATCGATAGAATAAAGTAGAACCTTAAATTTTATATAAATTCTTTGTTGTTATCGTGAGATTTTCTGGAAAATGTCCCTGGAACTCTTTTAATATTGTAGTAGTAGCAGCAGTAGTAATACTAACGAATCATAATTCTTTTTTCATCAGTTCATCCCATGCAAGGTGATAATGCCACTAAGACGCAATGAGTAATACTGGGAGTGAAAGAGAATGAATAGATTTTAGAAGGAACCGGAAACCCAATTCTAAACAGGAAACAAGGGATAAACCACTACTCCTGTTCAAAAGACCAAGGAGGAGTGTGAACCGAAGGATACTGAGACGATCTCATAGTGTGAAAGCATAGTAAATTTGTATCACAAGACATTTCAAGTGTGTTTAATGTTTTGTCTTTTACTATGAATATATATATATATATATATATATATATATATATATATATATATATATATATATATATATATGAAGAAAAAAAAAACAAACAAAAATCTTAAATGCAATTATGTTTTTTAAAATGAATTAAGGATTTTTTTTGTTTTTTTTCCAAATTTTTTTCATTCTGTCGGATCTATCCATTTACATTTGCTTACACACACACACACACACACACACACACACACACACACACACACACACACACACACACATATATATATATATATATATATATATATATATATAGTAATGATTTGTATTATTAGTGGGTATTATATATATTTATTAACATATACTTAATAGCTCTGCTATTTACCACTGAGCACTGTTTTTCTTACACCAAAAGAAAAAAAATATGTATATGAACACTTACTCGTTCATTTATTTATATTTATCCATTTGAATATATATATATATATATATATATATATATATATATTTTAAGACATTTTTATGTTTAACATTCTTTCTATAGATACAAATATTTAAGTAAATGCTCTGTTTTATAATAAACAGTATTAAACAACATTTACCGGCCCTGAATGTCCGAGAAATTTTCACAGAAAATATTCGTTCTCCGATAGGATTCGAATCTGTATCCTATACAGAACCGTCACTTAGTTTGACGTGCCTTTACCGATTTGGCCACGAAGTAGCGTTCGGTTAGCAGGGTCGAATTTACTGTATTTAAACTTCAATCTTCCATGAATCTCTCACGTACATTCATATCTGCTCATGGCGTATCAAATGTAAACAAATGACGTCACACATTATGAACTGGACAAAGTCCGACAATTATTTTAAGACATTTTTATGTTTATACATTCTTTTTATAGATACAAATATTTAAATGGACAAAGTCCGGCAATTATAGGATACAGGTTCGAATCCTGTCGGAGGACGAATATTTTATATTATATTTTTATTAATGTTGTTTAATACTGTTTATAATAAACCGAGCACAAACAGAGCATAAAAATGTCTTAAAATAATTGTCGGACTTTGTCCATTTCATGATATATATATATATATATATATATATATATATATATATATATATATATATATACTGTTTCGAAAAACCTTCGAATTTTGATTTGCCAATAATCAAATCAATCTAGAAGGAAAAAAAGGTTTTAAAAAAAGAAAGAGCTAGAAACATGAAAGTCTGTCGAAAAAAATCGCACAGATACAGGTTTAAAGCCCCCCAAAAAAACCCCGATACGAGTAAACAACTAGCTAAAAAGAGCTCAATACAACCGTAGAGCAGACCTTTCCCTGATGATCCGCTTAGGTGAAACCTGGGTAGGTTTGTCTGGCTCATTAGGTTTATCTATCTCTCTCTCTCTCTCTCTATATATATATATATAGATAGATAGATATAGTTGTGGAGAGAAATATTCACCCCCACTTCACCCCGCTTACAAATAAAGCTGTAATACCTCATATTTTCATGGAAACTTCATATGCATTTTTTCACAAATGATGAAATAATGGATTTGAAAGAATGTATAGTGATGCCTACAATTTTTTTTTATTTTAATGTCAAACAATAATACAAAAAACACTAAAAAACATTTAACATAGGACAAAATTATTGGCCCCCCCTTGCCTCAATAATCAATAGTGTGACCTTTATTCTTGATTATTGCCTTTAATCACTTTTGATAGTTCCTTACAAGATCACTATACACACTGCTAAGTATTTTGCTCCATTCTTCCTTGGCAATAGCTTCTTGTTCCTCCACATTCAAAGGATTTCTTTATCATACTTTTTCTTCAAATATGCCCATAAATTTTCAATGGGGTTTTGGTCGGGACTTTGTGTGGGTTATGCCAGCATTTTGTAACAATTCGTATTTTGGGCCATTTTCATGTTGGAATATTCACTTACGACCCAAAATAAGCTTTCGTACACTTTGTTTTATATTATTCCTAAGAATAACCAAACACATTCATGATAGTCTGTACTTTCACTAGTTCTCCTGGTCCAGTAGCAACAAAACATCCCAAGAGCAGAATGCTTCCACTACTGTGCTTAATTTTAGGGAAAGTATATTTTTGTTTGGTGAGCTTCATTCACTTTTATGAATATATAACGCGAATTCATGTGACCAAATAATTCTAGTTTGGTTTCATTTGATCATAAAACAGAGTTCTAATATTTACTCCCATATTCTAGATGGCTTCTAGCATAAGCTAATCTGCATTTTAGGTATTTAAGCCTTAAGCAAGTGGATTTTCCTTGGGTTGACAAGCTCGAAGTCCTGCTCAATGAAAGCATCAAGTGACTGTCTTTATCGATACATTCAACACTGATTTCTTTACATCATTGATAATGTCCTTTGTTGTTCACTGAGGATTCTTCGAAAAATTCCTAACAATTTTCCTTTCTATTCTCTCTCTTAACTGCGCCCCACATATAATAATCAAGAGGGTTGCAGTCTGGGGAGTTAGGTGACCAGATGTAAGGGGTGATATGCTTTGACAGTCATGACTGGGTGCTCTTGCTTCTGTGGCATGGTGCAGAGTCTTGTTGTCAGATATAGTGTTTTTCAGCAGATATCCTCTTGATCCAGGGCAACACTACTTGATGTAGACCCACGTGTTGAGCAGTACAGAATGCCGGTTTCAAATTCCTGGCGAAGTGAATTGCGTCATGGTGCTTTTTTTTCTCAGAGACACTGCCCAACTGCCCCCCCACTATAATGTGCAGTCAATAAAATTAAAAACAAACAACGCGCATACGTGAAATAAAAAGAATATAAAATGGCAACAATTTACCCATCGCACCATCTATCTATCTATCTATCTATCTATCTATCTATGTCTGCTCATATCTATCTATCTATCTATCTATCTATCTATCTATCTATCTATCTATCCCCCATCTATCTATCTATCTATCTATCTATCTATCTCGGTTTGTTCATATCTATCTATCTATCTATCTATCTATCTATTTATCTATCTATCTATCTATCTATCTCAGTTTGTTCATATCTCTCATTCTGTTAAAATCTATCTATCTATCTATCTATCTATCTATCTATCTATCTATCTATCTATCTATCTATCTCACTTTGTTTATATCTATCTCATTGTTAAAATCTATCTATCTATCTATCTATCTATCTATCTATCTTGCACCTGTAGTCGGTGTTCAAGCCCAGTATTTGATTTTCAGAATAGGCATGCAGGCAAATTTCCCACATCACAATATCTTTTAATATATTTGTAAAATCTGCAATTATGCAAATCTCTATTAAAATCCCGTTTATTCTAAACTGTGAGAAACTATTCTTTTACAAGGATGTTTAGACTTGATTGTGATTTTTTCTATTGACGAATTAATTTCATTATTTATTTGCGAAGTTAATACTTTTTTCGAAATTAATCTACGATTACACTCTGCACTAAATAGCCCCAACAGGTTTTAACATATACCTATCTTGACTTTTATTAACCTCTCATGGAACAATCGTCTGAATGTGAGAATATGCGCATGCCCATGACAAACCTCGTAGCCATCTTGGTCAGAGTCACACAAATGCTGACAAACACACACACACACATATATATATACATATATATATAACAAATATATTAGTTTATATCAAGGCATGACTAGAAACTCACAAATATATAGATATCTATATAAACATGTAAAACACTTAACAGATTTATAGCGAATCACAGAGTTATAATCAGCTAGACAGTTGTAACCGCGGTGTTTTCAGTAGATTACTTTGGTAATACTCGCATAATGCAGCTTGTTGCACATTATGAAGGTGTTAAATTGCCTTGTTTAAACTAGAGAATAATTTCCTCTAACACCGCTTTAAATACTTTTACTTATTTTAGCTTTATTATTAGAAAAAGTCTATATTAGATTTGATCGTCATTATATTTGTCGTTGTTATCACGAAGTTTCGGTGGTTTTCAAGACTTCTTCAGGTGCCTGTCAATCCAGGTAACATGGAATTGAACACTTCATTTAATCTATGGAGTTGATGCTTCCGTTCTCCATGTCTACGGATATATATATATATATATATATATATGTGCGCGCGCGCGCGCGTGTGCGTGTGTGTGTGTGTGTGTGTGGAGGCACAGTCCTATGGGTAAAAAGAAACTCAGGTGAGTTCCACCACGGAATATGTGATCAAGCGGCGCTCTATCGAGTTTAATTCGTAACCTGTTCGTCACCGAGGCCCGTTGGTACAGTTGGTATGACGTTTGCCTCCTATCGTAACTGTCCGGGTTTCACCTATTGGTAGTGGATGCGCACTGCTAAAATATAGGACGAAACTGCGGTCCAGCGCTTTCTGCATTCTGTTGAGATTTTTTCTAGACTCGATGAATTACTTAATTATGATTATTTCAAATCCTCCCTATATATATATATATATATATATATATATATATATATATATATATATATATATATATATATTATTCTGTCTATATCTCTGGATAGACTTTGAAGATGGAAGTCCGAGTATAAATATTGGTATCATTACCATTTTCCTCTCGCCATTGCTCATTTGGAAAACTGGGTCTGACACTAAAGGATTTTAACCTGTTCTCTTTCTAGCGGAATAACTCAAAGAGGTTTTCAGTGATTCTAAAGACAAATGGTGGCAAGATGGCGAAATGTCTTATCTGAACACCGGAAAAAAGAAACTTAATTAGTTTAGTGATATTTTTTAGATATTAAAATTTTGTGGGATGGACAATTTACACTCGGCATATATATATATATATATATATATATATATATATATATATATATATATAATTTGATTTTCTCTCTATCTCTCTCTCCTCTCTCTCTCTCTCTATATATATATATATATATAAAATAAAAAAGGCTTAAAACACTAATATTCCATGGAATATTAGTGTTTCAGCCTTTTTATTATATCCTTACTCTGTCCTGGACATTGAGTTCTACCTGGATTTTATCCTCTTGGAATTTTTTATTCAAAAATATATATATGTATGTGTATGTATCTATGTATATATATTTATATATTTTGCATATGTATGTGTATATTTACCACTAATATTATATATATATATATATATATATATATATATATATATTGGGGGAAAATGTATGAAGAAGTGGAAAAAGTTTTCATGTGACGCGTATTGCCCGTTAGGATTTCATTAGACTGAATAAAGACGAAGCGCGTCACAATAAAAACTTTTCCCCTTTGTCAAACATTTTCTCCAATATCATTCTTGATAGATATAGATATATATAATTATGCCATGTATGTATGCATATATATATTATATATATATGTGCGTACTGCCGAGTATCAAAATTATATATATATATATATATATATATATATATATATATATATATATATATATATATAATTTTGATACTCGGCAGTACGCACCGATACTTTACTTATGCTATAAGATCTATACGTTAATATGGTTATTTTTGACGGACACTATGCTAGTATTGTAATATATTCATAGCTATGTACCAGTTTCTACGCGGGAAAATCCCTTCTTACATTTTTCCCGTGGGAAAAAAAAGTAAAATGAGTAGAAAATGTCGCCTAAGGGCAATTAATATATTTTGTCTTATCAGCTGTTCATAAAGGTTCACTTTTAATTCTTTATCAATAACGACCGAGTTGAGAACGAAACTTGGTCGCTGATTTTTCAAAATGAAAACTATTCTCAACTGATTGATATTTAATTCAAGAAATCCAACTGATTTTCTCACAAGATGTTTTTTTTTTTTGCGTGTTCGACTTTTACTTGGGACTTCCCAGTTCTGAACTTACAACAGAAATATTTAACAAATTTTGAGAAAATATGTCGTTAGTAATAAACACCCTCGGATACGAAGATATACGCTGACGTGCCAAAAGTAATCGGTTAGCAGTATGCAAAGGTAATGGTAAATGGTGCCATCGTACTTTGGCAACATGGAAGTGCCCAGAGCTATTTGTGTTCTTCCATTTTGGGAGTAAGTGTGAATGCTGGCAAGTCTGTTTATGGCTGGTGACGTGAAAGGTTGGAATCAAAACCGGGTTCATGATAATGGCGGTTATTTTTGAAATTGTCGGCTATTTGACATCCCTTGACCTACAGTATCGCATGTATTTCGGGAATACCTAAAGAAAGGCATTATCACGTAACGTTGACAGTACAGTGTCCGACCACGGGTGCTCAATGATTAGGACGAGAGACGCCAGGCATGTATTGTTTGTGATCATTGACAGGTAACATTGGTTCAAATCACATCTCCATTCTCAACTGGTCAGTTCAGTGATTTTTAAAAATGTCCATGGGAGCAGATAACTATTCAGAAAGCCCATCTTAACACGACAAAAAATACAACGCCTCAGTTGGTCTCCTGACGTAATTAATCCCGACACTGTATGGTTTGTAACGTGTGACGTGGTCTGTTGACTCATTTTTCCATTTATTTGGGTCAGATTGTAGAATCATTGGTCATCTTAAGAATCGAGCAAGATAATAGTAGTTCCATAATTGTATAGGGTGTGTTCGCGTGAAATGGGTTGGGTCTGCTGGTTTGTCTTTGTGTAACCACCATGTTCACCCGACATAAGCCTACTCGGACATTTATGAAACGTGCTGGAGAGATCTGTTGCCATGATGCAAGTCTGTAGATACTTACTGTAGACACTTATCGAGATGACTTTATTGAACATGTCTCCTGAGCTTTTCCAGCCATTTAGAGCAATAAGAATGTATTTAGCTCTAAGTTGAAATGATGATCTCTATTCCTGTTGTGACGTCCTGATCCAGTTTTCCTCTCTATCGTTCCTTCTTTTTAAAATTTATTCACAAATTCAATACCGCGTCGACTTGCTGAACTTCATCGGTATAGAAAGCTTATACACGATACTAGGCGTCCATGAATTTTAGTACGTTATTGTGTACACACATCACATCATCGGATGAGTAATATCTTCGAAATCTGGTCGAGTTTGATACATTCACTTTCAAACAAATACCCTTGGGGAAGGCATGAATCCATCTGTTTTCCACTCCAATTATCGGGTAAATAGCGGCGCAAGTTGTTCTCTTTAGTCATTGCTAGCAACCGGGGGACGACAATTCAAAACTGTATGTAACTCTAGTTCGTAACCATGAAAACGAGTATAGGGTTGACAATTATCTGCAATGCGGGGTTGTTAACTCTGTGATCTCAACTAGGGTTGATGAGGATGGCTTGATTCGATAAATTCTTCGTGAAACTTTTCGAGATCTTGAAATTCTTGGAACTACTGACAAGACAAAGAATTTTGTATGGAGTGATAGCCTGAAGGTGACAGATCGAGATAAGATATCGAAAAGTATATCATTTTTTTCTCATAGCTCTATGATCATTTGTGAGGTCGTATTCACAACGTGAGGACATGCTGTAAAATCACAGATTTTCTTCCCTAGAAAAAAAGATCTTTTCTGTTTCAATTCGTCATTCCAAAAAGCCAGCGTTGTGCATTAACAATATAATAAACAATTTCTTTTGAAGCTAACAAACGAAAAGAAAAAAAAAAGATAACCAGAAGATTCTGTTTATTTAAGTTGCTGACGACTGCCATTCATCACAATTTTCTTTCTTTTTGAATTTCACAGTAAATCTAGTTTAATTACCAGAGATCATCTCCAATCGTTCTTTTCTGTCAAGAGTAAAAATAAAAATAAAATGACAAGTGTTTAAATGCTGACCTATGTGTCTTTCTTTGCATTCATGCTAGGCAGATTTTCCCTGGCTTCTTTAAATTTATAAACATTGTATTTCAGTTGACCTCCATCTTCCTATTTTATTCTTTGTGCTGAATGTTCATTCAAATTTTCCTCCAGCTCACCAAGTCAGCTCTTTCAGAACGTTCTTTGCTTTTTAAGCTCACAATCTATTTTAAACCATTCCGATATGTGCTTGCACCAAAAACATCCTTATCATATTCTTCAATGAGCATTATCGGGTTGAATATGAAGTTTGAATTATTTAATGTAAATTTTGCATCGCGTTAAAATAAAGTATAATTTTCATAAATAATTCTTCCAAATGGTCTATGTAGAAGAATCTATGAGAAAGTAGAAAAAACGTTTTCGTGGGATGTGTTTCGTCCTTTACGGCCTTTATTGGGATAAAGTATCATAGACTGAGACATCGACCATTTGTCGTTATCTGCATTGCGTAAAATTGTTCTTAATATATAAAGACGTATGTATAGTTTTCCATGTAGAAGAAAGAAAAAATTGAATATACTTCAATGACACTTCTAAGATTTCTCTAATCCCTTGTAAAAGAAACTTTGAATCAACCTAATGGACACAGTTCGATGTTCGATCTCTGTGATTAATATTCATCACTCAATGAAGTGCATTGAAAAGGAAAGAGATTATATTGACTATATAAAATAAATAATTTTTACCTTCGTCTAAAGGCTTATTGAATAACCAACTTATACATCAATGAATGAAGTTTATTAACAAAGAAAGAGATTATGTTGAAAAATTATCCTGTATACTTTTTTTTCAAAAGGCTATAGTTTTATTGATGGACCTACATACAAATATATGTGAAAAATATATATATATATATATATATATATATATATATATATATATATATGTATGTATGTATGTGTGTGTGTGTGTGTAATTTACAAATGTAAAAAATGGTGCCACCGCTACACAGAAATTACCATGTTTCAAAAACAGAAACTAAAACTTTACATTTAATTATAGAATTAAATTAAAATACTTAGTAATGTTTCATTTTCAAGCAATTTTTGGAATAACTTATTTAGAAATTTGCTGAGTTTATAAGCACATACATTCTTTATTTTAGTTGCTATGGTTACGGGAAATTCATTTTCAAAAGAGCTGTAACCTTAACAACTAATATAAAAAGATATGTTATTCCAAAAATCACTTGAAAATGAAATAGTACTAGGAATTTTAATCAAAAGTATGAATTTTCATTTCATTTTGTTTCGTTTCATCTTTTGGAAGTGCTATCTGATGATCCAGAGTCTTTTAAAAGGGCTCTGGTGAAATAAATTATTATAATGGAACCTTAAAGTGGTCTGTTTTTCTTTAAAATATTAGCTCTGGATTTACCTTGAGCTCTCAGGATTTCATCCTCCTTGGGACTACCCATACGGATTATCAAATTTTTCATAACTTAAATATATATATATATATATATATATATATATATATATATATATATATATATATATATATATATACTTGTTAAAGACATTTAAAATCCTACTTTACAAATGAATAAATGTCTATTTAATTTTGTGTTTGTTGATATGATAAGTTTTTTCTTTTTTAAATATCGGGAGCAATTACGTTTTTTTTTATATCAACATAAATATTGTCGATTATGATTATCATCATGATGATTATAAGCATTTCCAGGCCCACTTTGAAATGGTGGGAGCAAAACGGATCGAGCTTCAGTTTGAAAAATGTAGTTAAGTTTTCGCCTCGTGTTGCCTTTGTGTTGTCTCAGCTTTCAGCGACCAGTCTCATATAATTTATCTTTCCACTTGAAACCCAGTGGGACAATTTTTATTTTTTAGTTTTACGCTATTGTTCCCACAATACCACAATACCAGGCTCAAGAACCACTTAAGGTAGAAGGCTACTGCGTGGTGTTGTCTTATGGATGTAAGAATTGTAGATTATGAGAATATGGAGGATTGATAAAGGCAAAAGCTGATCGTATATTTGAAGAGGTTAATTTTGTAGTTGTTGAGGAGATAGCATCATTTTGGGAGTCTGTTCCACAAAGCAACGGCTCTTGTCAAGAAACTGTTCTAATTGAACTTCATTCATACAATACAGAATACAGATATTTCGCTCCTGCTTAAACGATTTGGCGAGTTTTAGCTGTAATGATCTGAACTGGTGGAACTAGGGAATATAGCTATTTGGAGAGATATATGATAGTGACGTCGAGCTTGTAGAAAAGGAACTGTAGTGGGTAAGTAATTATTCATCTACAAAACTGTGTAAAGGCTTTTTGACCCCTGTTAATCCTGAAAAAGAGAGGATTGGACAGTTTTGGTCCTGATATAGTTGCCAACAATACCCCATTTTTTATCTGATCTGGTTCTTTTAAAGGTAGAGTATGGCAGGTTGGATCAGATAGTTTTTGAAGGGGTATAAAGAGAACTACAATTATACGCGTATTATTTGCTTTATGCTAACAGGCTTATCAGTCTGTGTTGATTAATATAGTTATCCTACAAATGCACAACGTAAAAGTAAACGAGAAAATATAAAACAACATCTGACGGTTCATAATCGGGCCTAATTTGCTATAATGTCGTGAAAAATGGCGATTAGTGAAGGAGAGAAAAGCTAATGAAAGAAGGGAATTTTCATCGCATGATAAACGAACTTTACCTTGACCCCGGTAGTCCGTCAACCAGCAGCTGGAATTGAGAAAAAGACAGACGACATCTACTTTAATCCCCTCTCACCCATCTTGGTCACGTCCAACTGAAACGTTCGGACATTTTGAAATGTTGATTAAACAAACACGTATGACAGGCGGCCATTTATTTGTTAATGCTAAGAAAAATGAGAGTTCAAATTATAAATCATAAATTCAAGAGTTAAAGTCAGCGCAGTTGATGAAATTTCTCACAGGGTTTCTTTCCAACAATTTTCTTTATACAGCAGAATCCTTCATATCCGGAATCCCTCATATCCGGAGTGCCTCATATCCGTAATATCGCATATCCGGACATGATTTTGATGTGTATATTTGAACTAGTTGGGTGATATGTAACTGATTTGAAATTTCTGTTTTTCAGGAAATTTACTTTGGATAATTGCTTATGTTTATTTCACCCTAATGGCTTGAATCGGTGCAAAAAATGATGGGAAGAAGAGGAAAGGATGACAACGAGACACATCTGCAACAAGATAGCGACGAGGTGCATGATTGTGATGAAAGCTGGACTGAAATTGGAAAGGTTGTCAGTTTTATGGAAAGAAAGCCAGCATTCAGTCATGACGATTGCAATAACGCACGCAGAGTTAAAAGTGTCTTTCGTTTAAAAAATTTCAAGAACAAAAGCAAAACGAAATGCGGAAAAAGTTGAGAATGACATTAGAAGAGAAAGAATCATCAGGCAACAGCGATTAAAAATCCTCGTTACATTATTTGTTTTGCATACGTGGCATACTTAATTTAATGAATTTTCATTAACATTACATAATTCATTTCTTTTTTCCTTAAAATCAATTCCGTTATATTTCACTCATCATTAGCTTATTTTGTTTACTATAAAACATTGAAAATATATGCTGAACCTGATTTCAGTTCTTTTATTTTAATCTAGATATAACCAATTCCTCATATCCGGAAGGCCTTCTTCGTCCGGTTGTCAGGGATTCTAATGTATTTTAAAATCCTTTTCGATTGACTTTCCAAGAAAAACGGTGTATTCAGCGTTGTCGAGTTTTCCGGTACGATCACCGCAGTTAAGCAATGTCGAGTCTGGTCAGTACCTAGATGGGTGACCGTTTCGGAAAACCAGGTGCTGTAAGCTTAGGTTTGCGGATGGTATAATGGATAATGGCTCGGAATTGTCAATCGCAGAGCCGAGCTCCAAATTCAGTTCCCAAATATCCTTGAGGGCGGGGGAATATGAATCCATTTCTTCTCCCCCCCCGGCTATGGGTCTCCAAAATAGAAATTCTCGCAGTCTAAAAATATTTTCTCACTTTAAATAACCTTCAGTGGGTTGATAAAAAAAAACAAATCCATCAATTAACGGCTTCAAGTATACTGTCAATTATCTTTCCTACATGTCCGCATAATTTTCATTTCTTATTTCCCCCTCTTACGTACATACAACAACCTTATTTTGTAACTGTCTACCTTGAGTGGCTCTTGGGCCTTGTATTGGTTGATCAATTAGTAAAAGAAAGATAACTTTTTGGATTTCGTTTATCGTTGGACTTTTGGATTGTTGTTGCTCCTACCTCTGCAGGTGAGTTAGTTATTGAGAAGGGCTGTGAACATTGACGATATAGGATTATTACTTTGCATAAGCTCTACGGTGGATCTGTCTTTGACAAAGATGGCCATAATTAGGGGCAATCTAAAAGAAAAGCGATTCATTTAATTAACTAGACTCTTGGAATCAAACTAACATTTTAGAAAGGGACAATTAAATAACGCCCATCGAGTATTAACAGAATGTCTCTTCAAAGGAGACAAAGGTAATTTGTCGAGGCAAAGGTCTTGCTGAAGTGACTCTCATAAAACTGATTCTTTAATTGAATTCCTCTCGAAGATTTGAATAAAAGATTAATCCGATCACTGTTAATCTAATTGGGTTTTTATTTAGTGTCTGTTTCCCGAAACTGAAGTTCAAAGTCTTTGCCTGGACAAGGATCGGATATGTTCTGGGACAGTATTAAAAATAAAGAAATAAAACAAAAAAAAGATCTTATTTGCTTTATTTACAATCGGACTAATGTCCTCATCTTTGTTGCTATTGTGAAGACCTTAGTCCAATTGTAAATGATCGAAATAATCCTAAGTTCTTATTCCAGAAATTCAGACATATGAATGCAAGTCTTGTAGTCGAAGTGGCTACAAAAAACCGAAGTCTGTACTCGAGCCCTATTAGAAAAGATAGGGTCTCACGAGCTGTCTTTTTAAGGGATAAGATACTCCTTTTTGGAATTATAGTGTAACACAATCTGCCTGCATTAATTTACTCCATTCTAGCATTGTGCAATTACTAAAAAAAGCTGGCTAAATAAGCAGAAAAACCAAAGTGTCAATCTAAACAGGTTTCAATTCGGGAATTTAATAAAGAAAGCAAAAAGTCGAGAAAAAATATGCACATCAACAGAGTTCAAACTTGAGTCCTCTTTTGTAGGAGAAACCACTATGTGACCTGGTCTCTGTGGCCAATTGGTGTAAAATATGCCGTTTGTGCAGGCCAGTAGAAATAATATACACTGTCTAAAAAGACGGGACATCTATTCAAACACGGGTGTCCACTGAAAAGACAAACGGAGAACAGCCTAGCTCTCCTCTGAGCAACTTTATCAAGTCATTAAGATAAGTTTACCCGTTGCCTTTATTCACATTGTCGTTTTATAGATAAATTTTAGCTATATCTGAAATTTTATACACATGCACGCACACACACGCGCGCGCACACACACACACACACATATATATATATATATATGTGTGTGTGTGTGTGTGTGTGTGTGCGTGCGTGTATTTAGGCAGCATATCTTTATTTAAGCATGTTTGGGTAAATAATCTGGGCATATTAAGTCTATTTTTAATTTAATGCTCTCAAATTCTTGGGTCAACTTCTTAATGTTGATACTAAATTCATTAAAGAAGGCGCCGTAGTTTTTTTTATTTCTTTTATTTTCCCAATTTCTTTCCCAAGGATGAAAAAACAAAAATAAAAAAAAGAATTATATAAATTAAAGTTATCACTCTTAGATAAAACTTTAAAAAAAAAACATAATAGCTTTAATAGTTAATTTTTAAATTACTTTTAGCGCAGTGCATTCATACGTATTTATAATTATAGCAGAGTGCATTTCATTCGCATTTGCAAAAAATGCCCGACTATTATTTACATTAATCTTTGTCAGAGCAATTCCCCCCTGAAGTTGGTCTTGGATTTGATTGAAAGTACTTGGGAAAATAAAAGAAATGAAATAAACTACGGCGCCTTCCTTAACGAAGTTAATATCAACATTAAGAAGTTGATCTGAGAATTCGAGTGAATAAAAATAGACATAATAATTCCAGATTATATATATATATATATATATATATATATATATATATATATACCTTTTTTTTGGAAAGAGCGTGTTATATAGCTTGATCAACAATCTAAACAAGGTCAGCACACTCAAAGCCTCGGTCACGATGACTTGTTACTTAGTGCTAGCACAGATAGGAACTGCCCCGAAGGGTTTCATCTACCCAATTTCACTCACAAGGTTTGGATCAACCCGTGGTATGGTTTTGAGGCATACCGATAACACCATGAAGTCCCATTCCTGACAAATCAAACGCGGTGAGATTTTCATGGTCAGGAAACGAACGTTCTAACCACTCGGCTACGGGCTCATACATACATACATATATATATATATATATATATATATATATATATATATATATATATATATAGAGAGAGAGAGAGAGAGAGAGAGATGAGACCATTTATTGGCTCCTTCCACTTCTCTAAATTTGACTAAACGACCGAATTTGTTGCTCGTGGTTGGAATTTTTCAGTCACCCTTCATATATCGAAATGAGACGTATATTCGCGTCAGTGTGCGTGTCGTCTATCTAACTGTTGGATTCCCTCCTTACAGTTTAGCTAGAATAAGCTCAGTTCATTTTCCGTATGTAACTCTCAAAGTTTCAAATTAACTTTGCACTTTTTGATCCTTCGATCACTAACATTTCATTTAGTCACCCCTACATCCCTTCGCCGACCCTTGAAACCACTTCTCTTCCAAATTATAGCTTTGGTCCCCTAAACAACAAACAGAAAAAAAAAGGAATTTTTCCAGTTTAAAACTAAGAAGGGACAATTTTTTTTAATCGCAGATTTAATTATTTCTTTGCGTTACATATACATATATACTCGATGGCTGGGGTCATTTCGGTGATTTGCAATGCTTAGCAAGCTTCTATCGCTAGACTAATCCCATCTGAGTAGTGAGTTCGATACTCATTTGGTGCTCCTAAACTTTCGGCCTTGTGCCATAATCTAGGCTATGATTAGAAAATCATTTAGGGCACTTCAACGTGGTGCAATTGTTAGCAAGCTTGTCTCGCTATTTCAATTACGACTAATACGTGAAATCAATCCTCTATGGATGCTCCCAAACTCTCGGCCTTGTGCCACATTTAAGCTACGCTTAGAAAATCACCATATATGATGTCTGTCGACGTTGAGCGAGTATGACCATCGCTGACAAGTTTGATGAACATTTTTTGTTCTCGTGAGAATGACAATAACTCTTGAAACTAGGGAGAGAGTCAAAATGCTTATTTCAGATGCAGTAAACTAAGATGCTTTGTACAGAGCCTGGCCTATTTTGTAAAGTCTTTTCAGATTGCTCGTGGGTTTTCATATGACGTGTGATTCTGAGGGAAGCTCCTGCATATTTTCTGACATATCCTGCAAGTTATTTCCAGCATTTTAGTGATTGTAATTTGAATACACATACCTCCATGGTAATTATCACTCAGATGAGAATCTCACCCTCACCCTTGCATTACTTGTGATGGCTTCCATCAGGTTTTGGTGTTCATGTCTTGTAAGATTAATTTTCTGACCATCATTCGATTTCATATCAGGTGTATATGACAGGTAAACTCTGTATCCTTGATTGGGTTGATCGGATCTGCATGTCCTACAGCTCTCCTCTTCAGTTCAAAATATATTTATTTTTTTAATCATTTCACCCCAAGCAAGACAATAAAGTCACTAAGGCACAAAGAATTGCTAAGTGTGAAATAATAAAAAAAAGAAAAATACATTATTAAGTAGAGTGAACAATAAAAGAAGAGGAATCAAGAAGACAGTAGATAACGATTGTCATTGCATTTAAATTTTGCACATCAAAGTTAACTGGAAAACAAAAAAACCAAAAGAGAGTTCCACAAGCGGGAAGTGCGAGAAAAGAAACTGTTATGGTTACATTTAGCCATTTCAACTATAAAATGATGAGACCTTGCCGCCAATCTAGTACTGCGATTAAATTCAAGTCTAGGTATTATAGCGAAAAGATCATCAGAACTATTATTATGAACGTTTTTATAGAAAATGCACAGGGAAGCTACATTACGGTGATACGAAAGTGACTGAAGTCAAGATGCCAGGTCAGGACCAATAACATTGCAGATATACATAATTTACGCCTATCTTGGTCAAAACAGACAAATTTTTTTCTTCTTAGCATTTGAAACAATATTTTAAAAAACCAAAACATTTTAATATCAAATCGCGAAATAAAAGTTATCTTGAATGGTCACTCTTCGAAATCTTTTGGCATAAATGCAGATGTTCTCCAAGGCTCTATCCGTGAACTTCCGTTCTTCCTAATTTTCATCAATAAACATCCTGATGGCATCAATTTTCAACTCGATATCCATACCAATGGCACAATTATTTACTCCTGTCTTAGTGGTAAGTCTAATTGGTTCGGTAAGGTCAATTTTGCAGGCGGTCTAAAAAAATGACCTAAAATCTGTTATTAAATGATTCTGGCTTGTTAATTTTCTCTTTTAATCATCTGAAAGAATCCTTTTTACCACCCATTAACATGGAGACTGACTCATTACGTCTTCTCGAACAAACGAAGTGAAAAGAATATATTGAATCAATTGCTAGGTTTGCAGCCAAGAAGCTTGGTGCACTGAATCGTACTAGACAATTTTTCCAACCGGAAACTATCTTAAATATTTATAAGTCTACCATTCGTCCATGCCTTAAATATAGTTTCTCATCTGGTCTGGTGCTTCTGTTATATATTTAGAGATTCTTGATAAAATCCAAAGAAGAATCTGCAATGTTATAGGTCTTGACCTGACATCTCGTCTTCAATCGCTTTCCCACCACTGTAGCTTCCTTGTGCCTTTTCTATAAATATTTTCATGGTAATTGTTTTAATGAGATTTCCTCTTTGGTACTCAGATTTTATGAATTTAAGCGCAGTACTTGATTGGCAATGAGGTCTCATCATTTTATAGTTGACATGGCTTGATGTAACCGTTTCCTTTATCGCACTTCTCGCTTGTGTAACTCTTCCAGCTTTCTCCTAGCATCTCGGCTTCAGTCCCTTTGCCACCGCCGTAATGTAAATTCCCTTTGACTTTTCTATATATACTTTCGTGGTAATTGTTCGCACCTAAATTTTATGAATTGAAGCGCAGTGCTAGATTGGCAGCAAGGTCTCATTTACAGTTGAAATGGCGAGATGTAACCGTAAGTTCTACGATGACAGTTTCTTCTATCACACTTCTCGCTTGTGGAACACTCTTCCGGCTTCTTACTTTCCAATCAACTTTGATCTTCTCAGATTTAAATACAATGCTAATCATTATCTTCGGTCTTCCTGAAACCAGTCCTATTATTGTCCTCTCTCCTTAAAAATATTCTTTCTCATACACACAGCAACTCCTTGCGTCCTAGTGGCTTTATTGCCTTACTGGATATGGAATGAAAAAAAAGCAACCAAAAAACAAAACAAAAAACCGTTAAGATTTGACACCTACCCAGAGATTTAACAATTCATTAGATCGTTGAGAGAATCGAATGCATTTTTTAATCCAACCTTATTTCTCACAGTGAGAAACTCTGTTTTAGTAAAATGTTTATATA
Organism: Acanthosepion pharaonis; assembly: GCA_903632075.3. Taxonomy (NCBI): domain Eukaryota; kingdom Metazoa; phylum Mollusca; class Cephalopoda; order Sepiida; family Sepiidae; genus Acanthosepion; species Acanthosepion pharaonis. Next base: position 524,549 of record CAHIKZ030004876.1, read on the forward strand.
TATATATATATATATATATATATATATATATATATATATATATATATATATATATATAATTGGGAAACGGCAGGCTGTACTGCTTGACATTTGCGGCGGAAGTACGAACATTTCAGAGTGTTTGGATGTCAATTTGAGGACAGTGCAGAGAATTCGGAAAAAAGTTGGATGAGTCTAATGGTGATTCCGAAGGAAGGTAGCTCGGAAAACTTACTCTGATCGTTCTGATAAGAAAAGAATTCCTGAATTTGTTGGTGAGTGCCTCAGACTCAACACAGAAACCTACATCTAGTGCTTTAAGGAAGTAGTGTTGCCCTGGGTCAAGAGGGTAGCTGCTGGAAGGCCCTATGTCTGGCAACAGCACTCTGCACCATGCCACACAAGCAGGAGAACCCACTCATGGCTGTCAGTCAATTTCTGCAACCACATCACCCCTTACATCTGACCAGCTAACTCCGAAACTGCAAACCCCTTGGCTAATATGTGTGGAGCGCAGTTAAGCAAGAGATCTACAAAACACCTTGTAACACCAAAGATGAACTGAAGTCAAAATTAATCAAGCAAGCTGTCGGGAACAGTTGCAGAAGATTCCGAAGTTTTTTGAAGGTCGTGGTTGAAGGGAACAATGATTTTATTGAATAAATTTACTCTTTAGTATTTCAAGATATTTTTGTATAATTTTGGTAAATATATGTTTTAAAATGAGATGTCAGTGTTATTTTACTTTTAGCGTAATTTAGAGGACGATTTATCTATCACCCACTCTCTTTTTCTCTTTTATATAAATATATATATATATATATATATATATATATATATATATATATATATATATATATATATATATATATGTGTGTGTGTGTGTGCGTGTGTGTGTGTGTAAAAGGCTCAAACACTAATATTCCATGGTTATAATTTATTACATTGGAATCGTAATCACGATCCAATTCATCAGACGTACAAATTCAAAAGGAAATCTGAAAATATTTTCCTTTTATATTATATTCTTGCACTGTCTTGGACATTGAGCTCTACATGGATTCTATCCTCTTGGAAATTTATATATATATATATATATATATATATATATATATATATATATATATATATGTGTGTGTGTGTGTGTGTGTGTGTGTGTGTGTGTGTGTGTGTGTGTGTTGTTCTCAGATGGAGTATATTTGTAAAAGAGATAAAATGAATGAAAAGACAAGAGTAAAATAATACATAGTTTTAGCCAACACGTTTTGTCATCTGACAGACTTTATCAAGGCAAATGTGATGGTTTTATTTTGCAACAAATATATATTTGACAGTAACTCAAAGCCTGGCTTACGTCTTATAGCATCTTCGAAAGGAAATTTTTAAATTTAAAGATGGTCATAAATATTTATCAGGTTAACTGAAATGTCTAGGCATTTAGACCTTAGATTACGTCATTTAGTAAACGCGAAAAAGAATTAAAAATATTTTGTTTGTATTATACATCTCCGAAGTTTGAAATGATGGATTCAACTATTTTCTTTGATTTTTCAACACATGTTGTGTATGTTGGTTTCGGAAAATAGTAATTCCTTCAGGAAAGGTGTGATTGGGAAAAAACGGGGGCGTAGATTGATATTTTTGATAATATTCGATGGTGCCACTGTCGAGGATTTTCCTTTAGTGTAAATTACTTTTTCTTTTAGATAAAAACTGTGGTCGAATTTATTTGTGTATAACTAGTGCGTTTGTCTAATTATTATTTATAAGGTCTCTTTTGTGTTCATAGACACTTGTGAGTGATGAATTGTTTCCCATCTCACAACCCTGTTGCTAACTGCTCGCTACTCTAGCGTTAATTTCATGGTAGATGTTCGAGCGAGCTACATTCGTTGTTACCATCAGTTCATGCCTTCAACTGCTAGGGTCCACCATGATACGTACACTGATTCGACTCGTCCGGATTCTCTATGTATTCTACTGGTAAATAGAAAGCTCCACTAAGAGAGATCCTTCCCTGGAATTGTTATGTTGCGGAACGGACTCCCGAGAGGGTACTTCCCAGATCATTACTATCTTATCCTTTTCAAATCTATTTCATCCTATCTATCCCAGACACCTCTTTCTCTCTTTTTGTACGCTGTTACAACAAGAGCAAACGTCTGCCTTGAGTGGCTCTTGGGCTTTGGATTGGGTGAACAATAGTAAAAAAGAGAAGTGTGTAAGTTGGATGAATAATGCTTTGAACAGTCTAAAGAAAATGGGAGCCTGTATGCATGCCTTGAAAATCGGTATTAGAAATCTTCGCCTTTATATGGCTTGAACACTGACCACTGAAATCAATGATTGATACATCATGGTAGAAATATCTAATTTCTAATATCATGTAATATCGATGCTCGGCTCATTTGCCACTCCCAAATAGTCTGAATTAGGATTCAGGCCTATTCCTTTAAATGACGATGTAGATAAAATCACTCGATATAAAATGGATCTCTCATCTTTATATTTCTCTGTCCTCTCGGTGCTTACTGTAGACATCAAGACATGCCACCTCTCTTCATCTTCAAAGTGCAATGGGTGATACTGGATGGGGGACGTTTCAATTGGTACTAAACCTATGTTATTTAATAGTTTCCGGACCCGAAGGAACAAAATTGTTTCTGAAGAGTAAATTACTTTTACTTATTTATTTATATTAAAACGTCTACTCTGTATCGTTTGAACGCAAACGCTGTTATCTCACTGAACGTGTTCGCTTTTCTTCCTTCACAGTCAAGAAGTACCCCGACTGATTGCGTTAAGGGTCACATTCTAAAGATTCAGCATCATTTTTTTTTATCTTTGCAAATTAACTTGAAGCGCTGACGTTTTAAACATCATGAACTGAACTAGCAGAAGTCAGTGGGTACAAGTCATTCGACTTTTTAGGACGCCACGAGAAGAAGAAGAAGAAGAAGAAGAAGAAAAAAATGGATGTGACATTTGCATATTTTCTTTCCAATGTCTGTAGCTGGCAGGGGTAGATCCAATAAACTCTTGAGAGTGTTAGAAAAGCCTTAATCTAAAATTCCTTCTCAAAATACAATCTCTTGTCATGTACGTGTGCCCAGACATATACTCACATTGAAACAGATGTTCATAAATTGGATAAACGAAAGAGACAAGGGGACATTTTTTCAACAGACGGTTTTTTTATGTCGTTATTTACAGAGTTTAGTTGAGTTTGACAGCAAATGCGAAAAAGGAGGCAACCAATGAGAATTAAGCTTACTGCGAAAGCCATGATATACAAATCAAAATTTCTAACCAATCATTCTGCGTGTTTCTTCGTTCCTTTTATTACCCCAGAAAAATAATGGATTTTTCCTTTTTGATCGCGACGAAAAATACATATCAGAGACGCTGTTTAGTTACAGTGAGAAAGAGAAATCCGAGTGTGAAAATCCCTCTTTGGAGGGGGTAGACACATTCGGATACTTACCGGTTACAGGGATCCGTCTAGCTTGGACCGGCTCTGACAAGTTTGGACCAGCTAAGATTAGCTTAGACCAGATTGGACAAGCTATGACCAGCTAAGACCAGCGGTCCGAATGAAGACACTCGGGTTCCGACGTTAAAAAACGACTTGTGTCACAACCTGACTCAGTGGAGGGTGGGGGTCAAGTAAATACCGTTAGAAAGAGAAAGCCAGAAAAAAGAAAAAGAAGATAAAAGAGGCGATAACGTTCTCATGTTCATTTGTACCCGCTTACTTCTTTAAATGATAATCTGTTTTCATACTTATGACTGTTGTTGCAATATGTTGTAGTCATAGGCAACTCATCACTTTATAAAAATCAGTTAAACTAACCTTAACCTTGAAGGTGAAATTACTATTCAATCGTAGTGAATATTTTTAAATAATTGTAGTTTACAACATTTTATTCATTACTATTTTTGTTGGAATATTTGGTTAAGGTTGTTAAGCTCAAATATTTGACGAACGTAATACTGGAAATTCCACAGGTATTTTATAGTCATGAAACTCGTAATGAGTTTATTCAATCATTAACTAAAGAATTATGATTCATCAGAAAATACAAATCTTAAAACCACGAGATTTTTATGAGCACAACTAGTTTATATTATTTGGTTTGGATTTGGGTGTGTAGAACATCGACTTCTGAAACAAGTGGAAAATACATAATTATTTCACTATAGGGCAGACCGCGCGTGCAAAAAAAAAAAAAAAAGATTCAAAAAACATATGCATAACCCAAATCAACCATTTGTCCTTGCATAGAATACTGCAGCCATATATGGTCTGGTGCTCTCCGCTGTTCATCTCGAGGTCCTCAACAAAATCCAGAAACAGATATGCAACGTGATTGGTCCTGATCTGGCATCTCGTCTACAGTCACTTTCTCACAGACGTGCTGTCAATTCCCTCAGTCTTTTCTACAAGTATTTTCATGGCAACTGCTCTGGCGAGCTACTTTCGCTGGTTCCCAAACTGCATGAATTTAAGCGTGCTACTAGGTTGACATCTCGGTCCCACCCTTTCACTGTCGAAACGTTTAAATGTAACCACATCTTCTACTCCAACAGCTTCTTATCTCGCACCTCCCGCCAGTAGAATTCCCTTCCTATCACTTGCTTCCCTGATAGCTATAATCTTCAAATATTCAAATGGAATGTCAATCGACATCTTCAGATGCTTTTTTTCCTTGATCCCTGTCCTTCTCTTTATCCTTTTCCCAAACAATCCTCTTTACTCTTACTCTCACTCTCTTTAACCCCTTGCGTGTTAGTGGCACTCCCGGGTTGCTTTGGGTGATTTGCTTAAAAAAATCCTTGTAAAATAGTCTTGCAGAATAACATATCCAAACACATAGACGTGTAAGCTTAGAACAGCAGTTTGTAATTTGAGGCTACACATTCTTTATAATCTGGTAAACATTTCTCTGAAGGCGTTTAATTTATGAAAACAGTCGCCACAGTTAAGAAACATTCTATCTATTCCCTATCTAATGGGTGACATACAGGAAGTACAAAAAACAAAAGATAAGAAGCAGACCGGATTTGAAACCCTGACTGTTCGCCCAAATCAACATTTCATGTGTCGTTCCAACAACCGAATTCAGTTTTACATTTACATGATTAAAACACGTACATACATTAATAATAATAATAATAATTATTATTATTATTATGATTATTATTATTATTATTATTATTATACATTGATTTAAGGAGGCACGGTGGAGTAATGGATAGCGGCTTGGATTGAGGATTTCCAATCGAAACCATTACATTCACTTACGTTATAATACCCTTGGGAAAAGTATGAATCCTCTTCTTCCCCCCCCATGGGCAAATAGCAGGATAGACCGGGTTCTATAGTCTTGGATGGAAACTGGTCTACCGTAGAAAGAAATGGCAACCTACTGCGGGAAAAATCTGCCTCGTCAGTCATGTAGTGAAAGATACATGATCACCTACGCGTGTATCACGTATGACACATAGCTGACATTTTGGTTTATTCACACCAGTTTCTTTGTCGGAGTTATAATTTTTCCTCTGATACATACGCACGCTTTATATATCTATTTTTATTAACAAAAGCAAAATGCTACAACGATATCAGTGCCATTATCTCTGCCAGTAATCTATTAACTAGGTGCCGTGTTGACAATGGACGTTTGGTAAATATACGATTTGTTAATTTGGAGGATATCGTACAGATCTCGTTAATGACTTTATTGCTGGTTCAGTTGTTTGTATGCGTGAGAATTGATCTCTTTCTTTGCTCGAAATCTGTGGTTGGTTGGTTGTTTTATTGCATATCAACCTCAGTGGGTCATTTAATGCTAAGAAAACTTTGAAATAGATTCATAGCGATAGTTTGGTAAAAAAAAGTGTGTATGTATACATATATATTTGAACTATATTTCGATTATTCATATTTTTGAGTACAATAACGTATTGCTGGCAATATTTTTTTTCAAAAACGTATTGCTGGTAATATTTTTACAATGCATTTCTGGTATTAAAACCTATTTGATATACACTTTTTGTGTTTTGACCCCAGTTTGGGGGTTAACTATTTCCCCATAGCTGGGACCCTAACAGGTGCTATCAGCCCGGGTCAGGGTGAAACTGGGAACACGAGCAATTAAGAGGTGGATCCACGCTCCTCAAAATCTCCTGATCAGAGGCCTTACTGCTAGACGTAGTTTATCGTCTTACCCGGTCAAAATCTATGATAGCTTTCATTCCGTTTTTGATATTGGCTCCTTTTTTTTTAGTTTACAATAACTATCATTCACTAGTTTTTAACAATTCTAATTTATCCACCTAAACACTTGCCCACGGCATTTATAATGCTGGTAACATGATATTATATACATACATACATACATACATATATATATATATATATATATATATATATATATATATATATATATATATATATATATATATTTATACATTTATAATGCTGGTAACATGATTATATATCCCTTTGCTACACAAGCAAAAAGCAGTTTGAATGCTTCTTAGTATTGTAATGAGTCATTTGAAAATTAGAAAATAAGAAGCTTTGCCTAAGCATCCGGTTAAAGAAATTTTTCAATAAAAAAAGAGTAAATGAGGATCTTTATTACTTAATGGAATGATTTCAGTAGATTCTTGGATGTTTTAATAGAGGATGGAAGATGCGACACCAAAATTCGAATGCGCATTGGGATAGCGAAAGATGCCTTTCAAAAACTAAGCAAAGTATTAAGAAACAGGAATTTTTTCGCCAAAAGTAGAGAATGTTGAACTGTTACGTAATATCAGTTTTCTTATGAGGCAGTGAATGCTAGACGATCTCCTCTCAGAAGAAGAAGAGACTTGAATCAAGAGAAATGTTGTTCTACAGAAGGATGCTGAGAATGCCATGAAAGGATTACGTAAGCAGCGAAGAAGTTTTAAGTAAAATGGAAACAGAAAGGACACTCATCCTTAGAATCAGAAAGAGGTGAAATTTCTGGGACACATAATTAGAAAAGAGGGCTTGGAGAATTTGACACTCACAGCATATATCGAAGGTAAAAGGAACAGAAAGGCTTCAAGAACACCAAAAAGCTGTAACACGAAGAGAAGTAGAAAAATCAGCGTGGCTGATCACATATTGAGAGAATAGGGAAATCACCGCCCTCTGTGGGATCAGGTTGAAATAATAGACAAAGAACATCATTGGAAAATTTGAAAACTTAAGGAATCATCACATATGCTAGGCCAAGCATATAAATGAATGCAATATAGGAACCAATAACAAGGGGTGCCAGAGAAAAGCAATACGAACAACGAAAATTGCAATATGAGCTCTGGAAAAAACATATAATGATAACGGCAAAAATTGCAATATGAGCATTGGTAAAAACAGATTTCTGAAGACATTAGGTTTATAATTCTCAGAAATTCATACACAGATGTCCTCAAGGACACATGGCACAGTGGAGATAAAGGCGTTAGATCAGTGTGCTACCAAGGATGTAAAAGAGATTTAGAAAGCAATTGTTAAGTTTGATGAAAATTGGTTGTGACAGGACCCAAAGAGTTGTGAGTTCAATACCCGGTTAAAGCGGTGGAGAACTAGGAGAGAGGAATTAACAGGAGATAACTGATAACTGACATCCATTAGACATGGCACGTGGAACGAGAACAGTCTACCCAAGCGAGCGAAATAAAGGGTTCAGTTCGACATTCCAACCACTTGACGAAGGCCGAAACGTTGTGATAAATAAAACGTTGGTAACAAAGATGAGGATGATAGTCCGAACAATGTAAATAGTGTAAGAGATCGGTTCTTATCGTAAATAAAAATCGATAATTTTAAATACATAAAAAAACTTCAGTCATTTGTAGCCAACAATAAGTTGATTGTTTAACAGTCATTTAACTTGATAATTGAGTCCAGCCATATTGTGAAAACCCGAGTAAATAGTGAAAAATGGCGATTTTTACAAGTTTTTTTTTTTATTTTTCGTTGATCTTTCAACCAATTTTCATCAAACTTAACAATTGCTTTCTAAATGTACCCTCTTTTACATCCTTGGTAGCACACTGAGAAATTGAACTATCTGAAGTGGGTCTCATGTTGCCTGTTTTAACCCTTCATGTCCTCGGCTAACTTCGATTGAATAAATACTGACTACTTCTGTTATATGAGTAACTGCATTAATTCAAAAAAGTTTTTTTTTTTAATGAAAGTACTTTAAAGTAATTGAAGATAGACCCTGTTACATCTAAATATGATGTTGTTTTTGCTCCATTCTAAGTGAACGTTTTTTCTGATCAACCGGCTGGGTATGTCTGCTAGTAAAAAATATTTTAGAATTCTTATAAAAGAGGAGGACATTTTATAATGTGTTATAAAACGTTAACGTTAATTTCAGGTTTTACATGAGAAAAAAAAAAAAAAAAAAAAAGCGAAGGCGGCATTAATCGTCCGTTATCAAATGTAGCTTGGAGGAGTTGTTCACGTAATGAATACAGGGTGTGGCAGAAATACCTCCCACATAATGGTAAGACATTAGTGGCAATGGTATCTTCATGAAGCTATTATGTGGGAGGTATATTTCTACCGCACCATGTACTATAATGAAGCCACAATGAAAATTATACCTAAGATGAAAATAATAATTATTTACTAATTAATGACTATTTACTAAATTATACATTTGTTGTTACAAATCTACAATGAATTAGAAATCTTTTATTCTTTACATTTAATAATAATTAACCGAAAAGGTTTTTTTTTTATCATGGAAGTCACAGCCAAACTTGTCAACCCCTATTTCTCTACTCCTTTAACTTTCAGCGTATTATTTTTTAAACTGCAAATATCTTAAGAATCACCTTCTTTTATGTGTCGTGTCTCTTAAGGATATGGGCGATCATGGCTCTCCACATTTTCCCGTACTTTGTAGCTCTTAATAAATGTTGTCTTTTTGCTATCTCTCACAAGCCCCGTTCTGCCATCCATTTACACAAACTCATTCTTCGTCTTCTATGTGTCGAGTCCCTTCAGGACGTTGGCAATCATGGCTCTCCGCAATTTCCAATATCTGAAGCCTACAGACATCTAAGTGATCGATCAATGAAAATCACACTGACATTCTACTAAAAACGATCAGAGAAAATCTCCATATAAATGTGAACTACAGAATAGACGTTTTAAGGAATCCGTTGAATCAATAAGCAAATAATAATAATAATAATAATAATAAGAAGAAGAAGAAGAATTGTTTGATTTGATAGATCTTAAAAAGAAAATTTGTCGCGGTGTCAGTCGCTTTTGATTGTTATAATGATGAAGGTATTAGGCCGAAGGCAACCATTTATCAAAGTTAGATATGCTAATATGGCGGACAGTTGAACACTCAATCCCTCAACTGTCAAAATGAAATGTTCCGGAGATAGAAAAAATATTTATAGGGAATTTGATCATTGGTATTTATTAATCTTAGATTAGCTTGACACAAGGCAACAGTTACGGAGCAAATAATATAAAATTCAACGATAGTATACAAGATTCTACGAGGTTACTTTACTAAGCTTAAATTATGCAAGAGTGTATTGTGACACCGAATTCCGAAGACGTATTGGAATAGCAGGAGGTGTCTTCCAAAATATAAGCAAAGTATTAAAAAACAGAAAAAAATCGTTACAAACAAAGAAAAGAGCGCTGAACTGCTATGTAATAGCAGTCTTCTTATATGACAGAGAATGCTGGACAATCTTCTCACAGATGAAGAGACTTGAGATAGCAGAAGGATGCTGAGATTACCATAGACGGCCAACGAAGAAATTTTAAGGAACATGGGAACAAGAAAGACAATTATACTTAGAATAAGAAAGAAAAAATTTGGGAACAATTAACGAGGAAAGAGAACTTGGAGAAATTGAGACTCACGGGATAAGAGGAAACAGAAAGAAAGAACGAGTAGCCACACTTATAAGATAGTGAAAATGGATGATAGACCAGAGATTTGAAAGGATAGTTTAAAAAAATACATTGCTTAGAGCAACGAAGGGTAGGAAGATATGGAGAGCCATGATAACCTACGCTATGAAGGGAGATGGCACAGAAAAGATTATTATTCTGAGAGGATCGAATTGAACAAAACTTGAGAAGCATTTATAACAAGAGACAGCATGTTTTTTTTAGTAGCTGACAAAATTTTAGGGCGTTGCTGTTAGTTTAAAAAGAAGCTGCTAATCTGGATTCGCCTGACAAAAGGCTACAAGTGTGATGGTCATTTAGAGATGATCGAACTTGCGATAATAAAGAGCGTAGAGACGGATTAGTTTTCCAAACATTGGTCCAACGGGGAAGCCTGAAAACTGGTTCTGCAGTAGCAGATACACATTTACGGAACAATGTAGAAAAAAAAAAAGGCAGAGGTGAAATGGCTTTGAAATTTGATATATATACGGGAGGGGGCGTTGCTCACAAATTTTTGAAACAAAATGATCGGGCGAAAATGAAGGACCACAAATGATAGAGTTATGGAAATTACATTTATTGAATTAAATTATAACGTTCTCACTCGCTTCAGTTGTTTAAAGCAATGCTTAATATGGTCGTCTCACCACACCACATAGTTTCCATAAGTGATCATAGCTTGTGCAGCAGTTTTTTGGTCAAACTGACAATCACCATATTCTTTAGATCTCGGTCCTAGCTACTTTTTCTTCTACAAAAATCAAAGCACAGGAATTTGATTTTGTAGCGGTGACGTCAAGTTAAGTACATAAGCCATTATCAAGATGACAATTACATTACAATATATTAAGCAATACACGGACAAAACAGTGATGATAGTCTGTTTCTGTTTACATGTTTCCAAGCTCGTGCATATAAGACGCTGGAAGCGAAAGCTTAGATAGGATTAAAAAATATGTATCAATATTGTGATTTTCTTTCTTCTTTTAATAATAATGTTATTAAGCTTATCAGGCGATATTAAAAGAATTTACATAAAATAAATAGACAGCACTTGTCTATATTATTTAATGAAACATGCATCAATGCTGCCTAAATACACACACAATATATATATATATATATATATATATATATATATATATATATATATATATCGACGGAATTCCATTAGTTGAATTTCTCCCATCTTAATTTATTTCACCTCCCTTCCATTTTTTTCTTTGTTCTTTTTTTTAAACCTTTATTTCCTTTCCTCGGCCTTTTTCTTCTTATTTCTCTTCTCTCTCTCTCTCTCTCTCTCGCTGTTATTAACCACTTAACTTCCTTTCCTTCTCCACATGTAAATTCTTATTTTACCTTTTATGGAAATCTTTCTAATGACAGAAGTTGAAGATATGTTCCGTTAACTGCATTTCGGAATAAAATATTTTAGTAGCATCGTGATCTCCCACCTGATGAAACGTTAGATATTTTTAACGTTGAAACAACATGTACAGTTTTGTAGTGTGTATGTGCATGTTCTAATGTAACACTGCATAATATATATATATATATATAGTGTTATATATATATATATATATATATATATATATATATATATATATATATATATATATATATATATATAGTATATATATATATATATATATATATATATATATATATATATATATATATATATATATATATATATATATAATATAATGTGCAGGTATGCAGAAAATAAAAAAGAACACGTTGGGTGCATAATCCGGAGTTCCTTAGTATTTTTTTTTTTTATTTTTAAGAAGACAGTGCTCCATACAGAAATAGAGCTTTATTATAATAATATTTTTTTGTTTAAAATATGATTCCTTCGCTACATAAGAGTTCTCATGTTTCAAAAAACGAGATCCGAAACCATCCAAATAATTATTAAAATTAAGTTGAATTGAGATGTTTAGACCCGTTTATGGTTTCGGCTCTCGCTTTTGAAACATGAGAACTCTTATGTAGCGAAGGAATCATATTTTTAAACAAAAAAATATTATAATATATATATATATATATATATATATATATATACAGTGTGTTACACACACACACACACACACATACAGGCACATATATATGTGTGTGTGTATACAGACAGTTTCATGCTTTTTTTTGTAACTAGAGATGTGACCTGACGAACCAAGAGAAATATATTTTTCTGGGGAAATAAATTATAGTCATAAAACCTTTAGGTTGTCTCTTTCTTAATTATTTAATTAATATTTGCTCTGGTATTCCATTGATTTCTCTGGATTACATCTTCTTTGGAATTATCCACAGAGATTCCCAAGCCCTTTATTACCTTACTATATATATATATATATATATATATAGAGAGAGAGAGAGAAGACAGAGATAGAGAGAGATAGAGAGAGAGAGAGAGAGAGAAAGAGAGAGAGATGCAGACATTGCAGGCAGATATACAGGTAGACATTATTTTTTTTATAAACACGCATGTGTGCGTGTGTTTATAGGTTTCCTTAAAAGTAGGAAATGCATTGCTGATATTATTTTGCTCATGTAAATAATTCAATCACAAAAGAAAGCAATATGCATGCATACAAGTCCCGTAAACACTTAAGGTCGCAGAGGCACAATATCTACCGAAGCCGCAGTAGCAATGGTGTTTCCTTGGCAAGATAGCCTGATAAAGACGAACATTTTCTAGGCTGGTTTCAATTCAGAGTCTTCTTTCTGATATATATATATATATATATATATATATTAATCAATTCACCCCAAGCAAGGCGATAATGCTACTAAGTGACAAGGGACGACTGGGTGTGAATGAGAATGGAAAAGATTTTAGAAAGTCCCGGAAATCCTATTCTAAATAAGAATCAAGAGAAAAACCTCTACTCCTGTTCAAAATCCGGGTTGGAGTGTGAACCAAACTATAGGCGAATTTATCTACACCTATTGAAGATAAAAAAAATAAATAAAAAAATTAAATTAATAAATATCAAATAAAATTTCAAGTGGAGACTCTATATATTCTGGCAGATCTTCTATTATCACAGTGTGGGTTACCTATTAACAGAAGTGATGGGAATAAAAACAATTCAAACTCTAAATCAATTCGGCTAGATATATATTAAAAAAAAAATCTAAAATCTCCAGCATCCCTCGTTCGTCGCATTTGTAGTCGTACCAACATAACAAATTTAGTCCGATGAAATCCTGATGGACGAACTAGGTAGTATAATTAAAAAATTATTAGTAAAAAACGCACTCTCTTAAATTTTCAAAAAAATTCAACCTCAGCGTTGCGACTGCACGCTCCAAAAGTTTTTATCCGTTAACAATAACACATTTCTAAAAAAACATATTTCGATTCGCATTTAATTTTTCGTCTCTGATGTTACCTGGATTTACTAAAAACAAAATAATTTCCATGCCTGAGGATGACTGTGTGTACAGTTGAAAGTACTAGCAGATTAAAAAGAAGACCTTATACAGCTTGTAGTTATTAAAAACAAGGATCATAACATTCATCTAGTGGTTCGTAGGTTAATGCAACTTTTAAATTTAGTTTGCGAAGAGTTTTCGCCATTTTATATCATTAATTTTACTAATCTACTTTTGTATGAATGATTCATTTTTTTATATATATATATATATATATATATATATATATATATATATATATATATATATATGTATATGTGTGTGTGTGTGTGTGTGTGATGAATGTATGTTACATCATTAATTTAAACAAAGAAAGACAATCGCAGTTGGGACAAACTAATCGACAGTACAATTAATGGCAACAAAATTCACAATACTGTTGCCTGTAAAAAATCTTTCGTTCAGTAACTTAGTGATTTCCCAGTCTAATATTTCAAACTCAAACTCATTTTTTTCTGTTTCTTCCTTTCTATTTTATTTCATTTGAAACTTCGAAACGTTGATTCGAAATGCTTTTGTGTATTTTGAATTGAGATTGTACTTGACCTGAATCTATGCTACCACGCCCATGCCCCTCCTTTCAGCCTTTCCCTCGTTTCCACAAAGAGCGAAACTGCTGGACTGAAATATTGGTCTTTCCATTACCACAAGAGTAGTTAAGATTAAGAGATTACTCTCTCTCTCTCTCTCCCTCTCTCTCTATCTATCTATCTCCCTCTGTCTCAGTGTCCTTTACAGAAGAACCAATTTTCTAAACCTAATTTGAATCCAAGTATTTCATGATAAAAAAAAAAACAAAACAAAAAAAAAGACCAAAAACATCAGACTCTCACTCACAGGCGAGATTTGGTGAGTCTCTTCCTGCTCTGTCGCTACAGGGCAGGAGCTGCCGAGTCCTCACTATGCAGTCTCGATAGAGTCTAAAAGCGTCCCTAGTTTCCTTGTCTACGACTAGTTATTTTCCACCCTCCAACTTCTTTCTCAGGAGCGAGAAGTGGCGAGTCTCTCACTGATTTGTCGCTACTGGACAGGAGCTGCCGAGTCCTCACTTTCAAGTCTCGACAGTATAAAAGCGTCTCTGAGCCCTTGTGGGTGACTAATTATTTTCCACCCCCTCAACTTCTCTCTCACACGCGGGATTTGGCGAGTCTCTCATTGCACTGTCGCTACTACCATGGGAAGTGCTCGGATGAAATGCATTCTTTGCTTCCACCAGGCCTAAACTTCACGGCCCAGACCCGCTATTCCACTCACGTAGTAGCCAACCACTCAATTCCCTTCGTATTCCATCGGCGAGATTTAAGTTCCACTCAAACAGCTTCTTCCCGTGAACCACTGCTCTGTCAAACAGACTCCCAAGAGGATGCTTCCCCGATCACTACAATCTTAACTTGTCCAAGTCTAGGGTTAACCGTTATCTTCCCCTCTTATCCATATAAACAACTCTCTACCTCGAGTGGCCTTGTACTAGATGAACCTTACTGTAACCCCCACCCCGATTTTTAAAGCCTATTTTTAAATATTGAAAGCTAGTTACTGGGGTTCCATTCCAGTAGCAGTATCTTCCTAATCAATACATTAGAATTAGAACCTGATATCTTCAGCAATGTTCGTAGTATGACCCGTCGTAAAATAAGACCAAGACTCATACGATATATTGATGTGTGAAACACATTCCCACACTAAATGCTGACCAAACAGCAAATAAATAAGACCGTGGTTTTCGTAAAACATTCATAAAGAAAGAAGTATACAAATCGACAGACATTGATTAAAATGCTTTCACTTTCTTAATGGGTTTACTTACTTAGAAAAAGAAATTATACCGTATTTTTAGCTTAAAAACCGTGGTGGAGTGTGAAGCAGACGATAGGCGAACTTATCTACACCTATTGAGTAAAAAAATAAAAAAATAAAATTAATAAATATTAAATAAAATTTCAGGTGGAGACAAATATATATATATATATATATATATATATATATATATATATATATATATATCCTTACTCTGTCTTAGACATTGAGTTCTACCTGGATCCTTCCTCTTGGAAAAAATTTTTTTCTGAAAATATACATGTATGGGAATTTTTTAGATATATTTTTCATATGTATGTATATTTTCGACTAATATTATCTATATATATATATATATATATATATATATATATATATATATATATATATATCCTGGCAGATCTATTATCACAGTGTGGGATACCTACTAACTAAAGTGATGGAAAGAAAAACAAAAAAGAAAGAAAAAAAAACCAAAATCTCAAAATCAATTCGGCTAGATATAAACAAAAATTCTAAAATACCCAGAACCCTTCGCTTGTGTGCATGTGTAGTCGTATCACTATAACAAATTTAGTCCGATGAAGTCCTTTACTTACTGAGAAAAAGGAATTATACCGTATTTTTAGTTTAAAAAACCGGGGTGGCGGTGTCAAGCAGACGATAGGCGAACTTATCTACACCTATTGAGCATAAAAAAAATATAAAAATTAAATTAATAAATATTAAATAAAATTTCAGATGAAGACTATATATATATATATATATATATATATATATATATATATATAAATTAATTGATTAAAAACATGGTTTTTTTCGCTACACAGTTCTAACCATGTTCCAAAAAACATATTTTAAATCAATTAAATTATAAAAATATTAATGCTCTGTAAATTTACATTGAGCACTATTTTGTAAAAATAAAAATATCTATAAGAACACCGGATTATATATCTTACTGTTCTTTCTTTTTTATATATATATATATATATATATATATATATATATATATATATATATATATATATATATCCTAGAAGAACTATTATCATAGTTTGGGATACCTACTAACAAAAGTGATTGAAAGAAAAACAGAAAAAAAAACTCAAAATCAATTCGGCTAGATATATAAAATAAATTCTAAAATCCCCAGCAACCTTCGCTCGTGTGCATATGTAGTCATATCATTGTAACAAATTTAGTCCGATAGAGGCAATTACTTACTGAGAAAAAAGAATTATATCGTATTTTTAGTTTAAAATGAAATAATGACTGTTGACTTTAAAGACCACAAGCCTTGATTTCTGAGTTTGTTCCTGATGCTTCATAAACCTTTTGTCGAAATATTTGATATGAGGAGTTATCATTGTTATTTACACTATTTACCTATTATTCTCATCTTTGTTGTTATTATCACAACGTTTCGGCCGTTGTGCCTTCCGGCCTTCATCATCTATGTTGATCCTGGCAACCTACAGGGAATTTCGAACGGAACCCTTGTAATCTACGCTGTAGATTGTTCTCATTTCACTTGGATATCTAGAAATATCTCGCTTAGTTCTTATTTTAATACTGCTCGGTTTACTGTTCGTCTCGTTTCCACTGCCTCCTAGTACACTGCCCTCTCCGGGAATTGAGCTCCCACTTACTATGACATCAAATTTATGAACCAACGTTTCAATCTATTTGAGCTCGCGATAAAATCCCGTGGGACAATTCTGTATTTAATCTAATCTAATTGAGAACAATCTACTCCAGTTTATTAAACAACACGTTCAGTTCCAAATTCCCTGTAGGTTGCCCGGATCGACATATACCTGATGAAGGCTGTTGTGCTCTCCGGCCGAAACGTTGTGATTGCAACAATGATGACGTCAATAGTCCGCATATAATGATGACGTCGTCCGCATATAATGATGTCAATAATCCGCATATAATAATGACGTCAATAGTCCGCAAATAATGATGACGTCGTCCGCATATATCAATAATCTGCATATAATGGTGACGTCGTCCGCATATAATGATGTCAATAATCCGCCAATAGATGTCGTCAATAGTCCGCATATAATGATGTCCGCATATAATGATGTCAATAATCCGCATGTAATGATGACGTCATTAATCCACATATAATGATGGCGTCAATAGTTCGCATTTAAAGTGTCAATGTTAACTTGCTTTCCGAAACAACTATCTAAGAGTAATTCCCATGAAGCGATGTTTAGTGTTTCAGTCTTGCGCCTTGTAATTTCTTTCTGCAATAGGTCTTTGCCAGCCAGTATCAAAATTGATATCATCCAATAAATATCTTTTTTCCGACAGCTGCTAAATGATACCCGTGCTTACATATTGCATTATTCAATATGTTTTTCATATACGTAGCTTCAATGCTGTTTGTTCACGTATGCCATTGCATGTTCTTTTTCTCTATTCCTTACTGCATAAACATACAACGGCGAATTCTCTCAAGTTTTCACCGACATAACCGAAGGTTACATCTTTATTTTACGTTCGTGTCGGTGTGTCCGCCAAACCGGAAATGGCTCACACGGAAACGAAAGATGAAAATAAACGCCGAAAATTGAACTCTAGCCTTGTTTCCAATATATTTAATTCAAGGGGTCTGGCTGGCTAAGTAGGTGACGCTGGGGACAATTTCTGTTACCCCTGACATCTCAATATTTCTCCCTCAACTCTTAAACTATCCGTGCAGCACAACATCACAATGCGAGACTGGTAAATATATTTGGCGGCATCGGAACTACTTTGTCGCGGGCAGGCTGTCATTGAACTAAGAGATACTCTATTCCATACCAAGGTCGGTTTAGAACTCAAATACATTAAATCCCTACAATGAATCTTAATATAGACCTGCAACATCCGGGTTGTTGTCACTTGACCCAAAATTTTTGTTGTCACTTGACATTTATTTATATATATTTAAATGCGTTTTTATTCCCTTTCGGTCAAGTGGGTAAGCCTTTTGAAGATTATATGTTGGTTTCAATCCTGGCTAGGAATGACTATTTCGTATTTAAATACAAAATTGTGGCACAAGGTCGATGGGAAAGTGGAGAAAGACTGATACTCAGTAGCTATTCTAGTCTTAGTTAATAACAATCACGACCCATTCATTCAATACAATATACTCAATCACCCCAAGAACTTGTTCATTACCTCCCAATCCTACATGTATCACAATACTGCAAATTCACAAGGGACCTACAAATCCTGACGAGAAATGTCTGAAACACTTACCTCTTCCCAATTTATTGGCAGAAGCACACAAATGCATGCTGGGATTTCTTCCTAGCCAATAAAACAGGGAAGTTCTCAGTTTCATCTGACACTGTCCCAGTCTGTCTTATCTTGAAGTCAGAACGCCGCGTTCGCTTGTCCGAATTTGCACTTGTGTTTGGGAAATTTTTGCCTTATTACTGTTTATTTGCCTTGCATATATTGGTTACTTGTTTTTTTCACAGTTCTTTTCTTTTTCTTGTTGTTTATTGCAAACTTTGTCAATTCAGTTTGTTGGGAAGTTCTGTATTTACTTACATCTAACAATGATAACTCACTCTACACCATACCTCGCAGACTTTATCGATGGTCATAAAACACAAAGCACTTGAAACCGAGATAAAATCACATACAACATTCCTGTCGTCACAACTGTATAAATATTATCTTGTACCAAGGTGAATATAGTCAAGCAGCTGCCTATCTGCTAGAATTGTCTGCAAGGGAATTTGAGAGTGGGACATGTGTTGTCTTCATGAGCAATCATAGATAAAATATAAATGTAGTCTTGTTGTAAAGTTGATCTGCTTGAGTCAAACAAGATGTGATAATTACCAAGAAAAAATAAAGTCATTTTCAATATCGGTCTATATTTCTGAGATGAGGTATTGTTCTCATCTTTGTTGTCATATTCACGACGTTTCGGCCGTTGTACGCTCCGGCCTCCTTCAAGATCTATTCATGTTTCTGAGATGAGTATTATAATTATTGACAGTATTGTTCGGACTATTACCCTAATCTTTGTTGTCATATTCACGACGTTTCAGCAGTTGTGGGCTCTGGTCTTCCTCAGATGATTGGAATTTCGAACCGGACCCTTTATTTCTAATTCCACATGCAATACCATTTCCTGATATTTCAGTTTCAGTTATTTCTCTTTAACTCAACTCTCCCGGTTATTTGTTCATTTCTGCTGAGACCAAGTATTGAACTCACAACTCTTTGGGTCAAGCCACTGACCCAAAGGATTTTCAACTAAGCCTTTCACATGTGTCCTTAATTTCCAGTACCGGTTAAAGAAAATTCAGTTTAGAAAATGATGATGAAAAAATTAATGATGAAAGTGTTTATTTTATTCACTGTTTTAAAAAGGAATTATTTTTCTCTTATGTTTGTCCGACAACTAAGTTCATCACGCGACGTATCGAACTCTAAGGCAAGCATTTCATACACTTGAGGCGGATTAGATTTAAAACAAGTTCTCAGTTGGTTATTATTTAATGATATAGCGGTGCAGAACAAATGATAACATGAGATTAATCACTTATATTTAACATTACATTGTATTCAACTCCTTTATCAATTACCTTTGGTCAGTGTTTGTGTGGAACTTACATTCTCGTCTACGATGTTTGAGAGAGACCCTAACCGATGGGGTGAGTATTTCAGAAAAATGAATTGGAGCACTCTGACTGATTGGTGTTTGTTTACATTCGTAAAAACAATACGCTAGAATTAGCTGTTTCTCTCTGACTGACACCAAATTGGTCGGGTTTTGGTCCTGACTTGAAGCATTCGGATATCTAGTTACACTGAGGACTTGTGATACAGCGGAAACAGTACTGTCTGCAAATGAAAATATATATATATATATATATATATATATATATATATATATGTATTGGGATATTACATGGAAAACATGTCAAAACCGCTACACAATTGCAGTCGTATTTCGATGCTTATCCAATGCATCTCATCAGTTGATTGTAAATATTGGTCTACTTTATATTGGCCCCTTTTTTTTAAATTAAATGTTACGAACTGTTTGAAATTGTAGTCTATTCGTTCTCATCTTACATACATACATATATATATATATATATATATATATATATATATATATATATATATATATATATATTGTTTTCTGTTTTCTAGTTCGTTCCCGATTTTGGAAGCTTTACAGTTTTTAAGACGCAATGGAACAGTAAATGCACATTCATACCTCCAGCAACTGCAACATGTCCATAAAAGTTTGGTCGAAAAGGGCGCCGTGCTCGTCAGTAGGAAAAATCCTGCTGTACTCCTTTATGACAACGCAAGGCCACAGAATAACAGAGGAAAAAAACATTTGAAACTCTGTTGGTCTGTTCGACACCAGTCGCCATATTCGTCTGGCTAACCGAGCATTATTTGTTTTTTGATCGTTGCCAAATGAATGACAAAATGAAAACTAGATTCAAGTGTTTATCAATAATATTTTCAAATCAAAACTTGCGGAATTTTACTCAAAAGGTATCGAAGAGCTGCCTGATAAGTAGCGAGAAGTCATTGCAAATAGTGGCGAATATACGAATGAATAAAATATAATTGTACATCTTTTTGGAAGAAAATGTTGATAAATAAAACAAAAACAAAAAAAAAACGGAAATTATTTATGACTCAACCTAATCCATTTTTATACGGAGCCTTTTCTAAGAAAAGATAATTGAAAGTTTTTGACCCTTTTACATGTCATCTTAGATTCAAATTTTCAACAGTATTTTAAACAATAATGAAAAGAATGGTTTGTTTGTATGGTTTATTTTGCCTGCATGTATTGGGTAAAGGAAAATGGGAAAACAATGAAGGCAGTAAATTTCGAGGTAAAAAAAAATTCATTGAAGTTGAAACTTTCTCAGTTCATGCCTTCGGCGGCCAGTCAGCTAACAACTAGAAAAAATTTGTGGTTTCATACATTATTGTTTCTTCATGTAAAGAGACGATGGAATCCGACATATCTTTGTCGAAGTGAAAGGCGTCCAATTCTGAGTGTGACTGCGAGCGGTAGGCTTCTATATGAATTGATATCATTTAAATGCATTGCTTTGAAACGACACTTGTGAGAAACGACGGCTAAGGTTTCAGTAAATGGCATTCTTCACATTCTGATTTCTTGTAAGTTATGAATTGTTAGGTTAAAGAAAACAAAAAAATAGAAGCAAAACAGATGACTAAAGAAAACGAGAAAAGGTCAAATCGAGATTAAATCAGACGGATATCGTTTTATTGTCACGTCACACACATACACACACATACACATACACACAAATATATATATATATATATGTATATTTAGGCAGGATGTAGTCATTCAAACATGTTATATTGATACACTGTTCTGTTGTACAATATCTAAAAACAAACCCTTCTCAGTACAGGAAAATACTTGTTGATAAAACGAATATAATACATTACGAAAATAATATACAAAAACTTCAAATTTTCGAGGCCCTCTATATCAAAAGCAACCCACCAACACTCAACAAAAATTATTACGAGTGTAGTAGCAACGTGCTGAAGTGCATAAAACAATCACTTACTGCCATTTTATATTTCTACCAATTTCCGGAAAGCTCTTTATATTGACATGCTTGTTTCGCAAAAAATCCATAGCTAAAACGTATAAGTATCTGGCTATATTTCTGAGATGAGGTATTATGTATATTATTTACATTATTCAGACTATTGTCCTCATCTTTGTCGCCATATTTATTACAACGTTTCGGCTGTTGTACGCTCCGGCCTTCTTCAGGTGGTTGAAATGTCGAACTGAACTCTTTATTTCGCTCGCTAGGGTAGACTGTTCTAGTTGCACGTGACATGTTTAATGGATGTCAGTTATCAGTTATCTCCTGTTAATTTCCCTCTGAAAGTTCTCCACTGCCTTAACCGGTTATTGAACTCACACTCTTTGGGTCCTGTCACATGGTAAAGTGGATAAAGGCGTTAGTTAGATCCAGTGACAACGGCCAAAACGTTGTAATAAATATGGCGCCAAAGATGAGGACGATAGTCTGAATAATGTAAATAATGTACAACGGATAAATTTTAAATTTTAAAATAATTATAAACAGAACAAAATGCAGATTTTATCACAGTTACAATAAATCAGTCTTTGTAATTCGTCATTGAGATTGATTTTGGAGGAGATCGAAAATACATGGGTAGAAAAAAATTATGGCGCCTTCCTTGATGAAATTCATTTTAACGTCAAGAAACTCATTTGAGAACTGGAAAGAATCGGCATTAAAACAGACAGAATATGTTTTATATTATTCAATGACACACAGACACACACACACACATATATATATATATATATATATATATATATATATATATATATACATATATATATATATATATATATATATATATATATATATATATATATATATATATAAAAGGTGGGAAGGAACTTTTCATTTATATAAGTTTGGTTAAGGAGTTTTGTTTCACTCCTTGGATCATCAGAAAAGTTTGTTATATCTTTTTACGATAATATGAACGTACACACACACACACACACACACATATATATATATATATGTATAATGAACTCTTCCGTCGGTTTCGACGTATGAGGATCTGACAACTTAGATGATTCAGTTATGAAATTTTGTGTGATAATCTTAAGTGATACTTAAGACCCGCTAGTGATTTACAAAGGAAGTCGCATATGGAGCAAGAGTAAGGATCACTGTTCGATTGGCTGACCTTTTAGATCTTACTCTCGCTTCTTCAAGATGATTCAGAGAAGCAGATTGAAAACTACTGAGTCCACTAAAACACGTTGATCTCCATTCTATATATATAAATATGTATGATAAAAATATAGTCTTAAGGTATACTATATTTATGAGTAAAAATGTTCAATATCAAGGATAGAGCGTAAATAAATATAAAAGTGGACACATGCTTGAAACCAAACTTCATGGCCTGAAGATTGCGTTCAAACATGAAACAGACTATCGCCATCCGCTGCTGCCATCAGTGTCCACATATGAGTTTAAGAGAAAATTTTTGTATGTATGCAACGGATCATGACTTCGGATCTCGAGTTCAAAAGATCTTTTGGATCCGGAAATGTCATTATTGCAAATTTTTCCTGTTGACAGAGGTTAAAAATGTTATTTTCGTTAATCTCTCTCTCTCTCTCTCTCTCTCTCTATATATATATATATATATATATATATATATATATATATATAGCTTTAAAGTTATGCTATATTTAGAGGTTAAAGTTCTCAATATCAGGGATAGAGAGTATGTAAATATGAACGCATACATTGAAGTTAACACCCAGAAACAACAGTTTGTTCAATGCTAAACGTTTTAGACTATCGCCTATGGATTCTGATGTCAATGTTAAACATGTTTTAATAAAAAAATGCTGCCTAAATACACACACACACATATATATATATATATATATATAAATGACGATAATATACTTTCAAGGTTTGCTATATTTATGAGTTAAAGTGCTCAACAACAGAGATAGAACGTATGCAAATATAAAAGTGGAAACTGAACTGAACACACTGAGCGGCGACAGTCTGTTGGGTGGGTGGGTTGTGTTTTTCTCGACTATTTATATATGCTGGTCAATAGTGCATTAGGAGTAGCAATGTCTATTGTATTAACTTAACGGTTATTGAGTGGCTGGCAATGGTTATATTTCAAATTATTGTAAAGTCTGCTGAATGGAAACAAATTTGAAAGCGAATGAAGTTATTTATAGCTATTTAATAGTATTGTGAATTTATTTTTTATAGTTTTTATTACGTTTACTTGTGTCTATATGTGCATTCGTAGTTTGTTAATTTCTTTATTATTTACTTTATTTGCTTATGGCAGGCATATATAAATAGTCCAGCAAAAAAGAAACAAAGCACATAGCATGAAGATTGTTACTGCTTTGTGTTGGCCAACACACACACACACACACACACACACACACACACACACACATATATATATATATATATATAATTTACCTAGACTTTTCACTTAACCTGATGAGTATGTATGAGTATCTATTAAATTTAAAAAAAATAACTTTATTATTTTCTTTATAAATACTTCTTCTAAAATGAAATCCCTTACATTTGCCGTGATAAATTTCATCCATCCTTTTTATTCTTTCATATATATATATATATATATATATATATATATATATATATATATATATATGTGTGTGTGTGTGTGTGTGTGTGTGTGTGTGTGTGTGTGTGTGTACGATTCATTTTTTAACAAACGTTTTAGTATTGACAAACTGCAGGGAAATCATTACGAGGAGCGAAATGGCCATAAAAATGTGGTACAATTGAGTTTCAGTTTTTTGTAATTCATTTCTATGCTCTATAATAAATAGATTGAGCTCACTTTTGTGAAACTGTTTTAATATGTTATATTAATAAAATTCACTTGGATTACATATCCGTGGATTTTTATCTGTATATATATATATATATATATATATATATATGTGTGTGTGTGTGTGTGTGTGTGTGTGCATTGGTGTAAAAAAGATTCTAGCAAGTTTTGTACAGAATTTCCTGTTAATGATTTCGATATTGATCCGATGAACCCTTTTGATCAATTCTTCTGATATTTTGAACCGCTGATCAATCAAAGACTTTTATGGAATGAAGTACATAATAATTATAAAGTGAAAAAACGTGAAAACGTCACCAGTTTTGAAAGAACTGCTTTCAGCTCCATGCCTCGTTCTCCGCGCTGCATTTACAACATAAGCGGCGCCGATATCATGCAAGCAAGTTGTCGGTCGACCCCCTTGCGTATAAAAGCGCTTTTTTCTTACAATGTGTCGTTTAAACGTGGCAATTTGTCATTGAAATATTTAACAGTTTGTCCAACATCCAGCAATTTATAACAAAGAATTGCATTTAAATCCTATCAAATGCAAAGAATAATTTTCCTAGGGACTTTATGTTTTAGCTACTCTGTTGGAACATGTCAAAATTTTGTTCATGAGGGATTAAAAAAAAAATTCTCAATGTCCATATTGTTCAAAAATACCTTGTTTTTATTTTGAGAAAATCAAAGAGGCAAATGTTTAAATGTTTCGTCTCTGTAAAGGATCATGCCGACCATATTTTTTTTCCAGTTCGATGAACAACAAATGACAAATTTCACAATCAATAAATATCATTTGTTCTATTTTTCTAACAGCGTAAAACACAGCGCCATTAATTTCTCTTGTTTGTGACAGCCCAGCTGTTTATATTTAATTGGTTGACTGAAATCCCTGCGGGTCAGCACAACATCCCTCAACTTGGCTTTATGAGAAATTTCTTCATTTTTTCCCCCCAAATTTCTTATGCACCGAAAAAGTAATGTTGATACAAGACGAGCAAATTGAAATGGCTGTTTACAAAATATTTAGACGAAAACAACAAAAGTTCATCAAAAATTGCTTTTTGATGTAAAACAACTTCTTCCAGAAATTAGAAAAATACAAGAAGAAATTTAACAATGGCGGGATTTAAACAAACAAACATGGCGGGATTTGTTGTATTTTTATGAAGACGTTCGAAGTGTAGGATACTTGGAGGTTACGATGTCATTTCGGAAGTAATATCTGTGGTCACTCATGATTCTCATGTACATTGTCGCATTCATTTCGCGATTCATTTTAATTTAGTATTTCTTGCACAAGTGAAAGAAAGGTTTAGAGGATGGTGTAAATATAATGATGTGTTGTGTAGAAACAAAGAAAGAGAAAAATAGCGGTAAGTAAAGAAGGGACATAAAAGGAAAAAAGAAAAAAATATTAAAGAGGAACGTGAATAAATACAAAAGAAAAATGGAAAAAATAAAGAAACAATGAAAGAATGGGAAAAAGTATGAAAGAAATAAAGAAAGAAAAAAGAAAAAAATAAAGACAGAAAGAAAGTATGAAGTAAATAATGACAGAAAGAAAGAAAGAAAGAAAGAAAGAAAGAAAGAAAGAAAGAGGTAAGTAAAGAAGGGACACAAAGGGGGGGAATAAACAAAGAGGAACGGGAAAGAAAAAAGGAAAAAAGAAATAGGAAAAAATAAAGAAAGAAACAAAGAAAGAACGGGAAAAGAAAGCCCGAAGGAAATAAAGTAAGATGGAAAGAGAAAAGAAAGCTAAACATAATCTTAGAGGCTTAGTTTGCAGTTCGTCAAGTAAAATCTGCAAGAACTTCAAAATAAAGAAATGAAGGAATTTTGAAGAACTATCCATTGAGACGCCAACGCTTACATATACGTCGTCTGCACCTACTCAAAAAAACAAAAACTATTTTCACAGATGGCCTTATTTGCCCACGTAGGCGTAAATGTATCAAAGAGATTTCAACAAAAACACTTTTCACTTCCATAGCAACACTATATCTATTTTACGTTAGATATATTTCCTCAACTGCTCCCAAATCAAAAAAAAAAGTTCTCTGCCTAGAATGGAATGATTAACATCTATAAAAGACCTTGTTTGTCACCAGAAGCCGGAAATACCCAAGAAACGTTAAACTGACAGAGCTAAAATTTACGCATACTGCTTCGTCCAGGTGGAGTTTGAAATGTACATAGAACAGAAGAACTCACGCCAATTTTTATATTGATTAATGAAGGGGGGTTACACAGAGCTTTTAAAGATAGTAATATGGAATAATAAGTATATAAAAAATAGAAATCCTGTGTATGTGTTTCCATCACTTTCGTTATATAAAAAAAACATACATACAAATATATATATATTATGAAATAGACTTAGTTCGACAAATATTTTAAGACATTTTTTATGTCTATACGTTCGTTTTATAGATACAAATATTTAAGTAAATGCTCCGTTTATAATAAACAGTTTTAACAACATTTACCGGCCTGAATGTCCGGGAAATTTTCATAGAAAATATGCGTCCTCCGACAGGAATCGAACCTGTATCCTATACGGAACAGTCATATTGCCTGACGTGCCTTTAACCGATTGAGCCACAGAGGAACGTTTCGGTTAGCAAGGTCGATTTTACTGTTTTTAAACCACAATTCACCATGATTTTCTCTCATACATTCATATCTGCTCGATGCGTATCCAAATGTAAACAAATGACGTCACACATTATGAAATTATAAAAAGAGCGTATAAACATAAAAAATGTCTTAAAACAATTGTCGGAGATCACGTTCAAGCATATTAATCCTATATATATATATATATATATATATATATATATATATATATATATATATATATATATATATATATATATATATATATATATATATATATATATATAACATAAAATTTTGATATATATATTTGTGTTCTCTATAAGCATACATACAATGGGTACGTGGCTGAGTATCAATTTCTGCTCATGTGACCTGGGTTCGAATCTCACCGTGGTCGATTTGTCAGGAAGACGAATTCTTCATATTCGCGGCCTGTAGAAGGGATCCCGGTCTGCGGTTCCTCTGGAAATTTCCAGAAAACCCTAACAGTGGTTAATCTAAGCCCTGTTAGTGAAATTGAGA
Organism: Acanthosepion pharaonis; assembly: GCA_903632075.3. Taxonomy (NCBI): domain Eukaryota; kingdom Metazoa; phylum Mollusca; class Cephalopoda; order Sepiida; family Sepiidae; genus Acanthosepion; species Acanthosepion pharaonis. The sequence goes on from CAHIKZ030004876.1 coordinate 552,348, forward strand.
AGATAGAATTATTTTGGAACCGTCGATGGTTTCCTAGCACGAAATCACAAGTCATCGTGAACGAAGGTTTCAGTGTACTTGACTTGTTCAAACAGTTGATTACGCCATATAACACGCTCTTTCTCAGAAACTTTAAGTAAGGTCTACTTAGCATAGTTGCAGTATAAACCACAGTCGGGCTATGTGGATTTTGGACAAACACAGATGAGCCTGAGCGGGCGTCTGCAATAGGGATTGGCTATCCTCCCTAGTAGACAGACATACTAGAATACGAACGACCAGCCATTATTGTTACATACATACATAAAAAAAGCAAAACGTCTTGTCATTCTTTGATTGAATTAACACGCTGAAAAAAGTTTTTCAATTAAATTTCAACCAGAGTATTAAAAAAAAAAAACTTGTATAACTGTAAGTCTTACAAAAGAATATGTTGTAGAGTGGTTTCACAGTGGGGGCTTGTATTTGTACTAAGTCGGTCCTAAAATAGGTTCGACGTACAAAACGTTAGGAACTTGATATAATAGGTATGACGCAGAGAAATCTAGTTGTGGTCGCTGATACTTTAAGTATCCGACTAACGGTCGTCCGACATCGAATGACTGAACAACTCGCTGAGCCACTCATTACTCTACTTATTATATGTGGGAGAGTCTATTAACTATAGAATAGGTGTGTTCCACTATAAGAGAATATAAATTGTATGACACCCTAATTATGGGCCTTTTTTTCCTGCGCTCGTACAAAGTGAAAATAATTCGTTTGAATTTAAAAGCCATTTTCTGACTATCTTACATACGAGGAGACATGACTGGAAGTCCTCCCCTCGCGGTTAAGCCATGTACAAATTATCGTACGACATGAAATCGTGGATTGTGTTCATGTTTTTGGTTAGTTTATTTTGTTTAGCGACATATCAGCACCTCTGTGGGTTATTTAATGCCGAAATCTAACCATTGTGAACGCAGTTTTATGGCTTCAACTAAATATATTTTGAACGCAATTATATGCCTATAAATATATATTGTTGGTCATTTTGCTATAAAATGTACTTTTAATTTTACTATAAATATGTATTATTGGTACTTTTACTATAAATATGTATTGTTGGTAATTCTTTTTATATAAAAATGTATAACTGATATTTTTAGTATAGAAATGTATAATTATACTTTCGTAGTGATTTTGTTTGGGGATTCATTATTTGCCCATAGCTTGGACCCTAACAGGTGCTACCACCCAGCGTTAGGTTGGGCCTTGGAATAACATCAATTAACAGGTGGTTCCACGATCCTCAAATCCTCCAATCTCAGGATCAGACGCTTTGTTGTCGGGTGTAGTTTATCATCACACCCAGGGATAAATATCATTATTTTTACTATCATCATTTAATTATAATCGATAATAACAATAGCAGACATTATTGACGAAAAGCTACGAAAAAGAACTAGAAACAAAAATTCAAATATCTATCTATCTATCTATCTATCTATCTATCTATCTATCTATCTATCTATCGAAATCTGTTCATATCTATGGCAGTCTGTTCATATCTATCTATCTATCTATCTATCTATCTATCTGTCTGATCAATATCTATCTATCTATCTATCGATCTATCTAAATCTGATCGATATCTATCTATCTATATATCTACTTGGGACGGAATCCAAAACTCTCTTAGCACTTTCCATTTTTACTGCAATCTCTCCTTTTAACGAACTTTAAAAGCTGCGTATCTATCTCAGTCTGTTCATATCTATCTATCTATCTATCTATCTATCTATCTATCTATCTATCTGTCTGTGTGTGTGTATGATTATGTGTGAGTGTGTGTGCGCACGTGTGTGTGGGTGTGTGCACATGCGTCTGAGTTTGTGTGCGTGTGTGCGCGTGTGTGTGTATGTGTGTGTGGGTACGAGAAAGAGAGCGAGGGAGGGAGAGAAAAAAGAGAGTGTGCACGTTCGTGTGTGTGTGTGCGTGTGTGTGTAGTAATGGTACTGATGAGAATAGACGTTTCCCTGTAAGGAAACATTCGACATTGAATGAAAGAAAATAAGCTTTACAAGTCCACTAACTGTTATGGCTCTTTCTAGTATTGCTATAAGAGCGACTTTCCTACCCTTTTGTCTACAGTAATAAGTATAAGTGAACATATTGATGTTATTCGAGTTCCATGTGCTATCCGTGTTAGTTGTTGCTGCTGTTGAAGGACTTCGAGCGATGTTGTTTCTGGAAAGAAGGAACTAAGACAGGTGCAAAAGAGCTGCACCTTCTTTTGCATTCACTGGTGCACATTTGTCAATTAGAAACTCTCAACGACGATGTCAACACAAAATTGTCATTGGCAACATTCAACAGAAAAAGTCTGTCGTTGTTGACCGATGCCTGAGGATTTAAAGCTTAATTCTTAATTATTGTTTATTACACTAAAAGTATTTTGTTTAGTGACATCGTGGCGGCCCCCCACCCCAAAGTGGCACCCATGGCATGCACCCTACTTGCCATGACGTAGATACACCAGTAAGAAGAGATGAAGATGACAAAGGGAAATTTCAACTCTAGAGCTGATGAAGAAGCGGAGAGATATGGACATTAAAAAACTAAAGAAGATAAAAGCTGAAACATAGAGAGAGAGAGGGGGAGGGAGAGAGAGGGGGAGGAGAGAGAGAGGGAAGGAGGGAGTCGGGAGATGGACATTAAAAACTAAAGAAGATAAAAGCTGAAACATAGAGAGAGAGGGGGGGAGAGAGAGAGGGGGAGGAGAGAGGGAAGGACATGGACATTTAAAAACTAAAGATAAAAGCTGAGAGAGAGAGAGAGAAAGAGAGAGACAGACAGAGGGGGGTGAGGGGAGAGAGAGAGGGGAAGGAGGGAGAGGCGGAGAGATATGGAGATTAAGAAACTAAAGAAGATAAAAAGCTGATAAAGAGAGAGAAAGAGAGAGAGATGGGGGAGGAGGGAGAGAGAGGGGGAGAGAGAGGAAGGAGGGAGGCGGAGAGAGATGGAAATTAAAAAACTAAAGAAGATAAAAGCTGAAACAGAGAGAGAGAGAGATGGGGGGAGGGAGAGAGAGGGAGGGGAGAGAGGGAAGGAGGAGGGAGAGTCGGAGATATGGACATTAAAAACTAAAGATAAAAGCTGAGAGAGAAAGAGAGAGGAGAGAGACAGAGGGGGGTGAGGGGGAGAGGGAGAGGGAGAGGCGGAGAGATATGGAGATTAAGAAACTGAAGAAGATAAAAGCTGATAAAGAGAGAGAAAAGAGAGAGATGGGGATGGAGGGAGAGAGGGGGAGGGAGGGAGAGAGAGGGGAGGGGGAGAGGAGGGAGAGGCGGAGAGATATGGAAATTAAAAAACTAAAGAAGATAAAAGCTGAAACAGAGAGAGAGAGAGAGAGGGGAGGGAGGGAGAGAGAGAGAGGAAGGAGGAGATGCGGAGAGATATGGAGATGAAAAAAACTAAAGAAGATAAAAGCTGAAACAGTAGAATTAAACGGAATAATCAACAGAAGAATGAAAAGGCAAAACGGATGATGAAACAAAACCGGTCCACAGCACACAGAGATAAACAACAGAGAGAGAGAGAGAGAGAGAGAGAGAGAGAGAGAGAGACAGAGAGAGAGACAGACAGACAGACAGACAGACAGACAGACACACACACGCACACACACACACACACACACATATAGACAAACACGTCACAGATAGGGAACAGATGTTGAGGATAACCGAAGTGTACTCTGCAAACCTTTTCGCTTCAAACAATAAAAAAAAAAAATAAAAAAATACTGCCAACATTCACTCCGGTAGATAATAATCATGTATCACTGGTAAAAGAGACGAGTTGTGTTTACGTTTTAGAATGTGAAACGCGAAAAAAAGTAGCAGGGGAAGATAACAGATTAAAAGACTATTTAAAACTTGCAGCAGAAGACTTCCACAAAGAATTAGTCCAGCTATTTACCAAGTGCATACGACAAAGAAAGGGGTACCTCAAAAGCCTCGGTTTACGTGCAATTATTTTGCTTTATAGAAAAGGGAGATAATAAAGTCGTTGGCAACTGTCGTACAAGCGCATTATCATAGAACATATATAAGCTATTTACACTATTTACATTGTTCAGACTGTTGTCCTCATCTTTATTGTCATATTCACGACGTTTCGGTAGTTGTACGCTCCGGCCTTCTTCAGGTGATAGACGTTGGAATTTGAAACCGAACCCTTTATTTCGTTCACCAAATAACTGGATATAAACTGATCCTGAAGAAGGCTGGGGCGTACAACAGCCGAAACGTTGTGAATATGGCAATAAAGACGAGAACCACAGTCCGAACAATGTAACTAGTGTGAATAGTTACAATACCTCATCTCAGAAATATAGACAGATCCTGAAGAAGGCCGAAGCTTACAACGGCCGAAACGTCGTGGGCATATATAATTTATATACGGATATGTGCATGAGTGACTTATATGTGCTTGTTCTATTTGATGAGTTATTATTTGAGTTATTATCTGGAAAGAATTACTGTCAAATCACCAACATTTGTCCCTGACTTTGTGAACCAACACTTTCGAAGCAACCTTCGGAGTTACAAATAGAATATATAGAATAGAAAATCAAAGAAACAAACAACAAGGCAGAAAAAATTAATGTAATAAACTATTTATTGTCTAAAGTTGTCCATGAAAAGGCATTTGACTCAGTAGGACATTCGGCAGTCTTTAACTAAGATTATTAAGAAAAATGATATAAAAGTTATTGAGAATATATCTGATGATATTCACTAACCGCCCCACGCGGTCGGATATGGTACAAGGCTGAGTTTTATTGTGGGGTATCCGATCCCGTAGACTTGGCCAAAAATTCCCCGTTGATCCTGTAAAAAAATGGGGCTGCCTTCCCAGACGAGACTCTGCCCTTCGACATTTGACCAGCACATTTGGAAGTGAATCCAAATGATTACAAAATGATTTTCTAAGCACAGCTTAGATGTAGTACAAGACCGAAAGCATGGGTCACCCAGTGAGGACTGAACTCACTACTCAGTTGAAACAATTCTAGCGTGACAAGCTTGCTAGCCATTACACCACGTCGAGGTGCCCCATATATAGAAAATATATATAATATATGAAAATATATATGGATATTTACTTGACCCCCCCACTGAGTCAGGTTGTAACACAAGGTCAGTTTTTAACGTGGGGACCCGAATGTTTTCACTAGGGCCGCTGATCCTAGCTGGTCAAAGCTTGTCCAAGCTGGTCAGAGCTGGACTAAGCTAGTCATAGCTGGTCTTGGCTTGTCCTAGCTGGTCCAGGCCGGAGCCGGTCCAAGATAGTCGTAGCCGTGATACCACCAGCCCAGGGACGAGCCCTGTGCCAGGTAAGTGTATTTACTTGACCCCCCCCACTGAGTAAGGTTGTGACACAAGGTCAGGTTTTAACGCGGGGACCCGAATGTTTTCATTCGGGCCGCTGGTCCAAGCTTCTCCAAGCTGGTCAGAGCTGGTCTAAGCTAGTCATATCTGGTTTTGGCTTGTCCTAACTGGTCCAAGCTGGTCTAAGCTAGTCATAGCTGGTCTTGGCTTGACCTAACTGGTCCAAGCTGGTCAGAGCTGGTCTAAGGTAGTCATAGCTGGTCTTGGCTTGTCCTAACTGGTCCAAGCTGGTCAGAGCTGGTCTAAGCTAGTCATAGCTGGTCTTGGCTTGTCCTAACTGGTCCAGGCCGGAGTCGGTCCAAGATAGTCCTAGCCGTGATACCACCAGACCAGGGACGAGCCCTGTGCCAGGTAAGTATCTAAATGAAAATATATATGATACAAATAATATATCAGCCGATTCACATATGAATAGAGATGGCTTGTCGCTCATGAGGTTAATGTTATTTACATAATGAAAACTTTTTGTCTTTCTACTAAATCTTAACAAACTAAAGTAAATATCGAACTTTATTACTCAATTTGGAATATATTCCCGTAAAGATTTATATATAAAAATTCTAATCTCCATATTCTTAGTTATTCTTTCCGCTTGTTAGAGATTACGAAGTAACATGATATATTTCCCGCCATTCATTACGATCTTGAGAAAACTTATTTGTGCCTACCATTCGTTAGTTGGTGAGCACAGAACAATTTTATGGCTTCGACTAAATATTTTGAACGCAATTGCATGTCTTCAACCACAGATAAAATCTATTGTTGGTCATTTTGCTATGAAATCTATTGTTGGTAATTTTACGATAAAAATGTATCGTTGTTAATTTCTTTTTATATAATTATATATTTCTGGTATTTTCACTATTAAAATGTATTTTTATACTTTCATAGCGTTTTGCTTTTGTTTTTTTTTGGAGGGGGGTTCACTATTAGCTCATAGGTGGGACCCTAACAGGTGCTACCACCCCAGGTCAAAGTGAACCTGGGAACAACAGCAATTAAGAAGTAGTTCCACGTTCCTCAAAACCTCCAATCTCCCGATCAAAGGCCTTTCTGCCGGATGTACTTTAACGTCAATCCCAGGATACTAGGTATTGAAGCGCGGAGGGAAATTGATTAAGAATAATTATTTTTACTTTGTCTATCAGATTATGATCTGTGCTGATATGCATCATAGTTTTCTAAGGTTTCAATTTCCGCTGAAAAACTTTGACTCCATGACTCAATACAAACTATATAAAATCCCCATAAGTTATTTAAAACAAGCAAAACAATAACATTTTTACGTCTATATTTGGTGTTACAGGTTTGATTGCTCAATATGCCCGAATATTGGTATGACTATAAGATTTAGAGTTGATGTTTTCATTATTATACATCGATTAACAAGTCTCATCTAACAAGTTCTTTTTGGTAGTGTAAATCGGAAAAAAGATAGCCTTTACTTCTTTTCTGTATACCATCCCCTTCATAACGTGAGCGATCATACCTCTCCACAACTTCCTATCTTTAGCAATGTTTTCCCTCCATGTTCTGTCATCTATTTAGACAAACTTGGTTAGATTACACGCTGCTTTTTTCTGTTCCATTCGCCTTCAACAGGATCTGTATGTTGAATTTTCTAGGAATTCTTTTCTCATTATGTGCCCTAAAACATTTCAACTCTCCTTTATTTATAATTGTCCTTTTTGTTTCCATTTTCCTTAAAACTTCCCTGTTGCTTACATATCCCATCTCAACGTCATTCTGCAGAACTTTATCTTTGTTGCCTCTTCTTTTAGTCTGCGATGAGATTGTCCGACTGGAGGAATGTTGGCCAATTTCCTCATGGATGAAGAGAATACTTGACTGATATACTTACCAATAAGATGGAATTGGGATCTGGAGCAACATTCGTAAGGGGGTCCCAACAAATGATACTAACGTTGAATATAGTCACTCGAAATCAGGATCTCGTAATTTAGTAAGATACTATTTTCCTTAGTTTTTTTTTTTATCTTCAGGGAATATACCTTACGGGGTTTAAACAATAGATCGACTGAAATGTTTTGTTAAAACCAGCAAGTATTTAAAGAGGTTCAAATGTCAAAAAATCCTTCGCTAAGTTATTGACTCTTTTCAAATTTATAGACATCTGGCTGTCATGTTCATTATGAAAAATATACATTTGAGCATTATGAGAGCGAAACATTCACTAAATATTTTATCGTCAAACAGAAGTTCGAGCGTATAGAGAAAATTTGAGGCTCGTATTCAGTAAACAAATAATGGCACGAAAGACTGGTATGTTAATATTTTTTATATTGTACGCACCCATTTTAATTACCCTGATATGGAGGAATCATGGGAACGAATCTACTAAAATAATAGCGATGGTGTTTAGAGTATATGGTTTGATGACTGGAACACAAGTTTTTAATTTAATTTTTTTTACTATTGAAATATTAGACATTGGAAATGTCTATTCGAAAAATGGCTTTAATTAATGTTACATAAATCACTACAGTATAACCGAGAATTACGCTAGAAACCTTTTTTTTAAAACAAGCATCTATTTTGCACTAATGACCCTAGGAAAGATATGAATGTATCTCTTGCTCTTAATTATGGTTAAAATAACAGAGTAGGTTTGATTCTTTTGCCTCGGATAGAAACCACTCTAAGGGAAGGGAAACTCTGGATTCCAAACTATGGAGAAGGCAACGAGAAATCACTCCACTATCTTTCTCAATACGTTATGACAATTCGAAAGAGGAATCTGTGGAGAGCCATGATCGCCTTCGTCCTGAATGGACATTGCATTAAAAGAATAAGGTTTGTGCAACAGTCCTCACCATTCTTTTGAAAAATTGAGACCAAATACATAATAGGAAAGCATTTTTGTTTAAATGAAAAAAAAAAAATGATGAAGCCCTTCACCCAAATTTAACGAAGTATTTTAATCTAGGGGATATGTTATTTTAATTAGTTTCAGAACGTTCGGTGTTCCCCTCAATCTTTTATTTTAGGCTGTTCGTAAGTTGATATCAGGGACATGAATAAAGACACTGGAGGTCTTTTTTTGTGAGTCTTACCATTGAGCTTTACGTGCAACCACCCTTTTGCACACACACACACGCACACTCACATACACAGATAAAATTTCTTCTCTCTCTTTACAAATGCAACAATCATTCGCAGATAACGGGCATCTGGCACACGAATTGCAGCAAATCTCTTATAGATTTATCAAGTTATGAGAAAGAGTAGAGAGAAAGGTAGCAGTTTGCTTGTCCCGTCGCCAGAGCAGGCCACTTGTCGGCAATAACTGCTGACTTCCGGTCCAAGCGGATGTATATATTTAGATCACTTGAGATACAAGTCTTTTTTATTTATTTTTATTTTAATTTTTTATTTTAACTGTCTTGAGAGAGACAAATCGTTCACTTACGGAGAGATGGCGAAGAGCAATATGACACTGGTGATGTTGTCCACACAGACCGAACGTTTCTGATGACTCAGACGTATTTTGTATGTGTATTTAATCACATCACAATTTTGACATATTTCGTCTAATTGAATTCATGAAAGGAAGAAGCGTGTTGGGGAGAGAAACAGAAGTGATTCAAGTAGACTCCCGTTTTTAGTAGTTATATTTAAGAGAAATGCAAACGAATCGAGGCTTAAATCAAACTTTTAGATCATAAAGCTTTTCATTGAATCCTTGTTATATCAGTATGCCACCGCCATTTACAAAAAATATCAATAATAATTATTAGTTTTTATTTAAGGCGAGAAATTCTTTTGTCCTTTTTTTCATTATTGTTTCTTGATAAAATTCATTTTCGCTTTACTTTTTACGATCTCTTTATCGCTTTCTATTTCTCTTCCTATTCTATATGTGTTTCTCCTATAATAATAATAATAATAATAATAAGGAGATAGGACCTGTTACAATTCTATGGGACTACACAATACACACTGACAGAACAATCAAGGCCAACCGCCCAGATATTATTATTAAAGACCACAAACAAAAACGGTGCCTCCTTATTGACATGGCAGTCCCTGCTGACTGCAATGTATCTTTGAAGATATTCAAAAAGTTGTCAAAATACAAGGACCTTGAAATAGAAATCTCGAAAATGTGGCACATGGGAACATCAAAATGCCTGTTGTAGTTGGAGCCCTAGGACTGATTGGAAAAGATTGCAGTAGACTAATTAAAGGGATTCCTGGAAGTCCATGCCTCAAGTAGATACAAAAAATTGTTCTGACAAGTACAGCCCACACTTTACGAAGGGCTTTATCTATGTAAATTTTTTTTTGTCAGTGGAAAGTGTCATGACGCGATTTCTAAACTTAGGTCCCTGGGTGGGACCTGGAAAGAAATGTGTAAACGCCAGAAACCAAAGAAAATAATAATAATAATAATAATAATGATAATGGTTGACATCATTAATGGGAAAGATATATTTAATGGAGAGTTTCATGAACAGTGATATTTGGTTGGAAATTGATTAATGTTGGTTTTAAGTCGATCTCATTTTGAGTTCCAGGCACTTATCGACACCATCTTGAACGCCAGACATTTATTGACCAATTCGATAATCCCATCGAAACCTGGATTCGTCAACGACCACATCAAAACCTCTGACTTAAATAACTGAAGATATATCGATATTTGTATACGTGTTATAGTGCAAATATCAAGTATATGATTACATTTATATGACTAAACAAGCATACAGAATAAAGCCTAACTGAACGCCAAAATGGAAAAAAATCCTAGTTGACTCGTTTCATATTTCGAAAGAACTTCTTTAGACTAAACAGCAATTAAAACAGAAAACTAATTTAGTTAATTAATGTTAAGGTGTAAGTAAATACGATGGTAAACAATAAAGTAAAGGCAATTTTGAAATTACTCAGTAAAAACAATAGAGGGCGCTGACACCAGACGTGCGCATGCAATGATCAGCATTCCATCGTTCAGTCGAGTGACAGGGAGCAACAGGGACAGGCGTATGGACACTCTACTCAGCAATTGGACTATCGACTAACAACATGCCGTAGTGTGCTCTCTGTGGACAGGCGGAAATCCATCGACGGATTTGGGGGCAGGTAGCATGAATCAACGAAAAGGGTAGAATGCTTTGAATCGTGAAGAACAAGTACGATGGGTAAAAATTTATCATTAACATCGCACACGGAAGAACACGTCCAGAGGATCAAGGAAGACCGACAAATGACGTTTAGCGCAAGTAGCGGTAATTGTGGGCCTCAGGCGATGCACCTTGGGTTAGAGTAAAGTTTGTGTGCGTTACCAGCGGTGCAGGCGCGGCTTCGTGAGCAACCGAAGAGATTTTTTTTTCAGAAGGGATGAAGAAGATTTTTGAATGATACCAGAAGGGTATCGAGCAGGAAAAATGACATATGCATTTATTTGTTTTTCACCAGTGGAAGTAAAGGTCTTTTATGGATATTTCCTTTACTTTTACTTATTCACCTTCGTATATATATATATATATATATATATATATATATATATATATATATACATGAATGGAGTCACGATGGAGTAACGGATAGCGGCTCGGATTGAGGCCCTATTGAAAAGAATATATTTCTAAATGCCAAATTCCCCTGTATCGATGTCTAATTGTCGGCGATTTCGACTCATTTGTAGAAATGATTGATAATCTTATATATATATATATATATATATATATATATATATATATATATTAAGTGTTTCACCCCAAGCAAGGCGGGAAGCCACTAGGACGCAAGGGGTTACAGAGAGTTGGAGCGAGAGCAAATAGGAGTGATAGAGGAAAGGATGAAGAGAGGGATAGGGGATAGATCAGGGCATCTGGAGACGTCGATTGACATTACATTAGAATAGTTGGAGATTATAGCTATCAGAGAAACAGGAAAAGGGGAGGGAGTTCCACAGGCGAGAGGTGCGAGACATGAAGCTATTGGAGTAGAAGAGACGGCTACTTTTAACAGTTTCGATAGTGAAAGGGTGAGAGCGAGATGCCAGCCTAGTTGAACGCTTAAATTCATGAAGTAACCAGCTTCTAATCACATTGCCTATCGGAAATCAGTCGAATTTTCTTTTGTTTTCGTCTGACTCGAGACTAAATACATAATATATATATATATAGAGAGAGAGAGATAATATTAGTGGAAAATATACATACATATGAAAAATATATCTAAAAAATTCCCATACATGTATATTTTCAGAAAAATTTTTCCAAGAGGAAGGATCCAGGTAGAACTCAATGTCTAGGACAGAGTAAGGATATAATAAAAAGGCTTAAACACTAATATTCCATGGTCATAATTTATTCCATTGGAATCGTAAATAAGATCCAAATCATCAGACCTACAAATTGGATAGGTGATGGTACTGAAACATTGTCAGCAACCTCTTATATATATATATATATTCAGTACCATCACCTATCCAAAAGCTGATCTAATGAATATTAAAATTAGAATCTTTTTACTATTAAGTCTTGGTCGGGCTGAGAATTTTTAAGCACATCGCGATATATATATATATATATATATATATATATATATGTGTGTGTGTGTGTGTGTGTGTGACTGTGTTTCTAGATAATGGAGTACGTAAGTAAGTAATGAACTAAAATATTGGAATGTTTGCCTTACTGGCCAATCTTTCAAGGACAACAACAGGAATTGACTTTAATGACAAAGGAGTGTTGAACAAAACTGGGTCGAGAGAAGAAAAAGCGAAAATGTGTGAAAAAAAAAAAGTCCAACGGCTTTGGTCCAAATACCGATTTCATTTCAGAAGTTGGTACACGCACACATACATACACACACATACTCTGATAACCGGACACGCACGCAGGCACGCACATACACATACGCACACACATGGACACAAATGCACACATACATGAACGCATAAACATGCACAGACGCAAACACATATATTCACCCATGCGAACACACGTACGCAAATGCACACACATGCATATAAATATGCGCTCATGCATGGACGCACATGCACATGCATACTCACACATACGCACACAGGCTCCCATAGCCCAACACGCACATACACACGCTCACACATGCACACATGCGCACAAATACATGAACGCATACACATACACAGACGCAAACTCGTATACACCCACGCAAACACAAGCACGCAAATACACACACATACATATCAATACGCGTTCACGTACATACACATCAGAGACGCGCATACACAAACAGACTCGTGTAGACGAACACGCACACAGGCACGCACATACCCACACGCACACACATGCATACGTCCGCACACATACATGAACGCATACACATGCACAGAAGCAAACACATATATTCACCCACGCAAACACATACACGCAAACATACACACATACATATTAATAAGTGCTCACGCAAATACACATGCATACACGTACATTCACATACATACAAACATGTACATAAACACACGCAAACAAATGTACCCAAACAGGTAAACAACACTCATACCTACAGACACATATATACGCATATAAACGATCTGGTGTATATATATATATAGATGGGGAGATAGATATCTGACATGTTTTTAGCGAATCGGTCACGAAGATGCTTTACCGATCAAGTAAGGTTTGAACAGTGGCTTTAAGGAATACTTTTCCTCATAGATACGACGAGATGATTTTATCTGCTCAGTTTCCTCTGCCCCGGGAGATGCATTTGTTTTAAAAAAAAAATACCATAGCTACAACGGTTAATTTGAAAATAATTATAACAGAGCGTGTTCATGCGTGTTTACAAAAGTCACCATCACAACGATCACAGTTACATGAAGATTGTCTTTACAATACAGGCCTGAGGATGATCTTGGAGGAGATCGAAAGAACGTAATTTTAAAATGTATTTGACTAACATTTAATGCCATTTTTACCATCTCTGGCTAGCTCCTTTATATTGTGGACGCTTGTTAAAAACACACACACACACACACACACACACACACACACACACACACACACACACATATATATATATATATATATATATATGTATGTATCTAAGTATAGGATTGGTATATATGGAATAAATTCCAATAAGCAAGAAATACTATTCTTAAAAGAGTGCTCAATACAGAGTAGAGCAAATATAATTATTTATTCGGAAATTATAACTTAAATAGGTTATAAAATCACTAGAAAAATTGCCATTTTGTTTCAGCACATCTGGTGTCTTATCAAAAGATAATGTTCACTTGATAAGACACCAGAAGTGCTGAAACAAAATGCCTATTTTGTAGTGATTTTATAACATATTTAAGTTATAATTTCGAATAAAATATATATATATATATATATATATATATATATATATATATAAAGTGAACATTGAAGTCAACACGCAGAGGTGCCAGACTGTTTCATGCTAAACGCAAAACAGGCCAATCATATATATATATATATATATATATATATATATATATATGATTATTCAAATCCTTCTTAATTTCTATCACTTGTATATCCTCTGGATGGGGCGGCTTGGGAAGAGTAGTCGTGGCGGCACAGTTCTATGGGTAAAGGGAAACTCGGATGAGTTCCACCACGGAATATGTGAGCGAGCGGCGCAATATCGAGTTTAATTCGTTATTTCTTTGCCACCGAGCCCCATTAGTGCAGTTGGTATGACGTTTGCCTCATATCGTAACTGTCAGTGTCTCCATACGCTCTGATATGTCCCAAATAGAGGGAAACGGCAGTGCTTTCTGCATTCTGTTGAGGATTCTTCTAGACTCAATGAATTACTATAAAAAATTCCTAACTTATATATATATATATATATATATATATATATATATATATATATATATATATATATATATATATATCTATATGTGTTTATATATATGAATAAGGTCAAAAAGAAATCTTTATTCATATTGTCGTTTTACTGATATGTTCTAACTGAAATTCTCTCTCTCACACGCACACACACACATATATATATATTGTGTATTTAGGCAACAATCCTTTCTTTTATACATGTTTCATTAAAACGATATCATTTAATTTTTCTTGTGTTCGAACAAGTCTTTTCTTTCTGGACACAGCACGTGTAGAAACTGTGCAAATGTTCTCTAATTACGAGCACTTTCGGCTATACTTTTAGCCATTATCAAGGATGATTGTATTTTTTATTTCGATGTTTCGTGTTTTGATGCGTATACAACGCATTTCATAGGCGATTGACTGATGAAATGCGTTGTATATTATATATATATATATATATATATATATATATATATATATATATATATTCACCTTGTCTGTCGTTTTAATGAAAATATATATATATATATATATATATATATATATATATATATATATATATATATATATATATTCGCTTTCTGACCATGAGACCCAGATTGAATCTCACCATGGTCGATTTGTCAAGAAGGCGACTTCCTGATGTTATCGGACTGGAGGGGTCGATCCCACCGTGCGGTACCTTTGGAACGTGTCCAAAAACCATACCACAAGTTGACCCAAACCTTGTGAGTGAAATTGGGTAGACGGTACTCTTGTGGGCCCTCAATAGCTGTGCTAGCACGAAATCACACGTCATCGTGAACGAGAGTTTGAGCATGCTGGCATTGTTCAGACATTGTTGATTATGCTAGATAACATGCTCTCTTTCCCAGAAACTGTAACTAAGGTCTTCTCAGCATAGTTGCAGTATAAACCACAGGTTGGCTCTGTGGGTGTTAAGCAAAACACAAATGGAGTAGACGGGTATCCTCGAATACGAGTCGCCAGCTATTATTATTATTATTATTATTATATATATATATATATAAACGAGCTGATAGGGTAACTGTATGAAAGATGACAATCGTTATGCCGAGCGAGGCCCAAAGAGGTCCCTCTCGAATGATGAATATGGCGTCGTCTTTGCTTCCTCTCAGCCGCAAACGTGTCCACAGAAACAGCACCATCTTCCAATACTCACCAAGATTTTTCGTGCAGCATTTGAAACAAAGTGACTTACGGCTATATGACGTTGAAGTACCGGTTATCATCTGATCACCGAAGTTAAACAACGCTGAATCTGGTCAGTAGCTAGATGGGTGACCGCACAGGAACATCAGATGCTGTAAGCGTGGATGTGCGTGTGGTATAATGGATATCGACTCGGAATGAGAATTTGGAGAGAAGAGTTCGAATTCCAGTCGGTTTCCTTATATTCGCTTACGTGCAACTATCCTTGGGAAAGGTATGAATCCACCACTTCTTCCCCAGCTATGGATTAAATAGTAAAACTTGTATCAGAAAATTATTATTGTCTCTCCAAAAATCCTTACAATTCAGAAATAAGTTTCTGCTTTAAATAACATTAAAAAGTTTGATAAGATGTAAGACTCAAATCGAAACTTCAAGAAACCCTAAATTAAATAAGAAAGGAAGTTCAGTGTGGGAACTGGGATTTTAAATATATTTAACAATCAATAGAGACATTTTTACAGAGAAGCACTTTGTTTATATGTTGGCTTGTGTTTGATGTTATCATAATGTGCTTTACGCAATGTTGAAAAGTATTTAAAAAAAGAAACATGTATAAGAAAGAAGAAAGATTAAGATACCGGGTTAAAACGCGTGCTTTAGACTAAGTCGATTACGTTGGACTCGAATTCATACTCAGAATTATCTGCTCATATGTAGATTTTTGTTTTGCTCATATTGGGCAAAAAAAAATCACAAGCACATTTATCTTAAAAACATAAGAACAATTCCGAGTACATGTTTAGAATCAGGGTACTTGGTAGAATGTGATCAGTGTATTCGAATCAATGGACTTGACATAGTTTTCTTTTATTTGTTCGGACAGCAGCTAAGAAACACGAGTTAATTTCCAGAGGTTTTGAGACTTTTTCAGGAGAGACGTTTATTAATTTCAAAGAATTACAAAACTCTCATCTTCTTCAAAGTAGAAGATATCCTCTAACTTCAACGCAGTTGTTGCAGAGCTTCAGTCAGTTTGTGAATGTCTCATGAAAATCAATCAAAGTGAAGGTGACCAGCACTCTTGTCACAGACTCAGCCATCTTCTAAATGTTTCAACACGACTGCGTCTAATGTTCGCTTTCAGCTTTGAGATCAACTAAAATTTATAAGGAGCAGGGTCTGAAACTGTAGGAAGGGAGAGGGTCAGTTTTAATGCCTATATCCATCAACTCAGAAGTTTGTTTGCGTAGATACTTACCAAATTGTCTTCACGTCGAAACTGCATTCTGCAAACTAATCGACTGTAACAAGCAAAATGTCTAGTAGGGTTTATTCAAAGATCTGGTACAACCGTCTCCTTCAGTTTCGAATAAATATAGTCAGTAGATCAGCTTATTAAATGTGTAGTAATGATTTACCATATATACACACGGATAGATCGCGTTTTTTAACCAAACATTTCACAAAATATTAGGTGTGCGACTTATCCGCTCGGCATAAATGTAAAACAACACTACACTATTTACATTATTCAGACTATTGTCCTCATCTTTGTCGCCATATTTATTACAACGTTTCGGACCTTCAGTATCTGTCTATATTTCTGAGATGAGGTATTTTGTACACTATTTACATTATTCCTCATCTTTGTCGCCATATTTATTACAACGTTTCGGACCTTCAGTATCTGTCTATATTTCTGAGATGAGGTATTTTGTACACTATTTATATTATTTCATCTTTGTCGACATATTGTCAACGTTTCGGATCTTTTTCTGCCATGAGATGATTATTATGTACAGTATTTAATTATTCGGACAATCATCTTTTCCGAATTATGTAGTATTTAGTGAGGACAATGGTCGAATAACCGTAATAATAGAAATAATAGACAGATACTGAAATGCTGAAACGTTGTAATAAATATGTCGATAATGCTGTGGACAATAGTCCAAATAATGTAAATAGTGTACCTAATACCTCATCTCAGAAATATAGACAGACACTGAAAGGCCGAAACGTTGTAATAAATATGGCGAAAAAGATGAGGACAATAGTCCGAATAATATAAATAGTGTGCATAATACCTCATCTCAGAAATATAGACAGATACTGAAAGGCCGAATCCACGAGTATATACGGTACTAAAATTACAATAATCTAGGACATTTATAAGCGCCTCTCGTAAAATGTCTCAAATCTTAAGGAAAGAACTTATTTTCGGCGACTGTGTAATAGCTATTTTTAAAAATTTTATACCGACAAGAAATATTATTGAAAACGCACGTCCATAAACGTTTTTATCAGTGGATACATTTATAGATTTTTAACAATTCCTTGATGCGTTTATTGACAAGATTTTGACATTAAAACAATCTCATTAAAAATTTTCCCTGATTCATTTTATGTCTTAAATTTAAGTTTTATATTATTACTTAATCTACACACCTAAGTTTTGATTCTATTTATTAGCGATAAATTCCTGCATGGGATATCTTTTATCTTTTGAATTTGCGTCACGTTTTAGTATTTTATTGTTTTCTGTGTAACAAGATATTTGTAGTTATTGGTTGCCGTTTAACATTCTTAACTGCAACAAGTTTAATAGACACTGTTTTATTTTTATTTTTTTTATCCCGTAACCAGTAGGGGTACCATGTGTACTGCAGCTGCAGTAAAAATGGTGTTTTTTTTGGGCAAGAGAGACTGACGGAGCCCAACCTTCTCCAGGTCGGTTTTGAATTCAGAGATTTTCCATCTTCTAGACTGGTTGCCACCCAATGTTATAGAACCCAGATTATCCTGCTATTTACCCACAGCTGGGTGGGGAAGAAGAAGAAGAAGAAGAAGAAGAAGAAGAAGAATAAGAAGATTCATACCTTTCCCAAAGGTATTAGCACGTAAGTGAATGTAATGGATTTGACTGGCATTCGAACTCGGCTCTCCGATTCCTCAATTCCAGCCGCTACACATTACTCCACCGTGCCTCCCAAGTTTAATATTAGAAATACTAAAAAGAATATAAAAATGGACTGCTGTTTGTGAGAATAACAATAGCTCGCACTATCTGAAAGATTTCCTTCTGTGTTGTGATGAGGAACTCTGAATCGTATACATTATAAAGGGCTTATTGATGTAACTAAAAAGATTAATATCTAAATAAATAGACGAGGTATTTACATACACATACACACGCACACACAAGAACACACACGAGTGCGCGTGATAAGAAGATTAGGTCATTCTCTTAATGTCTCTTGGATGGCCTTTGTACAAATCCCTGTTGCCAAGGTAATTATGATCATTTTCGGCCTCGAGAAAGTGGTTACCGCCGAGTGACAGGAACAAACCGTATTGTTTTGAGATTAACTTCATGGCAAAGGTCAACACTATCGGTTCCTCTCCTATCTTACTCAACATCCGCGAAAATCTTCACATGGATGACTAAACGAATAAATAATCATCACAGCTGTCTTTATATTAGAACAATTTGTTTTTTTTTAAAATAAAGTCGGTCTGCTATTCCAGTCTTTGTTGACATTCTTGGAGAATAAAGCATGCAAAGTGTAATCGATCGTTTTGGACCAGAGTGCAAAACGGAAGTGTTCCTCTTTGAGATTCTATCCTTTGTGATTGGCTGATTAGAATTGTTATTATAGAAATTAATCAGGGAATATTTGTCCTGAGGCTGCCCTGAGTGGATTATAACACGTTGGTTTCTTGATGACAATTATTGAAAAATATTTTCAATAAAATCTTTCGCTGTTAATAATAATAGTAGAATGTACAGAGCCTTTCCTAATATCGGACAAGAAAAAGTGAGAAATTTGAATCAAAGTCGAAAGAAATTGACGAGCTTTAGAAAGAATAGTAATATTTTGAAAAAAAAAAATAAATATGAGTGGGTAGGAAGGGTGATTTACCAGGAATTGTTCAAACCAATTGTAATATAGTAACAACTCAAAGTTGAAGCATATGAAGCTTTATTTTACTAATTTAGCTTTAGCGCTGGAAAATGTGTATTTTATTGTGATGGATGGTTACAAGTGAGAGGGGCGATGAGATTTGTTTATTTTATTGCCATACCAATGGGATTGATCCATGCAAATTCAAATGAATAATACATATATATATATACATTGTTTCGTTTTTTTTTATCGTAACCATTTTTGGTTCCCACTAGTCATGATGCACATAAGACATCGAAACAAGAATACATCTTTGTAGTGGGCAATTGCTTTTATCCGCATGTAAAAATATATAATAAATAATTATTGCTCTACTCTTGGTATTGGGCCCTCTTTTGAATTAATGCTGTGAAGATTAGAATTTATATTATTTTCATTCTCATTACAGTTCTGTATATATATATATATATATATATATATATATAGTTAAATTTCTCAGAATAATCCTGAAGATGAGACAATTTGGATAAAAAGAAGACAATTGGAAAAAATATTTCTTAGTCAGTCCCGACACATTTTGTCAATCCGACTTTATCAAGGCAAGTTTAAAAGCGAAATGTTTTTTAGTCACATTAAATTCAAAATATTAAAAAGGGGAACGCTACTGTGTAAGCCTCGTTCTGGATATTTCCATCCAAATGGTCTTACCTTCAGAATTATTCTCAGATATTAAACAATATGGCAAGTTTAAAAACGAAATGTAGCTAGAAATCATTTCGCTTTTAAATTTGCCTTGATAA